>CM077105.1:30945959-30988035 GCA_039619505.1 Cimex hemipterus | reverse complement strand
TTCTCTTAGTTTTTCCAAATTTAATGTATACTCCTGTTCGAAAGATATTTATTATTTATATAATATTTATTCTTCCAAGTTGTTTCTACAACGTTTCGATATTACAAGTTAGATAAATAAGGATGATATGAAAAACCGTGAAAAATTATTTATTATATTTCTAAATTGTAAAAAATTTACGGAAGCGATGTATGTGCCATTATATGTAGCTTATAGGGTTCAAAACGTCTGTAATGTTTCGGGAGATCGGAATGTCGTTTTAATGTAATCATCATGCATTGGGAGGCAAAGCTTTTGAGGTAAGAAAATAATATTTTGAGTTTCTCAAAAATTTGTATTCACAGGTAAAAAATAACAACCCTTTATTATGGTAGACGATGGGCTTTGGTCTGCGAGTTGGCGAACTCATGTTGAACCGGCACACGGGCACTTGTTGGGTCTGTATTCATGAGTGAAGTTGACCAACAACCCGCTAGAGAAGACAGGTCTAGTAAGTGCCCGTATGCCGGTTCAACATGACCTTTCTTATTGCTAAAAGATATGACAGCTTACTTTGCTCAGTAACAAATTATTTATTAGAATATATACGATACCCATGTTATATCAGTCACATTTAATGCTGATCGATGAAAGCAGGTGTAGTTTAGCGTTAGCGGTGATTGCTCGAACCAGCGAGAATTGGAATGCCATGATGATCAAATCATAGGTGCATCAGCCAGCAGACCGCTGGAAGAAACCCCCAAATAAAATACATTAGTGATAACGAGACATAGCTTGCTCCAACTTGTTGTCGATTCGTCACCAGAAAACATCATTCTTCTTTAATTTGCGCATTTGTACTCTGCAATATTGAATGCCCTGGCACTTTGTACTATCACAATGGAAATTGCCTCGTTAGATAGGCGAACATGGAAATATTTTGGCATGGAGCGATCAGACTTAAATTATTTGCCTTCCCTTCTACCTTCTGCAATGTCCCCATGATCAATTTTGATTCGGCGTTCTTGTTGTCTACTCTACTAGAATATGAATTTATTTTAACCGATGGTGTCTGTTGCCAAAAGTTTACCTTATAAAATACAATCTAAAAACCATTTATGTTTAAAAGTGTTAATCTTTTTTATGATATTAACTTTAAAATAGTTACATTTTATATTGTTTTCGGAATAATTCGATGTGAAATTTAAGTTTATACCACCTCATTTGTTTCCTAATGAATGCGTCTTGTTTGTTTCCGAATAAACTTGCACAAAACATAACGTATTTTGATAAAAACTGAAGAAATATTGTGAAGTTCGTGTTTTTAAAAACCCTACTCAGTTTAACTGAAAAGTCTAATAACGGAATTTATTCCTAAGTCGAAATAAAACACTTAAACGTTTTCAAATTAACACAAAGAGAGGTTGTCGTTTCCATCGGAATTTCTGCTATTGGCCGATGATGAGCAATGGAGCGTGGAGACTTGGCCCAGGGATAGCACGAACACCCTTTTTCCCTCCTTATCGCTCCCTCAAAGTCCAAGGCCGGGTCTACGATATTTTAAAGCTGTAATAGTGGCGGACAGGGACGCCTACTTACGATAAATAACGAGGAGCCGGCCGCCGACGAGATTTACAGGCTTAAAATAAACCGGACACTCATCATTCCGCTTTTCCCCGGTTGATTCTCGGCCTCCGACGCGCTAGGATCACAAAAAAGCAAAGAACAAATAGAGAAAACAAAATGTTACCTTTCTTTGAAGTATGATTAATGTAGCAAAGTATGGTTGGAATTGAAAAGAACGTCACGAACTTTTAAAGTTTGTTATTGAAAACTAGTTGATGTTAATATCAGTATTAATTATAGACATGTGAAAGACAAATAAAGCTGTGGCGCATCCATCTAGATATTGGCAAATTTCAAAAAAACTGCTTCATTTAATAAGCTTTTGAACGGTTCGCTTGATAGAACAGGTATATGATTTGTTTGATGCGACGTGCATAGCAGATCAGCAATACAAAAATGTATCCTAAACGTTGTAAATGGCGTGAAAGATTTAACTTGAACATATGTTAGAATTTTGTAATATACGAAAACCCGTATACTATAGGATCAAAATTAAAATAACGTTTCACTTTTTTTTTTTACCAAATTACAATCTTGGCTAAAACGTCCAACCCCATAATATTCACTATCATCAAGTTTATAAACAAGATCCATTAAATCATATAGGTTTGTATTTTATTAATCACTAGCACTATACTGCAGCGTGGTTTCAATATGCATTCGATTACAACTCATGCATTGCCTAGCACATTTCTATCTCTCCATCCAAAATTTAACAATTTTTGAGGATTTTAGGCTCCAATAATTATACATTTTTAATGTAGTATACTAGACTAGTAGTCTTCTTAAAAATCAACTTTTATAGAAACAACTATCAATATTCTTCAAATATATATATATATATGTATAGGCGAGGCACTCTCAACACGTCACGCAAGAATGGCACAATTACACAGAAGACAAACAAACACTCTCAGCTCTGAAGATGATCTCAATAGAAGATCGAAACGTTGGCACGAATCTTACGATATTTGAATGATATTCAGATATTTAAATCTTCCAGGTTTGCGTTAGCATAACGGTTATCGGTGGGACCAATAGTGTTCAATAGGTGTTTCATTGTTTTAGACAATTTTAAGTAAATTTCGCTGAAAAATTTATAAATATCAGCGATAATACTTTCATCATTTTTGAAGCTGTCACAAGTTTTCGAATAAAATTTTAAAAATCGTATCTTCTCGATGGAATAAGCTACAACATCTATTTCTTCGACATTCTACTTCATTTACAATATTCTATTTCTCAATGCGGTTTTGTATCTCACAGGCAACACTTAGTATTAAATAATACTTTTTGTTGTTGATTTCAGTACTCATTTTATGTTTCTATATACTCTATTTGAAATTCAATACTAACCTTTAAAACTTTTTTAGAACTATTTTTCTATTTCTTGGTGTCTATGGTTATTTTGATATCCCAGGACAGGCAGAGCGTTTTCCCATGTTACCAGTTTTCAGAATGGTTTAATATACCAAACTAATCGAATAAAGAAAAATGAAGGTATCTTTTCATAAAAAGCACACCGTTTGAAATCTTTTAATCTTTTGGAAACTTTCCCTATCTATAACTAATTTCGTCACAGCGACTTAAATTTTTGATTTTCCTATAGTTATATTTTGTAGGTTTGTACCAACATAGGTGATTTTTGGCAATTAAGTTCAAATTTTTAAATCGTTCTCAATTTTGATGAAATACGATAAGACGACTTCGATTTATTTTTTTCGAAAAAATTAAAACAATAAACACGAATCTTCTTGATGGGGTGATTTAGAAAATTTATTTTTTCGGCAGTTTACTCAAGTTACAGTGTAATATAACCCAGTTATTTATTTTTCTGTTTTTTGATCTCATATGGAACCGGTATTACATAACTATATTTTTCATTTGTTTGATGGAGATGATGAGGGGTCTAGACTGAAAAGTGAGATTTTTATGTATTCCAAGGAACCCTAACCATCCCTAACCAACCGATTGACTTCTCTGAACATGTGTTAATATGTTCTTCTTATGTGCAATGTTCAAATTTTCGAACTTATTGATTAATAAAATATTTCTTTTTGGGCAGTTTGTTTCATTCATAAAATGCTGTGCAATTTTGGGAGCTGATGTTCATGCTCAATTTTAAGTCTCATGTCAGGGGAGCAACTTTTATTTTGTGTTAATCTTGCTAACTTGGATTGTCAGACTTTTTTCTCGTCTTTGTTGCTTATCATAACATTTACCTTTTTATAGTTTTTAACATCAACATCAATTTCAATTTTACTGAATTTCCAATTTTATCAATGTTTTGTAATATTATGGCCAGGTTATATAGTTCATAATATTCTATCTTTGTAAGAGAATAAAAAATAATAAAGATCTAAATGTTTTATCAATTGTTATACTAATGATGCAGATATTTTGAGAATCTAAAACCCCCACAGTTTGAATCCATGGATATAACACATAATAATAAATTATACTCGAAAAGGAAATGTCTCGAGATTAAAGTACCATTCCCGAAGTGGTCGCCCGCCTGATTATAATTTTAAAACGAGACGGAGCCGTGTTAACAATATGGATTTTGACACCTGGCCACCAGCACGCCACTTTCTTTTAGAATAACTCCGTTTGATAAACCAGCAGGGAACGCTGATTGATAGTGACCCAGGCACTAAACATTGTTTTTCCTCTTCTCCACGCACCTCCCAAGTCCCATGTGCCAGCAGGTGTCCAGCTCACTTAACGCCCGTCACCCCCTAGAGTTTCCAATCCTACTTTTTTCCACAAGCACCCCTCCTAATAACAAGAGACACGGGGGTGTTAGTCTACTAATATATTGCCGTAAAATTCCCTCTCGGATGCATTTCTGATTACATTTGAATATTTAGATATTCAAGTTAGGGCCTCATAAATTCAAGGGCAAGTGTTAAATCCACGCTTTGACGTTTCTATATGTCCTGGTGCTTTTAGAAAAAAATATTGTCGAAACGCACTGAAATTACTTCACTTAGGTTACACTGAATATACAGTAACATCAGAAAATCAAATATTTTTTATTCACCGTTGATTCTAACTAATTCAACAATTTTAATCGAAAACAATTTATTTTAATAAAATTTTCTTTAATTGGTTCATTATCTAATGCTAGTTTTTGTTTTGTTATAGCTATGATCAGATAGTGAATATGTATATATGTTTGCGTCTAACTCAGGTTAAAAAGATTGTTCTTTATGTTCAAAATATTCATTATTTGAATATACGTATTACGGATCAATAATGCTTGCGATACCAACCGATATGAATATTTTCTTTCGATACCGAGTACTTTTGGTATCAAATATGGTCATTCGATGCAAGTACTGTATCGAATAATTTTTGTAGTTTTGGAAAATATACTGAAATAGATTTTTCGTAGATTGTTCAAGTAATTGTTATTTACCGCTCGAAACTTACCTTTCATCAAACTGGTATATTGACTACTTACTTTTAAGAGCGCCTCCCAGCGGCATATGTCAACAAAGTTAATCGAGATGTGTCGCACCTCGCACATTAAATTTCAGTAATTTTTTATAAAATGTTTTTGTCTTCAAGTGACTAAAATGTGTTCGCCTTCCTTCTCGTAGGTAGACACCAAATCATTTCTCCTCTATAAAAGTAAGGCATCTCACAATTCGATAACGCTAAACTTGAATACCAGTTATTATCTTTCAATTAATTAAGGTTTTTAGTTCAGCTTTTCAAAAGAAAAAAACCCTGAAAAATGTTGATTATTTTAACCCATGAGCCTATTTTAACCTAAGTCCTCAATAGTAAGTTGATCATTTGAGAAGAGAAGAAGAAAAGCTATTGTATTTTATCAAATATTTACATAAGTACAGTTTACAACCTGACTCGTTTTACAATTTCATTAGAAGTGCGAAAGATACTGGGCTCTATGACCTTCTGCAACTTTAGTGTTATAATCAATTTTGTATTGTTTATCCTGTTTCTGGGTTGAGCGGGGAAAACTTATAAAAACCCGCTGCCATGATCATTTATGAATGGACGAAAAAGTACTCATACAAGTAAGTACTTATTAGTATCGAATTATTTCCGTCGATACTTGTATTTTATCGAATATTTTTTGGTATCGCACGGCAGTACTTAACTCCCGTCACCCCTAGAGTTTACGATGCTACTTTTTCTACCAAGCTACCCTCCTAATTACAAGTGACATGGTAGTGTTAATGTATAATATTATAATATATTGCCTCAAAATAGCCTCTCAGAAGGATTTCCGATTTAATTTTATAATAAATTAATATAGTAAAATTTTCTTTAATTACATTAACTAATGTTAGATTTGTACTGCTACGGCTATAGTCGTGTAGTGAATATACCTGCGATTGGCTCAGACATAGTAGACTGTTTAAGCTAAAAATAATTATAATTTGAATATAATTATTACGAATTAATCGGCATATCTAATCCAATTTTAATAATAGGATCATAATGAAAACTCAGTGCATATTTTTTTCACCTTTAACTAGTGAATGCACAGGATGACAGGTAGATAAAAGTCTTTAAGTTTGGAGGGGCTTATCGTCCAGTTCACATTTTTTCTACTTTTTTTAACTATTTGAAACTGAGGAAATGTTGAAGAAAAAAATGATAGAAGTCAACGTCCTATCGTTGATAGTTCGGAGGAGCGCCTTCCCTAGGTAACGGTATATAAAGACATAGCTTTGGACAGACCGGCTAACATGTTCTGTCAATAGCCGGGCCCGTGTCTTCCTCCTACACTATTGACTAGTGCCTTATTTGTGGTCGTATTGGTTGGACTGTAATTACGTCGCATTGGTCTGTACTGCGTAAACAGAAATGCCCTAAGAGGTGTGGGATTTTATGCCCAGCACCGGGCGAGATCATGAGCCTGCTGTTAACCCGGGCCTCTCCTGTGTTCTCGCGATCGTAAACTGTCGAGAAATCTCAAACGGAGATGTGAAAAGTTTTATGCCGAGCTGTGAATAAATTCGAACACAATTCTTTTCATGAGCGCAAATGTGATACGAGCAGACTTGAAACGTTCGTTGACTCCACTCGGGTTATCGTCCTTTATTTTTTTACAAGAACGTAAACATTGTATAACATTAATATTGGATGAGTTGTAGAAGGGGATCAATAGTTAAATGAATTCAAGGAAATCTATGCTATAATAGACATAACCTCCCACTTACTCCAACCGAACTCTTAAGGTGTTGAAACAAATAAAAATTCAAAGAAAGACACGAAAATCATTTAAATTAGGCAGTTTTATGAACAACTCGTCAACAATTTTGTTTTTTACCGCAAAATTTACCACACACGTTGTAATAAAATGTCATATCTATATAAAACAGAAAGTTCCGTGGACATCGGAACAGCCAACTCATCTTCACACCTCTTTGTTTAAACAACAATAGAAGGAATAAAAACAACCCTTTCAAAAATATTTTTATCTTCACAAATTGTTTTAGTTGGCTATTAATGTTCAGTGGGGCTCAGAGTGTGGACTTTCAAACATGAAAGGATATGTTAATGTAGAATTGAATGCCTATTAGAAATTCGGCCTTTCAAGTAGTTCGGCGTTTAATAAGCATGTCATTGTTGACTCATATTCTCCAACCGAATGACTCATTCATTGTCCTCCCTGAACTCCCGGACGGTAAACACCACTGACTATTATATCTGAAAGTAAACTAAACACACATCTATGACAAAATTGATCATGACGTGGATGTTTCACCAATACATATTTAAAGTATTTAAGAAGAATAAACACGAAAATTGATGAAACATAATTTATCAATTATTCTATATTTTAAAGGAATTTGCTCACTAATAATCATTCTCCTCGCACTTTGACTGGCTTTGTCTGCTTACTCCTCCTAATCATCTTCCTTATCCTGTCTTCATCTTTGTGTGTCTGTGCGTATGTTTCACGTTATTTGTCTCCCACTCACACCTCTTTCATTCTACTTCTATTTGTCTCTCGTTCTGTCCCTGTGTTTTCTTCGATGTCTTATCACTCACTTTTTCATTATCTGTCTGTATTTACATCTGAAAGTATGTCTCACTATGTACCACTCATTTAACTATTTATCAGTCTCTCTCACCTTGTATTCTTCTATCACTCTCTCTTACTCTCTTTCTTAGTTAGGTAGTACAGTGATCTGTTAAGGCACATATTTTGTCGTAACATAGTATACAAAATGATTCAATTAAATTGGAGTAGTCTTTACTCGTTTAACCCGTAGCTAGAAAAAAATGAATGAATTAAACCTAAACAACTTGCCTAATCATAAATTGAAATGATTGTTTATAACCGTTCTTCATTTGGGGTTGTTTGTAAAACTAAATCGGATTATTTAAATGGCGAGAGTGCATGATATTACAGGATAATTTGAGAGGGGAGTAGATATAAATGCCGCGTCATAAACTTATTATGTGTTACATACGACACCTTTAAAACAAGAAACCCTTGTTAGCATAAATGGGTAAATGTTTATCGTAACTATTCGCAATTATACGAGACATGCGTTCAATATTGCCTGCACTTAATGTTGCAAAAGAGGCGTGAAATAAAGAGAAAGCAGTCGAGAGGGACCACGGTCGGATATATTAGCTGCTATAATCCGTATGCACGGCGATTACGTATACCTGAGACTAGGCGGGTCCGTAAACGAGCTGGCATTAATTCCGCTTCTAAGCGTGTGCCTGTGCGCCCTTCTGCTGACAGCACTCCAGAGCCGTCATCAACCCGCACTGACCCCATAAACCTCCTCACACCCCCTGTCAGCTATGAGTACTCCACTTTCAACCGAAGTTTATCAGCGGCATTTCATTGCGTTTAGAATAACCGGCTGATAAGCTTCATGCGTAATCAAACTTAGCACGTAAACATTTCTGTTTGTTAATAAACCGAACTAACATTGTCATTTTTCTTCCGGTCACTTATTTTTAGTAAGGAAACACTGTCGTCAATAAAAGTTTCAGAATAATCAACAATGCCGGACGAGTACTTTTAGCATATTCAAATGCAAGACGGAAAGATCAAAATCGAAGAAATTAATTGACTATAGTTCACTTGCAACGCGAAAAAAATGAACCTAAAGTTTAGTCTCCGATTATTTTGGTCTACCTATCGTAACCAACCGGCCGCTTTTTGCTTTCTTATGATGGTGGATGTGCGTCCGACAAAAACTGAGAAAGAAAAGCAATCCAAAACCATCGACTAAGTAAATATTTACCGTCGAAATAAAAAGGGATATACCACATTACGAAAAAAGTTGTTTTATGTAGCTGCCCGTCAAAAAATTATCGTTAATCCTGACGCATATGCACGGCATTAACTGGACTCCTTTTCTGCCAGTCTGCTCTACAAGGTATTCCGATTCGAAACTTTCTCTACAAACTGAATTTAGAAGTCATGACATCAGGAGATATCCCCAACGTTCTCTGTAGCTGAAGCTCTCCACATAACAACATGAGTAGGCTATTGGAACTCCTCCACCAGAGTAAATAATTGGAAAATAGCAATCCCCCTCTCATCTTGAACAACCTCTTCAATTTACAAAAACTCAATCTAGAGTCACTGCATAAAAAAACATTCCATATTTTTCTCTAAAAGAATTCAATACAGAAAAAAATGTTCATTGTGCACAGCCCTCTTCCTCCCGTGCAGCATTCCGTTCTTTTGAAAAGTTAGGAAAGCTGAGCCTTTCACTAGGGCTACTCACTGCAACAAATTATTATATCGGATTCTGTGTTATACTAGTCTAACTAATGAAAATACATCGCCCATAATAAAACCGACGACGTGGTTTTTGCATGACAATATGGCCACTTTGGAAATGGCTTTTAATAACAAGATCTGCGTTAGATCTCATTTTTACGCCGAACAAGTTCGTTTTGTAAATGTTTTCTTAGCATTAGTCAATCATCAGTAAATTCGAAAATTCGTGAACGTGTCAATTTTTGTACCTTATACATGAATACACAACGATCTAAATTTTTTGTTTAACATGAATTGAAAGTTTTAAAAAAATTGTTTATCCAGTCAATTTTTTTACATCTAGAGGGCACGTTAATAGCCGTAAGACTTGAGTAAAAGAGGGCAGAGGTGTTTTAGGGCCACCCTTGCCATCAATCAGCGGCCCCTGCTGTTCAGCTCTTGCTGCCCATTGTCATGCTTATTTTAACTCCGTGCCCTCTAGAGGCCGTATATAAAAATAAAGGAGGCCCTTTTATGCGATTCGACTCGCTGCGTTTTTACGGATTTATATCTCTTTTATACTCCTTTTTGCCCAAGGGCGCCCGCCGGCCGTTAAACTCAAAGATGAATCAATTCTTATGAAGAATTGTAGAACCGCTAATATGTAGATAAACTTAATATATACATATTAAATTATCACAACTTTAAAATCAAACAAAACATTCACCTTGTTATTGAACCGACAGGACTTTCAATATTCGTGTGCCAATCCTTACGATAACCTAAGATTTATTGAAGAATTCGTCATAAAAAAGTAGAAAAACAAGATAATTTGTACTGTAAGTAATCTTATAATTTCAAAATATTTAACATCTAGCTTTCTACAATGCCTCGTTCTGAATAATTAATATTTTCTATCATATCATAAGGTTAAGGAAATTCTCCAAAATTTTCAAAATTGATTATTTATTCAGATATCGTGAGATGCGGTCTGGTGTGATGTAGGTATCAGAAACACATTTTCTTTATCGTGCCAACGTTTCGATCTTTTATTGAGATCATCTTCAGGGCGTGGGATTTACAAACATAATTTACATTTAGAAAATACATATAGAATTTGGAAAAGTGAATTTATACAATGCAAAAATTATATTTTATATTCTATCAAAGTATTTCTACTGACTCAAAGTGTTTGTCTTCTGTATAATTGTGCCATGTCGTGTTAAGTGTGCCAGTGAGATTTTACTGTTTCATGTTTATATGTTTGATTTTGAAGTGGTGGGGAAAGAAGTTGGTATAGAAGAGACAATTTTGTATAAGTCTACTTTGATAGAATATAAAATATAATTTTTGCATTGTATAAATTCACTTTTCCAAATTCTATATGTATTTTCTAAATGTAAATTATGTTTGTAAATCCCAGGCCCTGAAGATGATCTCAATAAAAGATCGAAACGTTGGCACGACAAAGAAAATGTTTTTCTGATACCTACATCACACCAGACCGCATCTCACGATACTGAATAATTATCCCTTAACGGTCACTAATCTCTACACATTTCAAAATTGAGTTATAACTTTCCTATTTTTTGACCTATTTAGAATGGAATTGTAGGATTTATTTCACGAAAATTCTGTTTTCTTTATTTCGGGATATGCGAATGTAATATAAGCATGCCAACGAGTATCTGTGTAAAGTATTCCATTTTTGTAACAAATCTAAATTTTCAACTAGGCAGAAAAATATTTTTGTAAATAACCATGACTTTTAATTGGACGATTACAAAGGACACTTGTTATTTCAATTCAATGTTCAATATTCAATATGATAATGTGCAATGTTCGAATACATTCTGCAAACCACAATTCATGTGTTAAACTTGCAAATGTACATACGTTTAGAATACTTAAAATAAAAATAATTTTAGATGTAAATTTTTAAAATACTTAATAATAATCAAAGAGTAAGTAAGTTGTAACCTAATGTGATGAAATTAAATTTTATATTGCATTTAGGGAATAGGAGTTTCCAGGAAAAATGAAACCCATATAATAGTGTCTGCTTATTCAACGCTGCAAACCCTCCTTTTTTCGATAAACATTTTTGCCGTTTTTCATCGAATGTTCGGAAAAGGGTCAAAGAGACACAAAGGAAGAATGATTGTTATTTTTTTCAACCAGAGATTTTTAGTCCATAACGGAGAACGGTGAACAGTAGTTCCCACACATAACACGCGGCAGGTATAAAGGAGGACCTGGAGGCATAACTGATTTATCACCTTTGTCCCTTCGAACGAGGAGGGTGTGAGACTTGTTGGTGCATTGTGTTTTTCTAGAAAGTGAGAGTAGCTTCCGTGAGCTAGACGTAACATACGCCATAAAAATAGTCTTATTTTTCCTTTATTTTAAAATCGATTGTTACTTAACCGCAAGCGACGGAATTTAGTTTGCGGGGATAAACACAGGTTACGAAACCATTTTTACAATGTCAGATAAATCAATAATTTTAATAGTGATTTGGTTTGTTATTGTTGCTGCACACATTAAGATGAACGCTAAAACGAGCTGAACAATTGTAATGGCCCTACCTAATAAGGGGATTTAATCATTTGTGACCGAGAAATACACATATTACATGTTCACTCACATACCCTCAATCTATCTACCCATCTATTCGTTTTCACAAAATATCGATAAGAGAGAGAGAGAGAGAGAGAGAGAGAGAGAGAGAGAGAGAGAGAGAGATTTGCTTCCTAAAATATTAGTTTCCTAAAATGTTTAAAAGTTGGTCTACCAGTTTATCGTGTAAAGATTTCATTTATTCATTTATCTAGTGAACATTATAAATTATATTTTAGTAACTGTGGTCTAATGTGTATTACAAACTTTACTCTTATTTATCGTCAACAATGGGTGTATTCCTTAAGGTAGTTCCGAGTAGAAGTTGTCTGAACGGTGCCTGTATCCGTTTATTATTCAGTACAAAAGGATATTTCAAATAAGGGATTGTAAAAGTAAGAAAGTTACGCGGATCCGCTAAGTTTACGACTGGTTGAAGTGATTCATCTTACTAACTCCGTTCCTTTTTATAGCAAAGGAAATCGTTAGTTTTTAGTTTTCCACCATTGGTGTAAAAAAAACCGGTTGGATTTTTCTATAATATGCACTGATATTTTCAATGATCACCTCTGCCCGTACAAACCCGTATAAATAGTTTGGCAAAGGCGAAACAACATAAATTGCAGTGAAGCGTGAGAAACCTAAAAGAATCAGCCCGTGGTTCATGAATTATTGTTTGTTTCGTGATACAAATCCCCCTAATAACGGGTTTATAATAATATACGGCCATGGGTTTAAAAGCCAAATTTCAATCCTGGAAAACAATGGATGATGCACGTGTGAAAATTCTTTGAGATCGCGACTTATACTGGCTACATCCCTTTAAAAAATCACGAAAAACTTCAAAACTTTCAATTCACATGAAATAAGGCGGGTTGTTGAATTACTGTAGTTGCTAACAAGATCGATGGTTCAAAAAAATGTGTACCTTTGTGATTTTTTTCATTGGTGGCAAAACGCCATTCCGCAAATAAAGTCCGTTAAAAATCATCCAGAATAATGTTTATTGAAAATTTAAGAAAATTTTGTCTACGACCAAGCCTTTGTTTTATTACTTACCCAATAGAAAAGGGAAAATAAAATGTGATAGATATAATTAAAAAGATATATTTAGAAGGATTTTCACCCTTATAAGCTACAAATAATGACATATATTTTACTTATACTTTCTTTTGACTTACTACATAAATTAAAAAATCTTAGGAATCAAATTTGAAAATTGTTTAATGTGAGATAAATAATAGAATTGATTCAAAGGAAGTAAGTGAGATAGATAAATAAAGAGAGAGGGATTCTGAATTTGATCTGAGAGATTTATTGAGTTAGAGAGAGAGAGAGAGAGAGAGAGAGAGAGAAAGAGAGAGAGAGAGAGAAAGAGAGAGTGCGAGTTTCTGTGAGGGGAAGTATGAAAGAGAAAGTGACGTGTTTTTTAATTACCATTTACATGCTTTACCTATAATTTGGGTTTTATCGTATCTATTTGAAATTAAACTTTGCTATTAGTTTCAACAGAGAACCGGACGGATTGATACAACTGATCTTAATTTAACAATTTGGAGCATGCATCTAAGCGTAACAACAAATTATCGATTTCAGAGTGAGATTAACTGAAAACTACCTTGCTACTGTTAGGTAATGTTTTCACAAATCGACATAAACTTTTTTATACTCTTACTTAATTTTTTGTACAATAATTCAAGGTATAATTTATTTTATTTTATTTGATTAAAATTTGTTAAAACACTTTGAAAAATTATATTAAATTTAGTTAATAAAATAACCGCAAGGTTCTGTGACATTTATTTTATTGTACCATCGGAAGAAGACCTTTAAAACGTGTAGACGGGTTGAGTTTCTGAGGACCACTTCAAGATTAAGTCATAACAAGTGTCATTGTTAAATGCCACAGGAGATAATTATGCTATCCATTAGACATTTATATGGGTGATTCTTGGCCAAGATTAGACTGCCACGGGGACAGGCGGAGCTAACCGTTCTTCGTTGATTCCGGTTTGTCACACTGTATCTCAGTATATTCACTATAAAGGAAAACGTGTATTACCATAGGTGTCTTGATACATCGAATTGAAGTTAATTGGAGTACAGAATAAATTAAGAGAGATACAATAAATCGGCTGGAAAGTTGGTCCCAGCAAAGAAGATTTCTGTCCCAAGCAACTTGTTTCCCTCGGTCGGAGGGGAAGCAGCGGTGTATATATTTTGACGTGAATGAGAGTATTTGGAACACTCGGCTGTCTACTTAATTAAAGCAGAAGAAGGACTTGTACTACAATTTTTATTGCCGGAATAAATTACTAACTTAATTAAAATATTCCGGATTTGCCAAACTATTTTTTATGTACACTATAAATTTTCGCCCACTTATTAACATACGCCCAGTCGTCTTTGCGTGTAATAAATTTACCTTCTGAAATCCGATTCTATAACTTACCCTTCTTGCATTGTATCCAAAAGGACATTTTTTGTTTTAATTTAAGCAGATCATTCCAACAAGCATCATTCCAAGCAACTATCAGTTAGACTTTTACTATTTACAATAACTGGTTAAAAAATGTCCTTTTGTGAAACGACATCAATGTTTTTATTTATTTAAGCACAAAATAAAACAAATACAAAGTCCAATTTTATCCACTATCATAATCCATCTTTATTCAGTGCCTTGTTCATTTTTTATTTAGAGCTGCAGATAAACTCATTACCGGAATTTCAAATTCTGTAAATTTTAAATTTATTTTATTTTAATAAAACGAGCATTGGATCGAAATGCATAACAATAAAAATGTGTTATGTTTCAGTTAAACGCATAAATATGATAAAATATTGATCCAAGAAGATGAACTTTTCCTTGCTCCGACGTTTTCTTTCTCTCTCTTTCTTTCCATTAGATTTGAAAGTTTACATCCAGATTCAAATCTTGTGTTCAAAAATTGAGAGTATTGATCGTTTTTTCCAAAACCCCTTCATAAAGAATGTGAAAAAGTCGTTTGTGTGATCTAGTCATTTTCACGGCTATAAGGATTTATTCTTGTCAATAAACCCTTTTTTCATCATGAGGAAATCGCATTGCGAATTTTTTACCCTGTCAGTCCATTGCTATTGCATTAGGTTTGTCATGGGACAGGTTTCTGTTCGTCTCTTTTTTTCCTATGTAGATGTCGAATTTGACACCCCAAAATCCTTCGCTAGTATGCAAGTTGAGTGGATTGGTTTCTTAAACATCTTACAAGCAATATCCATTCATAGGATCCTTACTTTTTATCCAAAAAAAGTTTTCCACTGTTAAATTTGTCCAACTAACGCCTAGGTTGTACTGGTCAAGATCCCCTCACTACTTATTTGAGATGGATGAAAGCTCAGCATGCATCAAATAGGACTATTATGTTGTGCCTTTTATGAGTACTAAGCTTCGCGTAGGCTTCTTCTTAGACAAAAAGCCTTGGTATTGGTTAGTCAGCAATATTGGCTTGTTTAATTTTTCTTTCCCAAAGATATCCATCCCTAACCATCCCTAACCTTCTTACTAGATCTTTTCAATATCATGAAATATGCACTGTGTTTTCTTGTGCTGGTAATAACTTGTTATATAACCAACCTATTACTACGTTCTTCACAATATTTTCAAATTCTTATTTTGACGTAAATCCAATTAACAGCACTTCAGTATTTAAGTTTTTCTAGCCTTGTTATTGCATATTAAACTTGTTCCTTTGTTGGCACAATAGTTAGATTATTAGCTTTATTTCTGTGCTGAGGTGAGAGTTCAATCACGTAGAATTTTTCAATTTAATCCAAATGGCAATTGTTTCATGGAAGTTATAACTTTCCACAAGGGTCTCGTTTCGCGCGTTGCTGTGGAAATCTGTCTGGCTAATTATCAGCCTTTTCTCTTCTGTCTTTTATTTGAAGTTGTGGAAACATACAAAACTCATATTGTATGTCCCCCTACCCTCGTGGCGCTGTTTGGCTCTCTGAATATTGTTGTAATTGTTTATTTGTTTTTCACAAAGGTAAAATACGGCAGTTCCACCAACAGCCTGTTCTGTCTCCCCGTGTGTATTTATGAAGATGGCGTTGAATCAAATAAAGTTTTACCTGGAAGTCCTCTTTCCGATGCTGTTTCTTACACTGCACGTGGGCATTCTTTCCAAAATCTGACCTCGGAATCATGGAGTTCATGGGCATGCCCAATATCCAATAGTAATCATTTGAGAATTTATCTTTTTATATTAGTTGTTAGTTGTTTGGCGTCATGGTGGGTTAGAAATCCTGGTATTATGTGATCCTACTTCTGTCTTAAATAAAACGTGATGAGCTGGTGTACATTCCTGCCCAGTACTAATTGCTGAAATAATTAAATCATCTATTTACCATTGTGTACATTGATTTACATATAATACTTTGATGTGAACTGAGCTATGTGGACATTTAATCATATATCATACCTGACAGGATTTCTACCCTTAGCATAACTGACAGCTTGAATAATAGAATTGACAGCTTGGCCATTTCATATACATCTTATTACAATAATTAGGAGTTATAAATTTTAATTTTAGGATATCACATTGAAGACGAATGCCAAATATCAATCACCGTGACGTACCAGTTTAGCCTGATCTATCGGCGACTTCGACACCTTGTTCACACATGTTGGAGGGTGAGTGAGCAATAAATTTTTGACGATTGTGAAGAAACAGCTGCCTGCCTGTTAACCTAACACCAACCACTTAAGCCTACCCTAGACGCGGAAGCAGGAAATGCCTCATATGTATTAAGGATGAGACACCCGGGAAGCCACCGGAGTCGTTTGAAAAAAACCGGCCGGAGTAATATTGTTTTAAACAAAATTTGAAAAATAACACGAACAGAAGTGAACGTATTTTAATGAGGCCGGTAATAATTGTATGGAACTAGTTTTTGTTCGGCGATTTTAAATAAATTATGGGATACATGGCACCTCGTTAATCAAACGCTCCTTCGTCCGCTCATTTTTTACCTAGTCGCGTGAGTTCTTTGTTTATTTCTTACCTTATTTGGTATTCGTGTGGTTTTTACAAATAAATTTATATCTACAAGCCTAAGCTAAGCCATGTTCTTAAATTAAAGAATATTAAACCTGTCAGATAAACCTTACACTTCATGTGGAAATCTTAAAGTTTTCCATAATTATGAAAATTCATCTTCTTTTTTTCGCCAGATTTCATTTCAGTAGACTGTAACAATAATAACATTATTTAATAATGAATTTTTGAATATTAAACTTTATTTATCGGATATTATACACATCTGGTATTGGTACAAGCTGACTGCTAAGCATTCAACATAAACATAATGTTTTTACACAGCAATAGGCCAAATATTTTGATTTAATTACCACAGTGGAATAAATGTCAAGTACTATGTTTTACGGATGTGGGATTACCGAGTTTCAATGACTTTTTAATTGTCTAAAAAATTAATTTAAAGGAATATTTTAACTTTCATGCTATTCTTACCCCCGGCAGTCTCCTGAATATAAACTGTGTGGGAAATTTTTTTTAGTAAATTACCTCTTTCAAAATGGCTTCAAATTTTCTCAAAAATCACATAATTATTGAGAAAAATGTTAAAAGACTGTATGGGTCTACACCCAGTATCGCAATAGCGAAGGCTGGCCTTCTTTAGTAATGATAACCAGGAATAAAAACTAAAACTTTTAAGCTGTTTTTCATCCTTACTATTCTCTATAATAATCTCATAAATAAAAAAAAAATCATGGGCATAGTCTGAAAACATATATATTCTGCTTTGTAACGGCTGTGATAACGTTGGATTTGGATAAAAGGCAGATGAGTTATAAAATTTTAAAAGGAGTTTCCTACAATATATTAAAATAAGTTACCATCTAGCTATAAAATTTCTACTTTTTGATTGTGGTGAAGTTTTGTATTTAATAATTTTACGAGGTTCATAAAACAGCATGAAGTGGTAAAGAAATAAGCCTTTTGGCCTCCCTCTCTAGAAATATTTTGTTTTTGCAATTTTTGACGTATATTTTGCGTCTAATCTCATTAATAAATTTCGGCGTAATCTGCATTTTCTTTTTCTATGCAAGATTACAAATATACCAATATATATTATTATTGTGTAGAAATACATGCGAAACGAAGGCAGAAATCCAGATTTTTTTAAATGTTCTCAAATTACCTTGGAAATTTTTATAGTTTTTTTCAATAAACTCTGCGAACCCATGACCACTTTTAAGTAATTTATATGCAGTAATGGTTGCTTTATAATAAATTAGAATCCTTACACATATTATTTATTTTTTATCAATATTTGATCCTAATTCATCCAAAACAGGATAATTTTCAATGAAATTTACTTTTATTCTTTTGTGTATTCTCTTAAGATTTATTAAAAAAAACATACAAAAATACCTGCTATTTTATTAATCAAATTTATTGGTTATTGTTTTATTTTATTTTCTCGGTGATAACTAGCAGCTAGTAGCATTGCAGGCTCCCTACGTAGTTTTTATATCGCATGATTTTTATAACCCTTATCATTGACGTTTCGCTCTTCCACACGAGATTAAAATATCCAAAATCAATTAAAATCCACACTAAAACATTTCGAACGGTTATCTAACCTAAATTAGTCTAGTCCCAAGTGTTCACGACAACCTGCCCTCTCTCTTCATCGAGGCTAAACAAAAATACATTCACTATGCGTTAACCTACTGTTCGGCAGATGTACCGCTACACAATACTTTGTCCTTCGCATCTAACGACTACTCACGTAAATAAATGCATGCACAGAATTGTGTGGTCACCATGTTATTTGATATTAAACAAAGACTAGCCCCTACCACACTGTAAATACATAAAAAGACTAAATCTTTGACCACTTTGTTATTATTGTGGGTATATATTCCATCACAAACACAGCTAACTCAAGTTTATTTTCGGTGATATATCTCACATTTCTTAGCACATATATGGAATACCACACACATTCAAATCTTTACAATTACAAGATTTTGTAACTATTATTTTACCTTGTATATTTCGAGCACAGTTACAACGTTGGTTACTTTTGATACCGTTCAATAGAGGTCTAATTTGGTTTCATCCCGCTAATTTGGTGTTCAAAATTCGTCTAAGTGCCTGTTCCTGAAGTGGTTTGCCTGGTTTGGAAAAAGAGATTATTTTTGAAGAACGTTCCCGATGGATAACGACTACAAATTATAACCGACGGTTTAGTTTAAATCGAAAATAATCTGAACCGATATAAAAATTGGGTTTTGTAAATTGATAATGTTCGGCATAGATCAAGGAAGATGAAGGCTCACCCAAAAAGTTATCGTGGTTAAATTAAAGAACATACTTTTATATGGTACAGTAAATGGTTCGATACCATTGGATAAAAATAATAAGCTAATGGACGGAAAACTAAGCTAGGAATTTGCGCATCTCCAATATCAGTCATTAGGAAAGTTTTATTTTGTTTCTAAGGTTGTTTTCATTTCCAATGTGTATTGATCTAATATCCCTTACATACCTTGTTTATTACAATGGAAGATTTATACGTCCTGGAAAGTTTTCTCAAATATTAATTAGCCGATAAAAAAAATCAGTAGATTTTTATTTCTTAAACGAATAACGTCTGTGAATAATAATAAGTTCTGTCATCAATATTATTTAAAAAAAGTTGATATGAAATCTATGGCCGTTAGGTTTTGAAATGTGATACCGACAGTTTCCGGATAAAGCAGTAATTATAAGCTATACCATCACTCATCCTAGTGGTAGTGAAATAATTTCTTTACGCTCTAAAAAAAAAAACCGAAGATGCAGTGTTAACGCTAAGATGTAATTTTCTCCCCTTGTGGGAGGATTTGATAGCACGCGATCCAAGATCTAGGATTGCATTCGCCATCGTCCGACAAAAACTTCTCATTACACCGCGCTGGCTTTTTTCCTCGTTACCTGATCCCGTTCTTGGTTTTCTATGTCCTTGAGCCCCTCGCCTTCATCTGGCCTTTAGCCTAGTGTAAGCCATCCTTTGATTCCAATGGCCGATATTGATAGCCAGTGAGGCAACGGAACGAAGATAGTCGTGATAACAAGGCCCCAAGCCATGCCTTTCATGTTGACCGAACTGTTGTCCTGGGCATTGTTGCTGCTCAATTCTGCTCTACCGGATGAGACCACATGATAAGGGCCGAAAAACTGTTCAAGTTCAGGGCGTAGACAGGTAATTTCGTGCAACTTTGGGAAGTTTAAGATAGGCTTATCAATTTCAGGTCGGCCTAGCTCTTACATAAAAATAGAAAAGGCCGAGACGCAAGATTTCTATCATAAATTGGACAAAGGCCTATAATCGCTATATTTAAGTGATTTTCAACATTGCGTAACTTAACTGTGAAGTTTATAAATGAATAATTGTCATTTCCCTGTTCCGTTATTCACAGTTTCTTTGTTTGGTATCGCTACACTCAGAAGAATTTTTAACGACTCATTAGCTACGAATTCGTTTTTCTGTCTTACTTTTACTTATTGTGTTATGCAAAACAAAAAATCACTCCACAACGTGGTAATTCAAGGTTTGTTTTGTTGCTTCCACAAGCGGAAGCATGTCGGCCGTTATGTTATTTGACACTAGTTTCTGTTTAGCCGTCTAAAGAAAATTTTCATGCTTCCTTCAATGCTTCATATAATTTTCAGTATAGTACATTTTCAGCCTTTTATTTAATCATAAGCAATAATTATAAATGAAATGAAAGGAAAAAAACAGATTTATTGTTATTTATAATTAATCAACGAATAAATCAGAAAGTGTTGGTCACAGAAAGGTTGTGCGGCACAGAAAGGAAAGATTAAAATATTACTAAATGAAATCATTTGTTATTACAATAACCCACAAAACCTACACATAAATCCACGATTGCTTTCGGAACAAGCTTGGGCATTGAAAGTTAACGTTGCATGGCAGGTAGTCTCTTACATTCCTATTTTTCATAAGATTTTCTTCAGTATAACCTATTCATTATATTAGCAACGAATTTCAATAGTTCAACACCTCGACAATTAGTAGATGAAATTATGAGCCTAAATGTGTCAGAATAATGGATATTTGGAAGACCACATATATTTTTTATATAAATATATAAAGTATATGGGTGTACTTCGTTATTCCTTTGAATACCATCGTTTTCTTTTTAACTATGTTATTTGATGCAAAAAGGTAATAAACTGAAGGTTACTTTTATTTAATTTTCTTAGTAGGATCACACTTATTAATTTTTCATCATTTAATAATTCGCAACCTTGTCCTTATCTGCTTTTGAAATAATGAAATGGATTGTATTTTTTTAAATGAATGATCGAATTTTTGCAATGATCTATTCAAAAAAGAGGGTTAGTGGAGGGTTCGTTTTAGACGAATCCATTATTAAAATGTTAGCAGCTTGCCCTAACATTATTTTTCACGTCCTGATTTTTTTACATTACTATTAAACATTTTACATCAGTTATCAGATCATTCGTTGGATAGGGTAAATTGTAGGTAGGCCCTAATAAAAAAGAAAGCCACCTTTACTTCCATTCATGTGTTGTTATTAGTGGCTCTTCTTGCCCAAATGAACTCTTGTGATCATAGACGCACATAATCTTTATTATATAAATAGAATATACTCTAGGGATCATCAAAACTGTTGGTTCTTCAAGAGTTGTGATAAATTTGTTATTCTCAAATCTTCCATCATTTGAACAGTCTTCAACCGATACTTTTTTACCCGTTGAGAACGACTCATTATACAATCGACGTTAAAAGGCTCCGCAGAAATACTCCCAATATTGGCCATAAGCTTATCATTGATTTAAGAAGCCATTTCAGATACTCTACGGAGCTGCTCCCAACAGGAAATTTTGGAATTAAACCTCTATATTTTACTGTAGTCTTTGTGCACTCAACCCGCGCACAGAATGAATGCGATAATTGCACAAATGGCATGGATTTGTAGATAATTTAGCGCTTTTCTCGTGTGAATTGCTGTTTTTACCACAGTTTCATCGGCCAGTTTATTCTTACTAATATGAGAGAAAGATTTATTTATTCAGCCATTTTACTTCTCACAATTAAGATTTATTTTTACCCTAAACGTGTTCGAAAAGAGGAAACTAATCGTTATATTATTTTTTCCTGAGGTTTTCAGAGGGGGCTCTCTGACAAGCCATCTGCATGTTGTCATGTTGTAATTTATTGTCATGGTGAATTCTTAGTACAAGGACAAAGTTGAACAACTCACAAATAGAATAGGTTTAAACTTCAAAAACAGAGTAAAAAAGCTTTTGTAAAGCTTGATCAACTTGGTGATAAAAAGGAATTTCGAATAGCTTGTTTAAAACGGTGACCGGCAAAATTTTCGGTTCCCAACTGGCTACAAAAATAAAAAAATAATAATAAAGACCTGAGGTACTTTAAACTAAGGTGCTTTATGACACCCGATGCCTAGGGCGTATAATAATAGTGGGTCAATCTCCCACATATCACCCACCTGTTTTGAAAACCTATTAGCCTTGCCGCTTAGTTCATCCGAGAATATGCCTGTGCTAAGGTGATTTCCAAATATCCAGTTTTATTTGTTGGATAATTTGTAGAAAATTCTTACTACCTTTTTTCCCGAGGATGTGAAAATGGTAAATGAAGTCAGAAAGAAAATCTATGGAGATTCATTAATCATGTACGTATTTGTTCCTTTATTACATGACACAAAACCTTCCTTATCCCCAAGGAAAGCCTTGCGCTAACCTCAGTCTATAACTGTGCAAAAAGTGGGCGGACCGAAAGTAGTGGACGATAATTATCATCACCCACTCTTAGTCCATTCCACACCGCAATTATATTTATATTATGTATCATAAAAATGGAAATTATAATGCAATAAAAAAAAGTAAGCCCGAATATTTTAAGTTCCTTTAAACGAACAAAACATAATTTATACATTAATAAACATACGAACAAAAAATAACTATACTCAGTTAACTACACATCATTTTTTTACATGCACAACCGTGTACAATTAATTGTTTAATTAATTTTTACCAATCGCTAGGCATTTTATTAAGCCTTCCACAGGGCTGTCCAGAAGGCTAAACGTAATTATTTTAATGGTATATGCTCACAATAAAACAATGTTTGTAATGAATTTACGAATACTTTATAAAAAACATAAATAAAAATAAAAGCAAAGTTCAAGTACTTCGGTAATATTCTGGTTGTTTTACAATTTTTACTATTTAACATACAAATAACTTAATAGATAAATAATTAATCTATTTAATAAATATTACTAGTAAATCATAACTGTGATTACTTGCCACTTTCTAAGGAAGTAATCTTCGTGTTGTATCTATGTTGAATCTAATTTTTCAAACGGACATAAGGTGTTTCAGCAGTACCTTCTGCATAATCTGCATTCTGGTATTCTATAGAACCCTACGTAAATTAAAATATTATAATATAAAACAAAGTATAGTTAGTCATGTATATATGATACATATTCACACCTTCCGGCTGTCTGTGTGCACCTTGAAGCATTTTACCAAACTTAAAATTCTCTTTGATTTCAGTTCAGAAAAGCCCAAGATCTCACTGTATTTAAACAACTGAAGTCGGATAACTTTACCACCAACCGACCACTTGAAATGCCATTTCTTGAGATTAAAAAAAGTTTTTTCTCAGTCATCGTTGTTCCAAAAGTATTCGCAATCCGTAACATCCCGTAGAGTCGGTGTAAGCCGCAAGTGATGGAATCTGGAATGTTTCGCTAAGCCTTTCGGCTGCCGGATCAGTTTTTCCCTCCGGATTTCTTCTAAAAGGACCATTACATGCCAAACCGTGTCGACTTCGAAATTAAATTCCCCCTCTGGGCCGTCCTGCCTGTTGGCGATCTTTAATTTTTTTTTTTTTTTCGAAAACTGATTTTGTGAAAACATGTAGAGGAAATGATTATCTGATAAGATATTTTGTAATTTTAGAAAAACCGGCTCCGCTTTCTAAGAGTCACCGGAAGTTCATTCAAGAGCGTCAAATTTGCAAGATATCCAGTTGTTTATTCCGTTCATTAACTTCTTTTGTGACTGTATGTTTCGATATGAGATATAAAACATTCACAAATGCCGAATACGTTAAATATATTTTCAGGGTTCATTTTCCATAAAGAATAACTTTGTAAAATTATTTTTGTTTAAGATTTATTTCCAGATTATCTATTGGAAACAATATATTTTCAGTAATTCACCCACATTTGTCTTGAAAAATCAAAATACCAAACCAATAATAATAAGCAATTCATTTCATATGTAAGGGCTAACGTCCAAACCCGTCGGATGTCGCGAAGGAAGTATTTAAGTCAATTTACAGTACGTTTTTTCGTATTGCTCTCATTAAAAATCCTTGAGCTATGCCAGGATTCGAACCAAATCCCGCTAATGTGAGACTTACTGGGGGCCAGTCGGCCAGCGCCTAAAAGAAGAAAACACATGCTTAATTTTTGGGTAAAGCTTGCAGCACTTGCATCATTATAAAGGTGCACAATTATGTATAAGTTTTGTACAGATCCCCTATGATAGATTAATTGGTAAGATTACTTGTTATATCGCTCCATAAATAATGTTTAGAAACCATATCAAAATTAACGTGGTTTTCACAGACTGATCTCCAAGGTAAAATACAAGCTTCTTTATACTTATATAACATGTATAACTATTTAGAACTATCATTTGGCACTTAAAGTAAGTGATATAAGTAATTTTAAGCTTAATAGTATTAATTACGGTGAATACATCTACAGAATAATGGTCAATTTTGACTTATAGTTTTGAAAAAAAGGTATTAAGGACGAAGGTCGAGCATTGTCCAATTTTATAGAAATGATGGATAGTGCGGTGTTCAATCCTTTTAAAAGGATGGTTCCTATTCACAATCACTTGTTTTCTAACGATCCGTATTTCGAGCTCATCATAAGGTTGAAGGAGAGTACAACAAAGTTCAAAGTAACAAAACATTGACTGTGAGTAGGGGGAAAAAAGGATTGTCTAATTTTATAGTTAATTTTCCAGTTACATAAAAATGAAATTGTCGGAATGTTGATTGATCGATGTTTCGATAGTTAGTAGTTTTCAAATCTTCGAGATGTTTTAAAATTTTGTTTCGAAACAAACGACTTTAATTGTACGTTATTGAGTGGTATGCAGATATATTTGGTCACGTAGTTTGGCATAGATTTGCACCTGTTAGTGGATATGAAAAAGCTATCTAGTCAAGAAACGTCACTTAGTGAATCGATTGACTTCACAAAACTCCCGATGCTTCACTGCATCATCAATTTCGTTCCGAAGCAGTACTTTGTTTTTTATATTATTTTGGTAATTTATGTGTAATTCTTAACGTTAAATGTACGTAGCGCGCTTGCATTTTCTTAGTAAATAAACTAACCTTTCCAGAAGCTCATGAAAGATTTTTAATTTAATTGCGTAAGATTGGTTCTCCCAAATAACTTTGGTATGTATAGCGGCGATTACTTTAAAACTTGATCAGCCGGTAATTTCGCTGGAATGATACATGATGATATCGCAAAAACGTGGCATTGACGAATACATTAGAACTTAATAAATAAAATAAAACGTTGTAGGAGTTAATTTTACGTTATTCCTGTTATTCCCCAAATGATAAAACAGATCGTAAAGCATGTTGTTTCCAACACATAGTTATGAAAATCCTCCTTTTTATAGTACATTATCTACCAATTTCTCTCTAATAAACCTTCATCTTACATCGTTTTCTTTTTCTTTAAACGTCTTAAGATGATTCATGTCAACTCACAAGAGGGATAGTAGAAGTATTGTTTTGAACTCAAGCTGATGTAAGGAAATGAGATAATTAATAATTAAAGAAGAACAGATTTTTACCTTCAAAATTTTTATTTTTTAAATTAATTTTTCGACAGTTCTTGCAACAACTGGTAATATTCTTAGGTCGAGAAATTTTTCGTGGTATGTCGGGGATTAAAATTATCGAAACTGCTCGTTTTGTGGGTGGATTCAAACGACAAGTATTACTTCACCACATATGGAAAATTTAAATTTTATATCTTACTTTAATAAATGCAACATCTAACTCCAAAAAGTGGAATATTAAAACAAAAAAATTGTTTAGATTTTTTCTTTGAAAGAAAAGTTTTAAATTTTCTTGTAAAGATCCAATTATCTTGCAACTCTCTAATCCTATAGCTGAGATAGTTTTAGTGTTTCTTGTCACGTCGTGAATAAAATTTTGCAATGTTCAGTTCCGTTTGGCCAACGGCTCGTTGCAAAAGATTTGTATTTATTATCTGCAGTTTTCAGCGAAACGATAACGATAGCACGCAATTTAAACACGAGAGTTATTGATAAACGTTGTGGTATTAATATCACCTGGAAAGGGCGAAAAGTTATCCTAAGGTTTTGAGGTCAAACGCCAAAATGCCGTCCGGCTAATTTGACTTTCAACCCGTCCAAGGTTCAGGGTAAAAATAATTTATCGTTCGATCACTTTCAGGGTGAGTCCCGAGGCGTGGAAAGAAATTGATTTCGGTCGGGAATTGAAACACGCACTTCCTAAATAAATAATTTAAAAACATATATCAATATAATCCGTTCTATATCTGTATTACTATGTTTTATAAACACGTCCATGAACCCTTTTTACCTTTGTCGGTACATGTAACAAAGCTTTCGAATAATATATTAATTTATTTTGCACTTAAGAGCCGGATTTGGACTATCTAGAGTATTTTGCAAGGTTTATCGGAATGCATATATATTTTTTTTTCTATATATACATATATCGTTAGCATATTCCAGATTAGATTATTTGAAAAATCGAAAGCAATTAAAAGTTAGAGAGGTCTTGCACGATTTAACACGTAATCACAATTTGATAAATGAGATTTGTTTAAATGGTTTATAAAAACGCGATTGGACTTTAGAATGCCAAATATACAGAACAGACTGAATTCAGAATCCATGCCTTTACAAAATTGATCCTAAAAAACTTAAATGTCTTGTAAAAGTATATAAAAAATTATTTGAAGCGTAACTGGAATTGAGTGAATAACTGTAACCATGCCGTTTTAAGGAATATAGTTATTATATGTTTCCATTAATTAATCTTTATGTAAGGTATGGGCTGGGATAAAAAAAAGTCAGTGCCACAAGCGGGATTCGAACCCACGACCTCCTGCTAAATAGCCGCTGCTCTCCCACTTGAGTTATCGCGAATTCCATCCTCTCGGACACTCTCCCATCACAACCCAACCTTTCGAGTTTTCCCTCCTTTGTGCCATTGTTCTCTGCTCGTGACACTGATTTTTTTTTTATCTCAACCCATAAAGATTAATTAATTGAAAGATGTTATTTGGCGATCTGACCACGAAATCTAATAAAAAGTTATTATACTTCTTTCAAAGGCTCTTAAACTATTAATAAAATATAATAAATTATTATAAAGTACTCCAACATGGTGTCTATCCTTTTAGTCTCTATCCTTTCTTAGCCAGCTAAAAGTTAAAATCTCTGACAGTTAAACATTTTAAATGATTCAAATATTTTCAATAGTACTACATAATGATGCCTGAATTACCTTGGTAGCGTTTGATTACCCTTAGTTAATCGATCTCAGGGTGTTTCCCAGACTGGATTTTTCTAACACCTGTTCCTGGTTTCCAGAACGGGTAAATCCTGGCTGTTGCTCAGTTTGATGTTATTTGTCGGACGTGTGGAAGGGGCTAATGAGGAGATCATTGGGGCGCAGGTGCTAAAGATACCATTGTGGGTCAAAGTCAGGTAACAAGACTAACAAGATTCATAACGAGACAGGCTTCGTGCAACCGCTAATAAAAATGATTAACATTTTCCTCGGCCGGCCAATCATCGACAACGTGAGACTAATCTGTGTAAACTGTGTCTCTTTCATTTTGTACAGACAGGCTCGTATGTTCAATTACGAAAGATTAATGCGAAAAAATTCATAAATATCTGTAATGTCAATAAATCAGACAGGTTTCGAAGCACGACTCGACCTCCTTGGCCAATTGAGCTGAAATTATTGAAAGCAAAACTATCTGGGACAAAACCATACCTGATACACAATATCAAAGACGAAATTCCTTTGCTATGTGAGGTGTTCTTGATGTTGTTACATTGCATTCATCAATAAAACGTATTTTCTCGTCATTTGAAAATTCTCGGCCATCTGTATCCAGACACCTAAAGAATGTACTTATCTCCTCACATCCAAACGGGCAATATGTTCCATTAAAAAAAAATCAACTATCTTTACCGGTTTTAAACTGCAGAACAATTCCCTCCCTTAATCCTATGGTCTGACCCTTACTTTCCGTCGGTACCATTCAAACCCTGCACTTTTATGGATAAATGCAATTCAAAAGAAAGTTAAAAAAACTGTTTTGTATTATGTCGGTTTTTCCACAACCTTCTTTGGTTCTAGCATATTAATTACCGATACAATCCTACAATACAATTCTTACAATATTAATACAATTCACCGACCAATTCTATCAGCATTTACTCCCAAGGATCAACCCAAATTCCTGTTAGATATTTTTCAAGGGTTTTTTAAAAATAAAAGATATACTATTAGATGTTCCATAAGTTCCATCTTCTTCTAGAATTCTTTATGAACGTTTTACAGCAAATGAAATTGTAATTGATATACAGCTGTAACTGGCCTGCTTAAGTTAAAAAGGCGCTTTGTGACCATTGAAGCTCACACTTTAACTTCTCACACAAACAGAACCCCAAATTTTTAAACATTTTAAAGTTTAAATTATAAAATATTTCAATAATTTAGAAAAGATAGAGAAATATTATTGATTTACAGTTAATAAGGCAATACAGTTTTGATAATATTTAGAAAGGTATGCGCAACAGTTTTCTACTAAAAGTCAACTCATCTTTTCTCACACCTTTCGAGCAACCCAATGCTTCAACTCATTTCAGTTCTCAAATATGTAAAATTAACAATAAAAGATACAGACATACAACAGATCCATTGCGAAGTTGACACCATCACCCTTGCTTGATTATGCATTATGCTTTCGTCTTGCTGGATATCTTGCAAAAACCAGGGAATTACATAAAATACCACTTGGATGGTGGTATATCTCAAATTTTACTAATCCCAGTTCAGGAAGGATGGATGTATACCACACTTTGACTTCCATTCACTAGCGCAGCTAATATTTTTCTACACGACAATATCATAACATTTGTATTGGTCTATAATAGAGCTATCGTCTCTCCTAACACTTATCATTCCCTTGCCTTTTCTCCGACAACTCTTTATGATTCTGCAACCATGACTTCTCACTTGAAAAATTCAGGTCACTGACAACAAATTCCACATTTTATCTGAACCTTATCAAAAATATTCCTTTAATCTACGACTAATCAAATTTTAGTTTCTATGTAAGGAATCAAATCCTAGATATCAACTTTAGCATCTCCTGGGTCCTAGAAGTAGCCAAATCCTGATTGGTTGCTTCAAAGAGTTCCTTTCCCTCAACTTATCGGCTATCATCAAGATTATTGAAGCCTCTTTGCCAATTGGTTAACAACTAGTAAAAATAGTACTGATGATAGCACTCTTGCTGACGGTCACGTGTTCCCCGCCTATGCCATATAACAATTTCAATTTTCCGTTTATACAGTTTGTAGTTTGTTGCAAGAAAAGGTAAAAAATGTCGACTCACAATCAAATATGAATTAAAGTTTTCCGTATATTTGTGCCCAAAAGAGGTTTTGTACAAAATAAAATTTGGACGAGCATTAAATACTACGTTTACACTTCCACCGTACAAACCTAGTAAAATATTACAATCCTAAAAGAAAAGTGTTTTAGAGAAACGGCAAGGAATTAATCTTTTACAAAATGATATAATATCCTTTCTGTAAAAACAAGCTGTAGCTAATATAAACATAAAGCGCCTGTTCATAAACAAATACAATTTATGTTAAAGTTTACATGTCTAAGTGGGAAATAAAGTATAAAAGACATAATTTCTTGGAAAAAAGTTAATACGTTAGGAACTAGTAAAAGATTGCCTTCACTCAAAAGGTGTGGTCCGTCGTAAACTCGGCGTTACGTGGGCACTTAAAAATAATTGATCGAAGATATATGAAACGGCATACAAGTTTGCTGTTATTTTACAACTGACAGATTACCAAGTAAGTAACTTCCTCCCAAAACGGTAACTGAAATTTTCCTAATTTTACTAAACAAAAACTGATTTTTAGAGCAAGTGAAAGTTAATGCACAAATCACTTAAATATTAAATTGAGGGACAATTGAACATGTAATATGATACGTCTTGCTTGCCGCATTCACAACGCGTATGTTATTTGCTAAAAATGATGCACTGGGTATCTAAGAAAAAGTGTATGTTACAGTAAGTATTTGGGGCGAATAAATTCTACGTATATATTTAGGTTAAGTTTGAAATTATTATTTTTTTTTTAACGCAATTTTAAATATCTCAAAAAAGTAGATAAACATTTTCATAATTTTACTTGTCTATTATTTTTTAACTTGGTCTACTTTCCTAAAAAGTTGTATACTGTAATTAAATAAATGTGTATTTGAATATTTTAATCGGTGCGGCAATGAAAAATGTTTTATTATAATACAACTTTTTGTTGGCAAAAATTGGAGTTGTCTTGGTTTATCGTCTGTAAAATCTAGTGGCTCATATCCCATTTTACCCGTATAGCAAATCGAAGGCAATTATATGTGTGGATTACTACTGATAGTTTTAAAAAAGCGCATCCATAAATGCATAAATTCTGTATGAAAATCGATAAGTGCAACACCAAAAATTAATATCAACTACATTCAACATAAATTTCATACGAGCTCAATAAATACAAATTTATTACAAAACTTGATTTTTTTGAACAAAGATCTAAAGTTTAAAACTGAAATTCTGAAGTTGTTTTTATTTTTTAATTGTTTTATCCCAAGGGTGGAAATATTTTTCTAACGGTGTATTAAATGGAAAACATAAAATTTAAGTATTGTTCTGTTCGTTATAATGCAAATTACACTCTTTTATCATACCTAATTGTGTAACTTATGTTCATTCGTATCCGTGGTTCCTCCTGATGGTGTTGGTATATTTGGCGCGTTTTTTCTTTTCTCTTAATTCAGTATTGAACTTGTGTTACTATATGTTGCCTCAATTTACGCCCCTAAGGACACAGCATTTACCAAAGAATTTGTTTGAGAATTTACAATGATTACGTTAAGTAAGTTCAAACTCTAGTTCAAGCTCCGGCAATTCGAAAAAGTTCTCACCTTTTTTACATTATTTTCCGGGGAGCTTAAGCATAAGTTAACTGAAGATGTCGAAAAACTGAAACTCGTCACAGCTATAATAGCAAAACATTATTGGGCCGTATGATCAAAAATGACCAAGAAGCTATCTCAATTTTAGATGTTCTTTTATTTATTCGTTTTTTTTTAAATAAAATCTATATATTCTAAATTTTCATTATTTTTTTGCTGATAAGCAATTATAGTCTGTAATTGACACATATTGTGAGAAATTCTGCAGTCAATCAATTTATCAAATGCTACGTTACTTTACAACAACCAAAACAACAGAATTGTTGCTAGCAAAGAAAAATATTTTGATACTGATACAGGTTTTTACATGTTATGTGCCACCTTCAACAAAATATTGTAGGAGATCGCCTGGTGTGACGTAAGTTTTAGAAAAAACGTTTTCTTTATCGTGCTACCGTTTTGATCTTTATTGAGATCATTTTTGAGAGATAACACAAGGAGATGATCTCAATAAAGGTCGAAACGTTGGCACGACAAAGAAAATTTTTTTCTAAAACCTACGACACACCAGATCGCATCTCGTGATCTCCCACTAATCATTCGCTAACGGTCACTAAACACCATCACAGAATATATTCGATTCATTTGGATGCCCTATCAGGGAATTTACTTAAAAAATTACAGTTCTGTGTTGACTGCTTATATTAGAGCATTTTGAATATGTGAGTGACTACTTTAAGATTTTCTCCAAATAACCAACCCGATTAAATTTAAGGTAAGAGAAAGAAAAAGATACGCAGCCTGGTTTCAATGCATTAGTAAGAAAATTTGGTCTGGGCGCTAGGCCGCCCATGGACTTTAGAACAATGAGATCAGACAACAATGCCTTGGCCCCCTTTAACCCCATTAGGTCATCTTGCTGGGTCAACATTCACTCTTTGTGTACTTCCTTTCTTTATGAAAAACCACTTTCACTGCAAGTTTTTATAACCTGTTCCCAGGCGGTTCCATTTGTTACCATTTCGGATAATGCTGAATGTAATTCAGCAATTTATTATCTATAAGTCTGCTTTCTGATAACTCTAACATATATCTTTTATAAATGAGCATAGTAATAATTGAAATTGCTTTTTGCAATATATACAAATTTTTACTTTCGTACATTATCATACTTTTTAACTTGCTTCTTCTTTTACATATCATCCAGTTCCAACATTCTTTTCTTTAAATATTAAATATAGCAGGTCGTAAAAAAATTAATGCTCATTTAAAAACTTGACAGCTAATATGAGATACTTCAAGTAATTTTGGTGCAAATGTGGTGGGTTAATTTGTAATTTCTATTCAAGCTGTCTTAACGCGGCGATATACAAGAGTTATTTCATTATAAATTAACCCAATATACAAAAAAAGAAAGTTCTAACAGGTTTGAAAGTGTGATAAAATTATATCTGGTCACGTAATCCTCCAACGTGAGATTCATTCTGAAATAAACAATTAACGAATTAGAACTCAGTTTTATTTAATTATAATTTAGCCAGAAAACAAGTTGTGTCAAAAAAGGTAATAGATTGTAAATAAGTTTTGCAGTATTAAATGCAGTATTAATACAAATGTAATGTTTCAATGCTAAATATTGCTTTTGAAAAATGAAAAGAATACACTTAATCAAATAAACATTAACCAATCTTTAATCTATGGGATGCTTTACGACATACGTGATCTATAGTAGATAAAGTTACAGAATTTTGAAAACTTGATGAGTCATTGGTTGCAATTAATTTTTAAAAAGTAGAATTTTTTTCAGATATATAAATATTATGTACACATAATTAAATTCTATTATTACCATATCAAGACAAGTTTTTTGAGGATTCTGTTATATGTGGCGTTATATTACATTTATCTATATTTAAAGATAAGAATAGTAGAACGATGATGTTGGTAGCCGAGTGGTTACTCGACTCTCGTCTAGTAGACCCCGCGGTCGTGGGTTCGATCCCCACCGTCGCCTCTGGAATTTTTCTGACGCCTAAGGGGACCGGTGGCCGCAATTAAAAGAAATTGACCCGGCACTCATCAATGAAAGGGTGGGACCGGATCTCAACGACCCTGAACCTGGTCCCAACCCCCTTCAAAAATAAGTTTCATCGATGGAAGAACATCGGTACAACGGGGGCACAAGTTCACATTTGTGTTGCGAGCTCTCCCCTAAAAATATGGAACCAGGGTATAGTACGCTGTACAGCTGCAGTGTTCAGGAGGGAACTCCTCCTGTCCCTGGTATCCATCCATCCACTCCATCCACTCCACCCTAAATGCGAATATATATATATAAACGGGCTAACGATAACCAAATTATATTTGGTTAATTATAATATTTTATGGTGAAATAATTTGAAGAAGCATATTCATATATATATAGAAATACTACAAAGTACAATAACTACAAATTATTCCACCTTAAAATATTATAATTAAGCAAATAAAACGTTGTTATCATTAGCCCTCTTTTCGTGTTTTTCTCGCGTTTTAATTGTTACTATTTGTTAAAGTTCAGTTAATTTAAGATGATATATGATTTGCCAGTAACTAATACTCTTTTTTATCCTGTCGATAACCTGTCTGAATCTTCAGCACCTTATACTGTATTTTCACCTTTCACCTTCATATACAAAAACGGAAACAAGATAAAAATTGATAATCTAAATGGAATTCATATTACCATAATGTACGCGATATTCGTAATAGTAGTTGAGAGTAAGCCCGTCCATTTGCGCAAAAAATTACATTAGCACACCTCCATTTATTCCAAATACTGCATAGTACTCGATATTCCTATTTATTTCTAGAGTCACAGGAATAACAAGGGTCCCACCATTTACGTTCAAAATTACATTTCCGCACCAGATTTTATTCGCACTATCCAAGAGTACTAAATATTCTTCGGGTTAATTGGGGATAAGCCAATCCATTCATACTAATAAATTACCTTCACACCAATTCATTCATACTATCCCAGAATACACCATATTCCATAGGGTCATTGGCGTTAGCTTTTCTATACATCCAATAAATTATTTTATACAACAAATTATGTTTTATTTAGAAATTGTAATAAAATCTTGATGTTTATAAAATTTAATAATGATTCAAATGAGTTTTTCAATGTTTATAAATATTTTATTTTTAGATGCATTTGTTTAAAAGTTATATTTCATTTTTTACCGTAGCTAGAAAGGAAAAATAACTTCCTTATCAACAATTTAGTGTAATTATCAAAATAAGACTTTTTCATAACGTACATCTGAGATTTAAAAATGTAATTAATTACATGTATTTTTACGTAATAAACTTTTATAAAATGTGAAACAGTTTGAACAAGGTAAAGGTGTAAAAAAATTATGCGGGTTCACATAAACTTTCTTCTCATTAAAATTCCATCATGAGCTTTATTATGAAATAATTAATAAACCTACAAGTAGAAGGTCACAGGCGTGTTATTACTCATCGTGAAGAGAGCGATAGTGGATTTAAAAAAGGAGGACCGTTTCAAAATGTGTCTCTGTGGTGTGAGGAAGGACATCCTGAGGAGAGAGGAAGAGATTTATAAGTCCACCCGGCGGGCTTTATAGCGACTTGGGCTTCAACCACCCCTCGGCGAAGATCGCTAAATTACGTTAAAATATGTTAATATAAAAGTCATGCCGCCTACACCAAACGCTGGTCAGTGGCCCACTATAATTTTACACGCGCGGCGATTAATTCGAGCAATAACAAAAGGACAAATGAGTTGCAGTTCGTCTCTTCTTATTATATTTTTCTTCTTTTTTAAACCGGTCAAAAACTGTTTACCGACGTTAAATGCATTTGACGAAAATAAATTGATTCGCTGGCTCTATTTTGCATAAATTAAACCTCCATGTCCTGTCTTGATTATACCTTTGCTACACTATAATCTTTCTCGGGAAACTACTGTCGAACCGTTGGGCTCGTCATACTTAATCGGGCCTTGCCTTTATTGACGCACCTTTCAGCAAACAATTAGCAAAAAACCACAACCATGTGGATAATTTATTGTCGAAAATTATTAATAAAAATGTTTGTCGGTATGTCAGACAAATAAAATAATTCTTGTCGTAAGGATTATATATAACTACCTTTGGACATTGTGTACGATGTGTCAACCCACGAAACAATACATTTTGTATACTATTTTTTTCATAATTCCATTCACTACTCCGTGATTGGAAATCAAATAGCAGGCAAACAAGAGTCGGGCGCCATTAACCACTCTTCCGCCGGTGTCCTGCCCGGCATACATGCGCTACTATGTATATACACTAGAAAAATAATCCACTCGATTGCTGCATAAATGTCGTAATAATTTGTTATCGGTCAGTATGATGAAATTGAAGTCAGTATAAAAATGAGCGATATAATTACATTTAGTATTTAAAACAGCTACATCTATTTGCCAGATCATTCTCCAAGGACTTCTCCCATTCCTTGTTTAACTTTTTCTATGCTTGAACAAGTAATTGGAATTAATTTATTCGTTGATGGTATAGGCATGTAAGTACTTATGCATGATAAACGCTGATAAATAAAACAATTTATTCACTAATTTTTTGACTCTTAACCTATCAAAAACAAAAGATAGGTTGTTAGGAAATGTAAGCTTAGTTGCCAATAAATAAATGTAAAATATTGCTTAACTCTGTAAATATGACGTTATTATAGTCATTTCTCGTCGTTCTTCCTTTTTTGTTGTTTATTGTTAGTTTTAGTTTTTATTTGTGCCCTTTCAACACTGAGTCAAACGCCCTCTTACGCTCAAAAGCCTTATACCTATCTGCCTTTATGAACATTTGCAGGGTATAGTTGATTTCATTAGTTAAAAACACACAGTTTATTTAAATTACAGCAATATCTGTGTTATCTGTCTACAAAATGTCTGTTTCTTGTCTCTTACCCTGCTTTTGCATGAAATTGAAATTATTCTCTGTCTTCTTTAGCTATTTATTTAATTATATATTTTTTATCAATATATTTATCCATTCTCTCTCTCTCTCTCTCTCTGGCGCACTCTCTCTTGGTATGGTATGGTATGGTGGGAAAGGATACCAGGAGACGGGGTTTATGTGCCCCAGGCACTGCAGCCTTCTGGCTTATTGTACCTTCCCAGTTCCTTAGTTTAGTCAATAGACTCGATCCTTTTTCTCCGAAGTATCAAGTCATTGACTTTTATTGCTTCAATGTGGTTCTCTGAGTCGTTTTTATGCGTTAGATTGAACCTCCATTGAGCTGTTGCTTCGTATTCGAAGATGATATGAGTGGCTGTTTCCTCCTTCTCATTACATTGTCTGCAGATGGGATCACTATTATATATGCCCATGTTATGTAGATGGTTTCTCAGATGCCAGTGGCCGGTTAGTAGTGCAACCACTCCTCTGAGATTTGCCCTCTCCAATTGTAGTAGTGTTTTTGCTAGTATTGGTGAGGGTTGTTTTATCATAAGTTTACTGTGTCTAGCACTGCTAGAGTTTATCCACTTTTCTCTTTGCTTTGTTTAGATCCAATCTGCGATGGAGGATTCTATGTTTGTTTTCGATATCCCAAGGATAGGTTCGGGGCCTATGTATGGTCTTGTGGATCCTCCTCTGGCCAGCCTGTCAGCTTCTTCATTACCCAAAATTCCCCTGTGCCCTGGCGCCCAGGATACCGTTACCTTGTTGGGTTCCCCCAGGTTTTGGAGATTTTGGATGCATTCACTGACTAATTTTGATGTGATTCTTGTACATGTCAGTGCTTTGATAGCTGCTTGGCTGTCTGATCTTATGAGGATTTTTTTGTCAGTGTAACATGTATTTCTGCTTGAAAGACCGAGGTGTACTTCCCTAATGAGTTTGATTGCTCTTATTTTGGGCTTGTGCAGAAAACACCTGATCCGGTCCCTTCATTTGTTTTGGAGCCATCTGTATACCATATCATTGTATCCGATGTTCTCCTGTGTTCTTCCTCTCCTTTGTAGTCTGTTGAGATTTTGTAGGAGGTTGTGATAATTGTTTCCGGGACCATGTAGTCGGTCCCCATTTCTAGTAATGGGTGTCTGATTTTGTTGATTATGGTTGTGTGCCCGAATTGTTTGGCTCCTTTCCAATTTAATTGTTTTTGGAGCTTGAATGAGCTTTTCCTAGCCTCTCCCTGTATGAATATTTCTAGTGGAGGTAGGTTTAGCAAGGTTTCTAGTGTATTTGTAGGGGTTGTTTTCATCGCTCCTGTGATACATAGGTTTGCTAGTCTTTGTAAGCTGTCTAATGTTTGGGTAGCCACTTTTTGTTGAGCTTTGTTCCACCAGATTATTGATCCATAGGTTATTCTGGCACTCTCTCTTTCTCTCCCTTTCTCTTTTTCTTCCTCTTGCATATCCTCCCTCTCTGTCATTCTCTTTTTTTTCTGTCTTCATATAATAAAAACGAAAATAATGATTCTTTCGAGAAGACAAGTAAATTTTTCTTAAAGCTTATAGATCACTTAATTATATTATTCACTAAATTTATTAAAAAAGATTTACTATATTGAGTTTATAATATGATTAATTTTTCGGGGAGGTTTTTATGATCACTGCTGCTCTTCATTGATATCCATTAGGTTTTAATGGTTTGTACATTTATAAACCGTTAGCTAGTAGGGTAAAGTTTATGTGGTTGGATGTCCTTGCTATTTATTTGAAATTACCACCATTGCCTATTGAATTTTAATGTTTTTTTTGTTTTTTGTTTTTTTCGGGCTCTTGCTTCTTCAAAGTGTAGGGTCGTAAGTATAATAATGGTAACTTGGGTTCAATAATGCCAGAAAGTTTTTAATATATACGTTTTTTTGTGACAAATGTTACCGTTACGACCCAGCAATCCACCCAAGTCGCCGATAATTACTGGCTTGAAAAAAATTATCTCTCTAATGACGTGGGGTCGCATTACGACAATATTCGAAGGGTCATTAGAATGGTGTGGGTCGCACTTACTTTCTTATCCACCTGTTTAACTTACTCCGGTCCCCGGTCGTGAGGGATTTCCGGCTTCCATATCAGGCGGTTCTCCAATTTCGATCAAAATTACCCAACATCACGCACAAACACATGCCCTTCGAACTAATTACCAATTAATAAAACATAATGCGGTTTATGTGTACTTTAGGAGATAGAGACAAATTGGACAAATAAGGGTATAATGCAGTACTATCGAAATTTTTAATTAAGTTTGAACCTTTTTTTTTTTTTTTGGAGTAATTTTAAATGTGAATATAATTATCCACCTGACATTTTTGATAGGTATTAAGTTATGTGCGATTCTTTATGTAAAACGTAACTTATTTGTTTTATTTTTGCAGATATATCTTACATATGAAAAGAAAATTACTATTCTGCAACTATAAAACAACGGAATGTAAAATGTAACATGTGTTTTAAACGTTTGTACGAATATAACAAAAAAAGTATGGTTTATTATTAATACGAAATATTACAAATTCAGCGAAAGATAGTAAACCGAAGTTAAATAAAAATGCTAAATTTCTCTAAATCTAGTAAGGGGAGTTCAAATTCATTCCTTATATAGTTTGATACATCCCTGTGGTTTTATTTTATTATCGTATTATGTTTTATTTGTTATTTATTTTGCTAGATGGTTTAGCAAGGCAAAACATGAAGTGTGGCAAATATATACTATATACTATAAGGAAAGAATAGTATAATATGTGTAATGTACATCCAATGAAATTATGGAAAACCTGTTGAATTTGAAAGAAGTAAAAAGTTAAAACCTTATAAGTATTCCATACCGTATACCGTCTGTATTCATTCTAGAAAAAAAAAGAAAATGTCCTTGAAACTAATTAACAAAAATAGATTATATCACCAAAAATTAGCTACGAAATTAAGTTGCGGAAAGTGTTCCACATATAAGTATATTCAGTACTGTTTTTATCACAATAATTATTACATTATATAAAACGAATAATAAATTTGGACTAACTTACTTAAAAGAGTTGCCTGATTTTTCTGCCTATAATGGCGTGGAAAAAGAATTTTCCGAGGAACTAATATATTTTAATTTATCATTTATTATCGTATTTTGGAAGGATTCTCAATTTTGTGAATTTTTTTATTCTCTTTTAATTATTTTTCCTTTGAATTCATTTTGTATTATTTGGCATATTCAAAAACGAAATAAAATCAATCTATAACATACTAATTTTAAAAATACATTAATGTTTACTACAAACAAGGAAATGTTTTACAAAACGTGTGTAGAGATGAGTGGCCGTTAATAGATAATTATTCAGATATCGTGAGATGCGGTCTGATGTGATGTAGGTATCAGAAAAACATTTTCTTTATCGTGCCTACGTTTCGATCTTTTATTGGGCCCTGAAGATGATCTCTATAAAAGATCTAAACGTCGGCACGATAAAGAAAATGTTTTTCTGATACCTACATCACACCAGACCGCATCTCACGATACCTGAATAATTTTTACAAAACGTATATAAAATGTATATGCAATTACAAATCCGAACATAACTATCAACCGCTTTCTGAGTATTTGTTTCCTTTCAGCTTTCTAGTATGTATCCTCAAAGTTACTTTCGGCTTTGGTGCTGAAATTATGCATTTTTTGGTGGCATATTAGCTAAACATACTAGGTTCCGGCTGATATTTTTTTTATCTTTTTGATAACTCGTTTTACATGGCACTTTGCTAGAGACCAAAACTAAAAATATGCCAATGTTTAAACGAAGATACGATTAAACATATTTAGAATAGTTTATACTTTATTTAAATATACCGTGAAGCTCATTTATCCATTGAAACATCGACTGATTTATTTTCGGCAATAATTACGGCCTTTAATTTTCTACCTCTCCTGAACAATGACGTTTTCACGCATGAAACTGGATCTTTATGTGTTATCAACTAATTTTGAAAATGAATTTTAAGAACCCGCGTGGATAATTTCAGGTTTAATTAAGATTTAAAAAATTTAAAAAATAATGAATCGAAGTTGAGAGAAAGAAGTTTAGTGTTATAAAATATTCCCATTTTCCCCAAAATTTTTAATTTTTCTCTATTTCTGATACCTACATCACACCAGACCGCATCTCACGATATTTGAATAATTATCCGTTAACGGTCACTAATCTCTACACACTTTTCTCTATATGTTATATTCGATTTAGTACTACTTACATTAGGATTGTTAGCCAACATTCATTTATATTTTAGACATATAGGGAAAAATAGTGTTGTCTCTACTTTGAATTTAAAACTTGTTTAATTAATCATTGTTAAAGAAATAATTATTCAAAACGAAAATTAATATTCATATCAATATGTATGTAAATGACGGAATATGCCACTAATTATAATTGAATTTCAGTTATAACGTTTATATTCAGTATACCAATTGACAACACTGCAAGTGGTGAAAAATACTAGAGTTTAGGGTTAAACCAATTAAATCTGCATTGTAAAATAATGCAATAATTTATGGATGCATTGCTCAATTTTGTTAATTAAAGACATTATTTGATTGAAACACTTAATAAAATATCCATTTTTATAAAGTACCACTTTTTTTAGGTATTTCATTTTTTTAACTTTTAATTGAAATTCACATTAATATCACCATTTTAGAATAAATTACATTATGATGTAGTTAAAGTATACTCCAAACTTTTGCATTTTTCCATGCTAGGTATGTACTGTATTCTGTAAATCGCTGTGAGCAACCAATGCAGTCTTTTTCTCATTTGTTCCATACTTTATACACAGTACGGATGCGAAGCGCTGTTAATTATTATTTAAGACTGGGTAATTTACAGACGATGTACTAACTTTTAAATACTTTCTACAGTAGCTGACAAAAACGAAAGTGAAATAATAAAATAGTCCCCTCCCTAATTAATTTATTCTTTGCCCATTGACAAGTTTCCAATTTACATTTCCAATAAAAAGTTAAGTTAGATTCCACATAACTTAAAGATTACCGATGGATTGTCAAATAAAAGAAGTAAGAAGTCAACTGTGATGTGAAATAAAAAACTAGAAGTAATGTATATGAATGAAGACGGCTTCCACCGAGACGTTAACAAGCCACAGGATTTTTTCCTCTCCTGCAGGTAGTTAAAGGGAACGTATAGTTTTAACCAAACCGGTCAAAAATTGCTTATTAATTATGAGTCTAGTTAGTGGGCGGCCATGATGCTTCGGTGGAGCCCCACTCCGTCCGTGGCTCTACAACAATTATCCTACCCCTTCCTGTTCCATCTTTGTTTAATTAACCTGTAAAATCACCCTTCCGTTCCTTGCTTGTTAGCCGTCCTGTCATAGCCAGCGAATACGACTTTATTTATTGCCTGGCATGATGGACCCCAATTCATTAACACTCGACATGGGCAAGTGTTTCAAGGGCTTTTCAAATAGACTTGTGCTTGTTTAAGCAAATTGTTTCTGTTTGTTTTCCAGCATATAGAAATAAGGATAAAACACATTTTGTAATTATTTTCTTTATAGTCTTTCATATATTTGCTAACATTTTGCATAAAAAAATGGATTAGATGACATATTTCTGCACTTTGTTATGTCGCGTCAGGCGGATTATGTTAAACCTATATCTGTAACTGTAAAAAAAGATGATTAGATAGTCCAATAATATGTTCATCGTC
>CM077105.1:30930499-30945559 GCA_039619505.1 Cimex hemipterus | reverse complement strand
ATTATATTAATATATATATATATTATATTAATATATATATATATTATATATATAATATTAATATTTAATATATTTTTGTATACTTAATATTTTAAATGGTTAAGGTCAACCTGTTTGTTTCCACAATAATTCACGACTTTATTATTTATATTCTAAATGTTTTCCTATAATAAAACATGCTTTAAATATAGCATTATGTTACAAGGTGGGTAAGAAGAATAATTTACATATTGAATATCAAAAACAATGTGTGCTTCATACAATTAAAATGAAATGTAAACAAGTTTGATCGATGCGGAGGCATATATATCGTAAAGTAGTAATAAAATCATAACATATGTTTCACTAAAATTTCAGTTTAACCGTAAATATACTATTTTATATAGAATGCACCTAGAATATTAGCATAAAAATGCACAAAATGTTATGTGACAGGGTAAAATATGTAATGCATATTTCTTTGGCGCCCATGAATGGTTGCTAGGGAAATTTTACATAATAAAAATGGAAATTCGAAGAAACATGTCCATGGGATAATTTTGTTCAAAATGTAAAATATGAAAATAACAAATATATGAACATTCGAATTATTTCCTCGATGGTGAAGCCGTGTGCAATTATGTTGATTTTTCTACACCTCCGGATACCATAAATGCTTAAAAGAGGCGTTCTACGAGCGCCCAATTACGAGAGACGCCTACACTATCATTTTTAGAAAGAATCTATTTTTTTAGCTAGGCTGTAGAAAAGTGGAGTGATAGGTATAGCTGATTTTGAATGCATAAATTACATTTCACAACCCGACTGTGGATAGATTTATTTGCATCACTTAAGCATCGCACGCTTATCGTTGGCTACTTATCTAAGAAGGTTTTTTAATACATATCAGAAAATGTTCGCAGCTGACATTCACAAGGGAGAATGTTAAGGACAAACGGATACAAACACCTATTAAAACACTTCTCCCCCGTTATGAATGAGAAGGGGATTTATGGGCTTGTACCCCGAGAAGCGATGTACCTTCACCTTTTTCTCTTTTTCATAAACGGTCGTATTTTTCTCCGGCCCATTCACCCGTTCGGCAAAAGGGGCCGAGGTCTGTTTTTTAACTTTTTGTCTGACTGAATCATATCAGATTTTTTGAACTTGATATTGTCCTCTTTCTTTGTAACGAACCGTCTCGCCTACTGCACTCCCCAGGCCCGAATACGGTTACATCTCTATTTTTTGGTCGGGAGAAACACAATGGACTTAAATGCGCTCCTGTGCCAGCTCGTTGGAGTAGATATTCTTAGAGTCAATAGGGTAGACATCATTGTTAAACGTTTCCAAACGCACCCCACCATCTTTTGTGAGTATTTCGACTATAAAAATGGTTTACCTCTTTATCTGACCAATAAAACCGGGTAAAAACAGTCCTTTGGGCCATTTTTCATTTCGTTTGAAAAAGAAATTCATTCCAACATATAAAGATCAAAATATAAATGCGCGTTACTTGGTAACATAGGATTACACATAGTTGGGAATGTGTAGAGATTAGTGACCGTTAACGGATAATTATTCAGATATCGTGAGATGCGGTCTGGTGTGATGTAGGCATCAGAAAAACATTTTCTTTATCGTGCCACTGTTTCGATCTTTTATTGAGATCATCTTCAGGGTTCAAAGTGTTTGTATTCTGTGTAATTGTGCCGTTCTTGCGTGTCGTGTTGAGAGTGCCTGGCAAGATTACGATAAAGAAAATGTTTTTCCGATACCTACATCACACCCGACCGCATCTCACGATATCTGAATAATAGTTAGGAAAGGTAAGGAGGAAACCTTGCTAAGTGGCAATATCGTTATCAATCAAGTTTTACTGAGATGTAACTATTGTTACTTGAAAAACATACATGGCATATTACTCGTTAATTTTAAAAGACATATAGAATTTAGGCAGCAATGACGACCGTCCTTCCCCAAAAGTGCGTGAGGCAAATTAAGGTCATTCCTGTCCCGGTAAATGTTTGTATAGCCAAAAGGAACGTTGAGTGAGAAAGAGGAGTGTAGAGTAAACTTTGCCTAAAAGATTTAGTTAATATTGAGGCAGAATTTTCTTCATCCCCCCATGTTAATACGTTTTGTATATAAGTGATCTCAAAGAGTATTTCTCAAAAAAATTTACGTTTTGAACATCTAAACAAACATTTCAGTCATCACATATGTGACTAGTCACATAAAGAACAACATACGTATCATTAATAAGACTCTATCTAAGAAATGCACCCACCAGTCTCAAGCATTTATTTTGAACAACTCGGCTGTAGGATGTAGGATGTAGTTTTAATTCTAATTGAGGGCAAGTTGAGTCATCACTATATTGCAAGCATGTTTGTCTCAACATGAACTAAGCTTCATCATTAATGTAAATGTTGAATAATGAAGGGCCAAGAACTAAACCTTGCGGCCCACCGGCTAAAGAATTACATGTGGTAGGGGTGCTATTTACGACATTGAAGGTAAAATGCTTATTTTCTATGTAAATGTAAATAAAATTAACTAACTTGGGGCAAGCATGGAGGATTAATTTGAAGGACTACATACAGTTGAAGGAAGTTTACTATCTAGTAAATCCACACCAGCGTGGTTTTCTATGTTTAAGTTATTAATGTCGATAGCTTACCAACAGAAAGATTCTACAATGTGGGAGTCGAGTCTTAAACAAAAATCTTAAAAAAATAGATAGAAATATGTCGGCACAAACTATCTCCGGAAATAGTTTTTTTCTTGGTGAATGTAAATGAACAACTGTCTCTCTTTTCATATATACATATATAGTGCTACATAAAAAATATTTTACTGTTTGTTGTTCTCTTCTCTTTAATACCCGTCCTCGTGGTCTGTATGAATTTAAAATATTTAATATTGAGAAGGTTAAGAATTTTATTCAAAAGTATGTTTACTTTAGTTTTTATATCTAGTAATTTGTAGTAGTACGCCAACCGTGCAATAATAAAATTGTTATTATATTTTATAAATTATGTATCTCTGCCGGAATGAAATATGAAAAAGAAATTGATTTCACGCCCTTGAAATTATTTGTTAGTTAAACTGCAGCAATAAAAATGAAAATTTAAGAAATTTTGGAATAAGGGTTACCATTAACTATATTAAGATATAAAATGATCAATTTGGGAGTGAGTTAGTACGTCCCATGGTTGTGTGTACTAAAAGTTTATATCTAGTGTAACTGCTTTTTGTAGGAAATCACTGCAATGGGGAGTTTAAATCACTGCCTATCTTCACGGCCGATTAGGCTAACCTAGGGTGACAAAATAGTAAGTGGCAGTTTGCGGTTGCCGGAAATATTGGTTTTGTCCACAGCTCAATAGGCGGCAGATAGAAATCAAAAGTGTTCTGGGCGTGGATAGGAAATCACCACATATGGCCGCCTGGTCGGCATCACTACCATTCTAATTTCAAGTCGGAAAAAGGGTGCTAGGGGCTAGTTAGAGGATGACAGCTGCAGAAGCCTAGAGGCCCGCATAAATAGTCATAAACGGTGTCTTCGCGACACCCTTTTATTAGTTGGAGTTACACTTCCCTCCTTGCCACAGCTGGGGGTTGCTTACAATTTTGACAGGTAACCAAGGCTGCCTAACAAGGTGCAACAGCTGCCTGTCGCCCCAATTAAAATACTTCTTACCTAGTTTGTCGGCCAACCCCTTAATCACTGAGATAGTACTGATCTTATCGCAGCTGCCTCCCCTTTGATAATGACCCGCCCTCTTTCTTCATGAATATTCATATCTGTCTAGAAAAATGTCCCTTTAATAAGCTTATTTTACGCAATTATTTGTATTATTCGAACAAGGTAAGTATTAAAAATTGAGATCCAAAAGACTGATTTTAGAACGATATATAATTTAAGCTATTTAGAATAAAATAATTATCTGCAGTTCTAATGAAATGAATTCATCCTACCTTTCCTTTCTTCTTAGAGACGATGAACTTAAGCTACTATAAACATACAAAATCCTGCGTTATAGTACACTCAATATCAATATTTTGAAATATAATTTAAGAGCTGAATATACTTTTATCTTACTTGGTTTCCACATTTATACATTTTTAGTATGTTATTATTTTTTGACATAGCAAAACTTCCATTATTGATAAAAGAAACGATTTAGAACTCATGTAGTAATGATTACCATTAATTCCACTTCGATTAAATCATTTTAGGTTGAAAAAACATATCATTGCTGATTAGGCGATTATATACTTGTTTAAATTAAAAATTAATTTATTAAATCTAATTAATAATAAATATTGCAAAACTACGAAAATGTATAATGTTTATAACAAGTAATGTTAATATACTAATAAATATTAATTTGACAAATTTTAACTTATGCAACATATATAGAATTTCTTTTGAAATTTCTACTACATTGAATATGCTAACCAAGTATAAAAGAATTTTCACAATCTAACTCGTTGCAGTATCCTACAGTTAATTCAAGGTTCAGAAACCGAGACCGCGGTAACTCAGCTCGTTGACGCTATGGGCGTATTTTTTCTCAAGCGACTCAAAATTAAACATTATGCACAAGGCTTTGCTCTAAAAAGAAAGATAATGTTATCTATTGTTGTTGGTCGATGCACATAAATGGAAAGTAACCCCTCTGTCGGTATTTGAACCCTCGATAATTACACGCTTTGTTGCTGAACATAGCAATATTTCTCTTTTTTATCAAACGATTCTGTTCCCAATTAGCCCTATCTCATATTTCCTCAGCCCCAATTTGGCCCATTGGCCTGAACAAAGGGTGAAGACCGTTTCCTGGAGGAAATAATTATATCAGAAATAAAATTGTTTTCCCCCTTCGATGGAAAGCCAATGGTAATAAAGCAGTACAACGGTCCTTGTTACCAAAGGACCTGGACCATAACATTATCAACTATTATTGGGGGTGTGTGGCCCGGGCGAAGACATATGGTTTCCGTTTGTCAAGTTAGACAAAAGGGAAACTTATAAAATATTCCTTTAATACGCGGTTACATTTCAGTCATTCTCTGAAATGATCGAATTCCTTTTATAAAACGGAAAATGATAGTGTTTGCACCAGACAGACTTTTGTGTGGAAAACAGCTAGTTTGGAGAAAAGAGGCGCTGACGTTAAAATTACACATTTGTTCCATTCGAGTTAACTGCTGTATTGGTCGCTGGAGGGTGAAAACGCTTTTCAGTGCAATGCGTGTGTATTTAACCAGGCGAAACGGACTTGTTGACGGTTAATAACATTACAAACTGCCAGGTGAAGCCTGTATTTTTTTAAAAATAAATTTTAATTACTATATAGAACATGTTGAACTCCCACTAAAAACAACCATATTTCTAAATAATCTCAAAAACAAAACGTTTAAAAATCAAAGAAATGTCCATCCAAAAAGAATAATAAGAAATTTAAAACATTATAATTCCAAAACCAAATACATGTGAACGGTACAAATAAGTACTTAGAATGTGGACATTTAACCAATGCGTAAATCTTAAATCTAATTCGCATGAGGCAACTTTTAAATCTGCCGGAACGAGATGATAATGTTCTAAAATAACTGAAATTACGATAAAATCGCTAAAAATAGAGAAGTATATACATGATAATATTGTTAGTCACGTTTATATTTCTTAGCAAATACGGGTTTGGATTGTAATAATGTGTTGACGGTATTGAATTGTCTGTCATACCACAAGAAAAAAAAAATATAATAAATATTAATACTTATATTTTAAAGTTTAAAGCGTGAGGAGTCAATGGCCGCAACAGTTTAGGCGCTCATCACAGAAAGTTAATACAGGGCCGCTGGATTCGAACTCGGGACCTTTACCTAAACGCCTCTAAGTAGAAACATACTTACAAACGGGCTATTTTCAAAAACACCGGCTCCCTGAGGGTTTATATGACCTTTGCTGTTGCGAACCTTCGTAAACATAAAAACATAAATTAAAACGCCGTTCATTTTCATCAAAGGTAGACAATTATATTAAAAACACGCTGAAATTCGAAAAGTGCATTATTTCGGGCAGGTTCACGAAAACGGTATTCATTTCAAAATTCATTCATTAATATTAGTAACATGTATATTTGAATTACTTTTACTATGATTTATTAATTAAAATTAGGTGTTATGTTTTAAACGTACGAAATTGTAACAGGAAGATAACAAATCAAATCTGAACGTTACTAAATATGATTTATTTGTATGCTTTTAATACTTTATACATACAAAAATATATGATTTAATGTAATGACACAAAGAATTACATAATAAAAAAGTGATAAGTCTACCTTCTATGAATATGTTAAATAAGGAAAGTATTATAATCAGGGCACCCATTCTACTGGTGCCACCTCATGTTTATTGCTAAATATTTCGTTACAAATTACAATATATGTAATTTTTATAGGCCAAGGGCAGTTTGTGAATAGATAGTCGTGCTGGAGAAAAAATCAAATTTTGCCTCTTACGTTTTTCAAACATTGGTGATGTATTGGAAGAAAAACCGCAATTACTATTACTGAACAATCCAAATTTCCGCGTCCGTATTGCTAACTACGAAATATCGTTTCCTCTCGTGGATAGCCAACCTTTTCCCCTATTAGTGGCATGTATCTGCCAAGGTTGGGAATTTTTATACTAAGAAAACAATTGGCAATAGACAAATCGGGGAAGAAAGGTCAGTAGATATGTGAGATAGCCCGGGGGCCGGCAGCCTTAGGAACAATGGGGGAGCCGGCGTGTTTCAGATAATGGATATTTCATATAGGTCTTCGCATGGCCCTTATCATAATCTGTTGCACCAAGATGCCGTGGGGAGCTTCAGGTTTGCGAAACGACGTCGTAGGCAACGCTTCAGCCGGCCGGCATTGACCCTGTCTATTATCGGCAACACTCTAATTGAAAATGTCTAAAAGGGCGTAGGGTTAAACACTATGGATTATTAATAATAGATTCGTATTCATAACCCCTTGGGGTATATTGGGCAAACCTATTTTTTTAACGTCCGAACTTACAAATGGAATGAGTTTTGAAATGTCGATACAGCTGGCAGGTGCGAACCGAAATCTCAATAAGACCTTCTGCAGAATTATTCCAAATCAATAATATTATACTACCAACATGAATAATAATATAGCCAACGCCTCGTCCATATCTACAAAAGTGAATCAGAAATTCATGCCTTGAGCGAAAGCGTCATGTCTGGTATTTGCTCCTTAGTTATTTTATATTTCTGATTATGAAAGTGTTATAACATTACGATTTACGATTTATAGTTAAGCCGATATGGACTTACGGACTGGAACTGTGTGGTTCAGCCAAACATTCCAACATGTCGCATTCAAACTGCCCAAGCTTTAATCCTACGAAAAATACTACATGCTACATTTTATGTATCGACTTTAAAATTCCTTTCGTTTAAGATAAAATCCCTTCCCGTTAGGACAGATTTCACAAAACCATCCAACCACCGAAAATGAGCACATCAGAAACCTCGACTCCTTTTCGCCAACCGAAGAAACAATGCTCACAAGATCTAGGATATCACGGTGTTGATAGAATGATCAGACAAGTATTAATTAAACCGTTAACAATTTAGAACCTTTGGAATTATACCAATGGCTATTTTCTCCACGCTTTGGCTTTAATGTTGTACATATTTCCTTGTTCATTTTTGTTACATTACATATTATCTACTTGAAGATAGTTTTAATGTACCACAAAAAAAATGGTTTTTCAATTTTCATAATGAATTCCAATCTCCTATAAAGAAAAGCATAAAAATATTTCTTACACAACATTGAATGCTGCCCATATCATTGTTGTTAAAATTTGAGATATGGAAATGGAAGTACACATTAACATCATAGACGTATCTTTTAAAAATGAAGTTTTTTCCGTTCCTGTCACGATCTTATAGAAAGGATTGAGGAATCCTGGGCTGTTGTAGAAGAAGAGAGTGTTTGTTTCATGCATGTTCAACAATTAGATTATTTTATTTTATTTTTAGAGACGTTTTTTTCTTATATTTGTATACCCTTCTTTCATTTTTCTTTGTACTGCTTTCATTTTTGTTTTATATGAGTTTTAAAACCTTAGTGACTGAATTTTTATGTACCATACGTAAACAATTTAACCCAAAATATTACACGATAATATTACAATGGACATAACTTGATATATAAATACTGGCCTTTTAAAAATTACATGTAAATGTCTAAAACTAAATAATAGTTTTAAAAAACTTGTAAACGTTTAACTTCTAACCAATTATATACTTTCTTTTCTTAAGGTTACAATCAAAAACAAAACTAAGTAACACTTACTGGATTTTCTATGCTCTCTTTATAGTATTATTACGAGGGCTTTATGGAAAACAGAAGCGAAAGATAAACCGAAAAGTAAAATATGTGGAATACAATTTACAATCAAATTTTGGGCTATACGGAATTTTTAGCATAGTTTAACATGTAGAGTAACATCGTGAAGTTCGGCATCTGTTCACGAACCTGTTGATTTAAATAGCTGGTTTTTGCAAAATATATTTTTCACCAATTTCGGTATTGGATAATCCAATTTGTTATTTTCAACCATTAATGATTTTTTATGAAAAAGCAAACTCACTTTACTTAAATATTGTTATATATTTTAAAATTAAAGCTTCTAATAGAGGTTTCAGGTCAACGATCCCTAATAATATTTTATCTTCATTTTATACTCGACTTGCACTCAATTAAAATGTGTATGCCCTAATTTAAATTTTAATATCTAAAACGACAGTTTTATTTTTGCAATGTGCTTTATGATAGGAATATGGGTTAGTCGGTTGGAGATTCTTGCTGTACTAACTGTTTCCACTATTTGTAAAGTCATGCTGAGTTTGACTTTTATGAAACGCTTGTTTACTTTGATCACAAGGCTTTATGTGTTAGGTAGAAATATAAACAGGATACGCCCGTTATCAAAGAAAGTCGAGCTGAATAGTGTTTATTATTATGGCACACTTACGATTTGATTCTGGACGATGACCTGTCTTACATGGCATAGCTGGATCACAGGGTGTGAATGCGAGCTATAAACTCGAATAGAAAGGTGAAATAAAAGCCATCGTCATATACAAATGATTCAGCAATGTGTATTGCGGAAACATTGCTCAATGTTGTCAAAAGTCTTGAAGAGGTTTTGACTTGACGAGTGGGTTTCTTTGACCTAGTTGGGACCGTGAAACAGCGTGTTTTAAGCAATGCAACGTAACAATTAGGTGAAATTCCATAATAACTTGCTTTTAAATTTAAATCCTCAATGTGCTCGTATTGTACATTTGAACATGAATAACACAGAAAAGATTTCGGCATAGCACAGACATGGGACTTTCTTTTGTTCAGGGGTTGGATGTGGACATCTCAGTCTACACCGCGTTTTCAATGTTGTACTCAGACGATAAAGTAGATTATTATTTTTTTATTGAGTGTTTTTTCTTAGATATGTTTTTTATTTTATTTTTTTATTGATAGAAATCATTCCTACAAGTTGGACTACTACAAATCATATTGTGCGAACTGTTATATTTACCTCTGGGTACTGAGAACTTTTTTACAAGGGACACCTATTTAATACTGACACCCAAGTTGGTGTTCCACATGGAAGAATAGTTAGGTCAATGTTTAATATTTAAATATTTTTCCTGTTTTCAATGTTCTTTATCTTTTTATGTAATTAGTGTAATAGTAAAATGGGAGATTACCCGTAAATAATTGAATAGATAAATATAGTACAAGACCATTGGACATTCTCCCGAATGGTTGTCACTCCCCGATGCGCTGGCTCTAGGGTTTATAATTCAGGACAGTTGACCTACACGGATATAAGGCTGGTTCGCTCGTATCCTGCTTAAGCCAGATGCCCAGGAGATCGACGTTTCCCAACCAACGCGGTTTAGCTCACGGGACTTTCGAACCCTGGGTAATTTAATCACCAACACGTACAAACGAAAATCTAGCCTAAACCTAACTTCTATAATACAGACGCACTGACCAATCCATTGTCAAATAATATGTACATTGCGGTCATTCTTGTTAGTAGATAAGTATAGACGATTATTGCTTTGAGTTTTTGAATTTTTTTAATGTCAGTGGTTATGAATTGATTTGAAATGCAAATTTTTGTTTTTAAATTTATATATACAACATTGATTTTTGTATATACTACTGTATATTTTAACTCCTAAATGCAATTAACTTTTTACGTAAGGTTATGGTTGAAATGAAAAAGTTAGTGCTGGATTCGAACCAGTTAAGCTATCGTGACATTGATCCACTCGATACCAACTCACCATCTCAATCTACAACATTTCGAATTTTCCCTCTTTTTCTTCATTTCGCCGTTGTTGTCCGAGGGGATCCAAGTCAGGATAGCTCAAGTGGTCGAGTAGCATTGTTACCCGAAGGTCGTGGATTCGAATCCCGCTCGTGGCATTAACTTTTTCATTTCAACCAATACTGTAAATAGAAAGATTAATTAAATGAAAGAAATAATTTGGTGAATAGACCACTAAATATAATGGATTCGCAGAATACAATATTACAGTTTATAGTATAATATTTTAGTTCTTAATATAATAATATTACTAAATATGGTCTATTTTGTCATTATTGCATCAGATTTACATAAATTATGAATAAACATTATTAGAACTGTGTTAGATATTCGAAATTATATTTAAGGGTTATGATCCTTCTCATTGGCAAACAAAAAGGATTCCCTGGTGATTTTTAAAATTTTACAGAAATTTCAAAATCCAAGGCGTGAAATTATAACAGGTCGTTCTTACCGAGGCCGCTATCTGGTTAGGACTGTTTCGGTTATCAGCAAGCACATGCTGGCGTCTCCGAACCAGGATGGAAATATCCGATAAGCGTGTGGCATTTCAAGTGAAAGGGTAAAAAGCACGTTGATTTACGCAAATGTTCATTGCGCTTTTGATTTAGAGATAGCAATTGCGCAACATACAGATAAACACCGGGGCACAGGTCTAACGATCGGGACATGTGAGATTCCCCATCACAAACGTTCGAAAATTGAAAAGAATCCCTAATGCAAAACAATAAAATTCTAAGATATGAAAATCATATAAAATTTTCATTCTTAGCAATGTTTTTACATACAAATAGCACAATATTTTAATTTTTGGATTGTTCCAACTATCTAATTAATTTACATACATCTTGCGTAGAATAATAAGCCATATTTTGCACAATTATTACCATAACATTACCATTAGAGGCTATATTTCTAATTTTACTGAGCTATTATGATAATTACATAGTTTTTACAAACACTTTAGTTAATTATTTATTAAGCTCATTCTTACGTCTATTACGTATCTATGTTGTACCAGTGCATTACATAAAAATATAATCTTCTATATCATCTACAAGTCTTATCACACACACAAGAATTAAACCACACCCACGTGTAGAAATTAGCGCAACTATGACGAACCGATTACATAAAAGAAAGGTGTTAGGTGTTTCGCACAAAACCAATCTCGCCTTTTATCGCCGTTAGACTTGATTTCTAATGAACAGACTATAGTGATGACATGAAACAGGTTTGTGTTCTATAAATCTAAGAATAATATTTCCAAATATAACAGCTAATCAAATTTGTTAACATAGGTCGACCAATTTTGTTATAAACAAGAGACAACAAGTATAATAAAATCAAAAGGGCGTCGGTGGTCGCAATGTTTAGTCTTTGACACGGCACGCATCACTGTAATGCAAAGGTCCCGGGTTCTAATCCAGCGGCCCTGCATTCAAACCTGACATACATACAATTTTTTTTTCAAAAACACCGGCACCCTAACCCTGCTGTTGCGAACCCTCGTAAAAAAGGGAAAAAAACATTACCAAATACGACACACATTTGTTTCGAATAGGGGTGCGCAATTACAGAGATTATAACAAGCCCAGTGGTGCCGATGTTTATGCAAAAAAGCACCTTTGATATTGGATCTGGTTGGAGTTCGAGGGCTGCTAGATTTGAACCCGGGACCTTTACACTACACCGCCGTGACAATGCTTTAAACGTACGCTGAATATTAATAAATTAGGAAATATTCCCAAACTAAAACCACAAACACTGAGGCATTTGAAAGGTAACGCAAACCAGTAAACTATCCTTATATATTTCTTAGTACTGCTGTATTGCCTGTGGCAAAATTCGTGAATGGTAAAATTTCGAAGTGTCAAAACACTTATAATCATTTCCTCGTTAAAGAAATAATGTTTTATAAATCATGAAAGCAAAGAATGAAATATGTAAAAAAATAGTACGATATATACTAAAATAATTGATCCAAACGTTAACTATTAAAACTGCTTAGTCCAACTGATAGATAACACTTAAAATAGTATTTAAATTAAATAAAACGGTAAAATACTATTAAGGAGAATTGTATCGAATATCCTTTAAGTGTCATTTTTAGATTGTAAAGCGATTATAACTCCTTTTTTAAAATGTTTTTTTTATTACTCGAATAAATCAAAGTTGACAAATTCCCCAAGATTTAATTAATTTATTTTGGTCGTTAAACATTTTTGAGCTTTCATTGATTATGAATACAAAAGTGAAAGATTTAAGCCTTTTTGACAGGAAGGATTAATTACAATACACGTTAAGGCCGGTTTTTCCTGTATCTGTAAGAGATAGGGGTCAGAAATTTTAGTGGGACGGTGGGAATCGAACCACCGCCCGCAGGGTTTATCAGCCCAGAGTCTGACTCCCTCACCACTCGGCCATGCAATTCAGTCCTGACATGCCGTTTTTTTTTATTACTAATTTTGTAATCTCGTATATGTTTACAAATAAGATTGCATAGACATTTAAACTGTCGCTCAATATTCGCTAATGCATAATATACCAATTCTCAATCTTTGCAGTCCCGACACACCTACAAATTTGAAGCCTTTCTTGGTCCCAAAGTTCATCATTATTTAAACAACGAATAATAAATTTATAAAATGGTTGAACCAAGTTAACAATTAATTCAAATTATTATTGAATTTTAATAGTATTCAACAAATTAAAATTTCAAAAAATTATGAAATTTTATACTTTCTTGATTGCCTTGATTGAAGTGAGTTTTGTGATGTTATGAATGATCATGTTTTATCTCGTTCTCTGAAAATTCAATATGTAATTTTGTTATAGTTTGGCTTCAAAATTTTGAATAGCTGTTGTCAATTTTTCATCCTTTAAATTATATAAACTTGGGATTTGTGATTTATTGTTTGTAAAACTTTTTCTTTCTTTCTCATCAGCTAGTTTAGCAATTTTGCCCTTTTTTCTAAGGAGATTTAATACTAATAGATACCATATTAAAAAGATAGTCAAAAGCACTGTAAATTTCCATCAAAAATAAATTGCAAATAAAAATAAAATGAACGGCCAACAAGAAAATGACAACAGTGTTTTGAATTGATAATTAAGTTTCAAGAGGGATATATTCTTCGAAAGCTGGGAGGTGAAACTGAGTGTTTAATTGCCAATTCAATTAGTCTTATCTATTATATTTTTAATTTAAAAATACAGAAGTTGTCCAAAGTTGTCCGAACAGATTTAAAAACATGCAAGAACAATTAACTGACAGTTATTATTTTACCTATAAATAATAAAATACTTGAAGTAATTGAAACTATAAGATTAAATAAAAAAATATTTACAGTTAAAAATATTTAGCCAGCGCTAATTGGAATATAAATGCTGAAAATTAACGTTTATCTGATTTTATACAATTAATAGTTGTTTTCTGTTTACGAGTTTTTAATTCGATTTTATCTTTTCTGTTTTCTGTAAAAAACATATTTTACAATACACATCAAAAATTCTATAGATTCTTGATAACGTCTTATTTATTATATCTTTAATTAAAAAAGAGATGTTTGCTAAAGGTTTTCTTTTTTGTCGGCTCAGAGTTAAAAACAAATATTACCAATAATAACTGACAGTTAATACTTTACCCATAAATAATAAAATACTTGAAAAGTTGAAAATATAAGATTATATAAAAAAAATATTTACAGTTAAAAATGTTTAGTCAGTATCTAATTGAAATAAAAATGACTTAAATTACCATTTAACCGATTTTTATCCAATTTAGATTGAAGTTTCCTGTTTTATGAGTTTTTAATTAGATCTTATCTCTTATATCTTTTGTGAATTTTTTATTTTTACAGCATATATCAAAAATCCTATAGATTGTTGATAATGCCGCTATCTCCCTATGTCTTTTTCATAAATATTAATAAGACCCACCCTTTTAGCAGGCTGAAGTTCTTTTTTATTTTGCTCATCAGGAGGCGAGGGAGAAATCGTATCTTGATTGGGCCAGGGCTGGATAGGATTTTTCACTAATGACTTTAAAGTTCTGTAACATCATCCGCGAAGATCTTCGCGGCGTTAAGGACCCCGAAGCTCATTGTTCAGCACGTGTAAAAATTCGATCTTTATCAATCGGCCATTAAGTAATACGGGTGTTGGGCTTACTTTCGCCTTTTGCCCGAGGGAAGGGCCCTCTTGCGCAAGTATATTAATGATGGTTCTCTCATTCAAGCAGCGGGGCTCACACGGCCGCCGCTGCCCACGTCCACTCACCTACCGCATTGATTAGGGCCTCCCTTAATTATCGGCGAATCCCCCGCCGTGATATTTGTTATCCTATCTCCAACGGCTCCCTTTTCCTGACATTTTAACAGGTTAGTCGTCTTATTAATCAGCCGTGAATCAAATACGATTTTTCCGAGGTCCGCAACCGTGATTGGTTTTTGATATACCCCTTTCGAAATTGTTTTTGTTTTTTTTATCAAGCCTCTGGTTGTCCGTGATAAAGTTACGTAATAGAGTCATTAATTGTAATTATTAACGAATGTTCCACTAAAAAGAATATATTATAGGAATTTTTTGAGTCAATGAGCGAGAAAGTGGAGAAAGATATATATATATATATATATA
>CM077105.1:30911792-30930099 GCA_039619505.1 Cimex hemipterus | reverse complement strand
TAAGATGTGTATAAGTGAAAGAGTTGTATATATATATATATATATATAATTTTCTATACTATATTCATGTACTTTACATAGCTTTAGTTAGTTTTAACATAAAAAGCTGTAATAGTGATTTAAATATTTCTGTCTTGACGAAATATGTACATTTTTGAATAATAAACTTTAAAACTTTATTTTCGACCCCTGAGATGGCCCTTTTATCAGTAAATACATTTATTAAGCAAAACCTAAGCTGTATTATTTTACTGTTATCAGAAGAAGGCCACATTACTTTCTTGTGCATGCGGTCGTCCTTAAAAGAACAAAAGGATCTTTAACGTTCGCACCTAGCCTTCCTAGTATGTTTTGATGCTCAAGACGAGAGCTGACGCATCTCCGTATACGATAGAAACGTGTTACTGCCGCAGCATTGGTGTTCATCCCCGAGGGGCCAAGACAACCTCGCTCCTCGCTCGCCCTTTCGGAGTGGTCTGGTCTGCATTAAGCATCGAAACGTATGCTGGGCGCAAAGAGCTACCAAAGCCTAAATACCCTGGTCTTCCAAGCACAACCTAGATTAAGAAGTTCACTCTATCTCCCAGAGTAATGAGGCTTCCCCAGCGTAGAAACCTCCGGATCTGCTCCGGCCGCGGTTTTGTTTAAAATGGATTTGCTAACCACCCCCTGCAGGAGACTAGCTACAGGAAAAGCCGCCTGCCGAGCTCATTACCTACACCTACGTGCAAAGCATACTCGAATAGGAGCAACCGATTCACCACTACTCACCTCGGCCAACTATGAGTCCATTCTCAGGGTAACAGGGGCTGAACCTTGGAACGTTTCTGTCACCCCGTAGTACAGATGGTTATGCACCCTCCCCCGTCTATGCAGACAGGATCTGGTACTCTGCCTCTGATAAGTTACCCGCCGCCCCATGCCGACACGAGTACAGCTTGTGCTTTAGAGATATTGCCACCCTCTCAGGGCAGCACCATTATTTTGCGCCCGGACCCCCCCCCCTGCTACCAAGGGTTGGGAGAGTTCGCAGAGAAGAATGAAGGAACCTGGATTGAGAAAGCGACGTGGATTAGGACACGAGGTACACCTTTCTTGAGCCCCGAACCTTAACCACATTGTACCACCCATCGTCGTTGGAGTAGACTTCAGGCGTAGTATCACTGATAGAAAGGAAACTATGTTTGGTAAAATAGGTAAAGATATACAGACTTTTGTCTGAGGTTTCTTGCCAATGAACCCTTAAAGACCCAAATAAAAACAAATATTTCAGATTATTTTAATTTTTTAACGTGATTTGTTACCTTGTTGGTGCATTATTTGAAAATTATTTTGTAACCTTAAAAGGCATTCTCCTCATATTATCTAGGATAAAAGTCACAAAAACTAAAACAAGTATTTTTTGAAAAACCGATTTGGATTAATTTTGGACATATTTAAACACATTTTAAATCCGATTAAATACGAATTTTTACAGCGGAATATATTGAGAAAAAAGCATATTGTATGATATTTTTACTGAAGCTTGCAAGGTGTTTTTGGCTGGCATTTTCTTGCTTTTTGCATTGTAAAACTGATATTATCACAATATATATGAAACCAGGAAAATCAATTCCAAAAGGGTTTTATTGCAATCGTTTTTATTATAACTTTATATTATTCTTTAAAAACCTACTTGTCTTAGGATTGAATTTAAATGTTTACTTGTGATATCAATTACCTGAGCCGCAAGGTGTATCGATATCTATGTTTCCAAATTTAATTTAGAAGACAACTTTTCCGTCCTAACGCCAGGAATACTCTACCGATTTGGCACTAGTATAGGATTGTTAGCAGACAGCACGGATGCAACTGAAAAAATCTGTAATTTGGAACAATGTCTCCACAGGGGCGAGGCCTTGATGGAATTGATTTCTCAAAAAATTTCTTTGTCTGTTTAAAAACAGTAAATATTCAAAGCACTGTTCAAAAAATTGGCGGGAATAGGTTCTGGTTTACACCAATAACACATCCAAGAAACAAGTTGCCCGCCTAAAAAAGAATTTATAGAACACCGATTTAATTCTGAAACGAGTAAATCGAAAACTGGCATAAAATGAGCTGTAGAATCGAATTCTACAACAAAAAATGGGATTCTCATTTAAATAAGAAAGTTAGTGTCTTTTCCCAGCTAGATGAGAAAGCTATGTTAAATCTGTTACCACTATGCGATTCGTAAACAAAATTAACAAGAGATTAATATAAGCCGTTTTGTTTTGGAATGGGTGTACCACAGAAGTTGATACACTCAACTCATTGGCTGATTTCTGTCGTTACAACATTTAAAAATAACATAAATAACGAAAAATTGATACAACTCCCAAAATAATTTTAACTTATTATAATTTAAAAAAAATTATCTTTTAAATTTAAAATATTCTTGATTTAATCTCTAAGGGTGACAAAAAGGAGAAGGCGGCAGACAAGTGTAAACATGTACTAAAATATGGCCAAAAGGATGTGGCTATATCAGTGAGTCAGGATTAGTTAGATACAATCGATACGTGTCCCTCTGAGTATCTGAAGTAAAAAGAGACCTTCTTCACCCTATTAAGGAAATTCGAGGCTGACACATAAATATTTACGGTGCAAAGACCGTGCATTTTTCAGCAAGTTGTGATTGGTTGCTCAATGTGTCAATGTGTGAAGAGTTTAATCGATCGATAGAGACGTTCTTAGAGAGATTGAGCACTGTCAATGGTTGGCCTGGGAGGATATGACTGGCAGAAGAAGGATCATCATCACCCTATTAAGAATAGATTATGCGAGGTTATTTTTGGCCAAATCCCGCGTATCTGCCCTGAGTACGCTTCATAGATGCAATTTCTTTGTTCCAAATGAAAAGCTTGTAGGAACGCCACTCCGTATGAAAATTTTGCTTGAATTTTCTTCTTCTTCTCTTTTCTTCTTTCTTGGCAGCGAGTATTTCCCCTACTGCGATTATTCGAGGAAACATGGTTGTAATAAAGTATATAGTAATTATGGGTATCTCGTTTTGTGTTTATTAAGAATGGACTACAATGGGTAGGGTTACAGGGACGGATATTAAATAATATATTAAAGGCGAGAAGATAAATGAATGGTATGTAAATATGAAAATATGTACCTAGGTGTAAATGAAAGTGGACGTGTGTTTAGGTTACCCTGCTTGTTTTTGGACAGAAATGGTCTGGCTGTTGATAGCCACTGAATGCTGAGTTTTGACCCAGGACAGCCAAAACGCAAAGCAGGTGTGTTTCTGTATATATTTTTATGTAAATACCTATCGAAATCAACTATCCAATCAAGACAAATTTATATGTTAAATATTTGAAATGTTCAACATAAGTGTGAAGAATCGTAAAGCTAGAATTTTTTTCCTTCAATTTATTTAAAAATAGTAATTTCATAGAATTTTGCCGTTTGATTTTCATGGAAAATTGGAAAACCAAATACACATTAATTTAATTCTTGTCTTCTCGTTCCGATTATACCAAAGATTTACCAAACCATATAAATGTAATAAAATAATGTTATCAACAGGATTATTAGACTTCGTTCGGTTATGTTAAAAAGAGTTCTGTTTCTTTATTTAATGTGCATAGCAACTTTGGTTTAATGATTTGAAAACGTAGCAAATATCCCAAAATTAGCAGGATCGATATTGAGTTGAAATAATCGTCCAAAATTATGAAATTGGCATTCAACTACTAAAACAATATTTGTTTTTTTTTGTTCTTTTATTTAGTAATGTAGGCTTTTCGGTATTTATTTTTTTTACCTTTGTTTTTACATTCCTTTGCATATAACAAACAATGCTGTTTATGTCGTAAATGATAATATTTGAAATTGCTTTATATGAATTTATAATTGGTTTAGTTTTCGCATTTGTCTTATGTTGCTAAAGTATTTGTATGTACACGCTGCAGTAAAAGTCAGGGTCGTACTATCAGATGTTTATCTAAAAGTCATTTATCCTTGTAGTCAGAATGTGGACAACGTCTTTATTTACTAACGGGATTTTTTGAAGTATAGTCGCGTACGCTGAATTTATTGGTCGTTGTGGCAGGTTTTATTGCGAAATGCGTTAAAATCCTCTCGGTCGAGCGGGGGCAAAGAGAGATGGAACCCAACTTCAAAACACGAAGAATTTATCACAAAAATGCCACCACGAACGGACTTGTAAATGACTCATTTCACCCGGCACTTTTCCCTCAGGGGTTTGCGTCGGTGAAAGCGGCCAGAAATTCCTAGAAATCCCTTTTATTACAATAAATGTTTACAAGGAGATTATCGCTGGGATGAGGAGCCACGTTGCCCGTCCATCACCGCTAACGGTACACAGGCTGATGAGAGATTTCAGCGCCGCTCGCCCTCTTCACCAATGAGGGACACGATCTCACCTTTTGTACAGCCGCTTTTCATTACCCAAGCTATTTCCGAATAAGCGAGATGAGATGGTCATCAGTGACCTTCGCTCTTTAAAATGTGGATCGAGAATTAAGAAAAATTAGAAATCTCAACGAACAATTACAGCAAAAAACCGAAAAACAATCGATTTTTTGTTCCCGTGCAACGATACAATCCAAGAATGTAGTTCGTGCTGCTTTTTATTTCCAGATCTGAAGGCGATAGAAACCATAACATCCGGTTATTACACAAATAACAGTAAATTATAGAGTTCACATGTTTGGTATGATTCGTTAATCTATCTCACCTAAAATCGAAACGATGCATTATTTATAAAATTAATAATAAACATATTTGGCATAGCAGTGTACGTAATCACAATTAATTACGGTTTTTAGTTGAGATGAATAAAAGTTAATGGCACGAGAGGGATTCGAACCCACCTTCGACTAGATACGCGAGATACGCCGCTGCTCTACCACCTGAGCTATGTGACCTCGATCCACTCGGACATCAACTCCCCATCTAAACCTCACCTTACGAATTTTGGTCGAATTGGTCGCACGGACCACGTAAATAGTGAATATAGTGTACGTAATGTTGACCCAAATGTTTTATTCGTTTTACAGGAAAATTAGGAAGATTTCCCACGGTTAGACTGTAAAATTTATAAATTTGTTTTTGCACTGGTTCACATTCATAGTTAACGTTAATTAAATTAATTGTTTTTGTTTGTATAGTTCTATTTATTACTACCACATCGCCAGTAGAATTTCTTTACATTTCCTCATGTCTTTACATCTACTAAATCGTTTATTTCACAGCCGTCGAGACTTGGCATTTACCGCCCCTTACAATTATCTCAGAGTAATTCTAAATTTTACTTGAACTACGTGTGGCGACAGCATGTTCTAACCGAGTTGCAACTAAAACTTTGTAAAAAATATGCGTGCTTGAATACATTTTGTTTATCAGGATATATTTTATGAAAACAGTAATAAAATCTAAGTTTATGCTAATTAGAATGAATCTATCATTTCGTACGAAGTACTTTATGATTCTAATTTTTAACATTCAGCGCTGAAATACTGATTTAAATATTTCTGTTTTGATGAAATTTGTGAATTTTTCAATAATCAACCCTAAAACTTTCCTTTTGACACCTGAGATGGACTTTTGTTAGTAAAAATATTTATTCGCAAATCATAAGTTGGCTTAGTTTACACCTATCCGGGGTAGGCTACGGGCGAGATATCACCGATTTAAATGATAGTTTATTTGACCATACTACTAGATCAAGAAATCAATGCAGACAGGTGTTTGAGGTTTTTTGCTGATGGGCCCTAGAAGCTGAAGACAAAAAAAATATTTCAGATGATATTAATTTTTTACGTGGTTTATTAGCCTTTTGGTGTTTTTATTTCATGATTATCATGTAACTTTATACTGCTTTTTGCCTAGATTATATTCTAAGAGAGAAAACTAATTGAGATCATATAAATAATACCTAACAATTCACAAAAACTAAAAGGCTCTAGTTGTAAAGCTGGCAAAGAAATCGTTAAAAAACCGATATGGATTCATTTAAGCACATTTTAAATCCTTTAAATACAAATTTTTACAACAAACAAAAACGGACATGTTCCAGTTTGATTAGCAGGTGGATTTTGGTACCGCCGAGGTCCGGTGTGCCTATCGTAAAAATTCATAACGCCTCTGAACTTTATCCAAATTCAAAGTTATTGCAATAGTTGGTAACATAATAGTTTTTCTTTAAGGTTCCGCGGAAAAAATGGAAGTCAACAAAAACTTCTAACATGTATTATTTTATATTTATCGGCAAAACTAAACGGTTTTTACCTTTTTTAAACAGTTGTAAACCGGCTTTTCGTGCCAATACTTGTAGAGTTGTATCAAAAATATAACCATTTTTCTGAATTTCCAAAAAATCTGAGGCATAGTATTAATAAGGTAATTAATCAAATATCAGAGATTTTAAGAACGTTTTTGATTGGTTTAATGTTAATTTAAACTACATTGAGTTATCAGGAAAAGAATCATTGTGTGCGTAAACAAATTCATATCTCAATAAGAAATACAGTGCATTATTATCTTGTCACTGAGGGACTTACTACATAAAGGAGTCTTAAAACAGATCTGAATTGTTTAAAAATAGTTTTTTGATGACCTTTACTGAAATGGACGTTTGGTTTTTGCAACTTTTAGGGTATGGAATCTGTTTTAATACCATCCTGCATAATATTTTTTAATCCTAGTGGAGAAAACAACCAAAATCGGCTGGTAAATAATAATGTTGGCGTACCGTGCACAAACAAGACAAAATACTGTTTTTGAAAAAAGTTATATTACATTACAATACAATTAAAAATTAATATTTTTCACGAGCTCATAAGCAATCAAGCTTAGAAACGTTTCTAATATTTTTGACCTGGTTATTAATAAAAAGTTTCACTGACACACAATTGGCGTTCACATGTCGGCAGCCTTCCTTTGTAAGTAGTAGATAATTTTTCTTCCGATAGGTGGTGTTTTACTGTTTTCCATATGTATTTTACTTGCTCAAAATAACTTTCTTTTTATGTACTATGTATCTATTTTAATATCGGAAAAATTGTAAACTTTATACAATAAATAAATGGTGGGCGTCGGTGGCCGCAACGGTTGAGGCGTTGACACGACGCTCATCCCTGGGGGGTAAAGGGCCTGGTTTCGACATACAAATGGACTTTTTTTGCAAAATGCTGGCACCCTGAGGGCTTATATGACCTCTAATGTAATCCAAACCAATTCAGTCATAAGTAAAATTATTTTAAAAAATTTACCAAAATTTTCTGGATGATTTAAAAATATATCATTGTTATTGTTATAATTTTGTCTGAAAGAACGAAGATAACTGAAGCTTTTGTTACACGGCCTGACAAACAGCGTAGTTTTCCATAGTTTTGCTCCAAGGCTTGGTGAGTCTTGAAGAGGAAATTTCATACTTCACTTAGATTTATCTGTTGTCGAAATTTCGTAGGCAGAATGATGAAATTAATGTTATGAATCTTGAAATAAATACAAAAAATTATAACCTATAAATAAAAAAATATTTCAACATTTGAATATTCCACATTGGTCTTGTTTGTCAGAAAATTTTTGTGGTAAATTCGTATATTTAATAAATCATCAGAAAGATATTGTACACTTGAATCGACGAGGCATTTGGTTTCGTACACTTTGTCTTTATAGTATTGTAAGTATAGGATTTATGATTTTCTTTGTAGTTCAACATTAACATTGTTTATTCTCGTAGATTTCACACGTGCATATTTGGAAATTTTGAAAAAAAAAACCTTTTATCATATCGTGACTTCCTTTCTAGGTTAAATAATAACGTAGAATAATAAAATTGAAATGCGATCTAGCCATTCTATTGCAATCATCAACATAACGACTCCTTTCTACTTTTGAGAGGGAGATACTTCAAAAAATTACATAAGGGTCTAATTTTGAAAATTCTCAAGCCGTACGGGCGAGTCGCATTACATTTTATGCCTACCTATGACTTTCCCTTGAATCACGCCTATTTGTAATGTCTGGTTTATTACCCCTGATCCGTCAAAAATTACACGTTTTATCTGATAGTTGACCGTTTCACCGGGCTAAGAATATGTATCAGTTTTACGTATCACGATTCCAAACGTTCAACATTGCTTTTTTCGAGGAAAGAGAATTGTTCAAAAAGGCCCAAATGAAAAAATATCAGCTCCGGCCTCTTCGGCTAATGAATTAATTAGATTTCTGCCGGTGCCGGCAAAGATAGCAATAAATAACGATAATCTCCCTATCCCCAAATGATTTACGGCCCCGGGTTGCCAACGAGGTCCTTCCCGCCAATTCGAGATCCATTAGCAATGCAATTGCCGAGGAATGTACCGTTATATTGTTACGCGATATAGAAAATCCATTCTGTCCACAAGTCACGTTGGATGCTCTTTAAAAGAGTTTGGCTTTCCACTTAGGCCCTCCGGGGTTAAGAACCAACGTTGAAAGTTTGCGTTTTTGATTTATCGCGCTCTCCAGAAGACAATTAAGCTAGAACTGGAAAACGGGTTTCAAATGCTGCACATGTTCGACTGCAGCCTGTTTTACATTCAAAATATTCTTCCGAATTATTTATGATATCAGGGTCGAAAGAATACGAATTTGAAGTAACTTGCATAATTTATGCAGTGAGATTTTTTTTCCAGTTTGTATCTTTGAACAAAATTGCCAATAATCCTAGCCCAGTTTACTCAAAATCAACCCCCTATCCATTCATTCTTCTGTCCAATGGATTTGCTGTAATATTTTTTAAAACCACAGTAAAAGAAGGCATATTAAAATTATTTTGTTCGCACTAAAATATAAATACGAATTATTATGAAATTGAAAGGAACCAGTTAAATACGCCAACATTTTACTGCTTTTTACGGACATTTCTTATCATTTATTCTTAAGTTACTTTTCTGTAACTTCTCATTTTTGGAATTTTCAAGGTAAATAAAAATTTATTATTAATGTTCAAAACCATTTGAACTCGTCCCTCAGACAACTTTTTTTCTCTTTCCTTTTTTATCGTCAACTCATTAAAAAGTGTTTTTAAATAATGCTTTAATAATTAAGAGATGCTTTAGGTTCTAAAACAAGTCACAAAACTTGTCAAAAATTTTTCGTTTTTTTCTTTTTTCAATATTTTTTCATTGAATTTTTTAAAATGTTTTTAAACAAACTCAGTCCAATTTTTATGTACAGTTCATTGCTATAACAATAGTATTCAAAAAGCACTAAAAACGCTTAAATTGATTGAATCCTACATGCTATTTTCTAATCCTAGGGGAAAGACAAATCGACTGGTATATAATAACCTTCCAATGTGTGCACTACAAAAACAGGAAATTTTATATAAATATTTTAAAAAATACGTTTTTCTCAGCCAATTGGCAACCCTGCCGATCTCAATTTTTTCAAAATAGTCTCACCGACATATTGTAGTTTCATTAAAATTGGCGGCACCATATAGTGATTAAAAACATCTAAAGTATTAAGCCTTTCGAGTTGGATTTGCGATGAATAAAACCTATTCTGAGGTTAACAGCTAAAATAATTGTGTTAATTTGGATAAAAGTCAAAACAGTACCTGAAACAAATTTTAAATGAATACTATTGTAACACACTTTTGGGGCAAGCCTTCGTTTTTTTCCAACACGTAATGAAGAGTGCTTAGATGTGTGTCCACGCTGAAGGATGTCATTGCTTTCTTCGTTTCAAGCGCATTAATATGAAGTGCATAAAGGCGTGTGGGAATGTTACCCGATAAGAGAATTGTACTTGAGTAAGGGAACAAGTCGGAGGGTACCCTGGTCCGACTTTTTGAGGATTCAGGGTTGATTTATATATAGTACTTGGCTTAAATTTCGTTGTATGATGCATTTTGGGTATATTATAAGTGATTATATTTATTAGAGTGAATGTGAAGTGTGAGAGGGATGGTGAAGGAATATCGAGTACCACATCATACAATTTCACAAAAATGATCATAAAAAAGAAAGAAAATGAATAAATGAGAGTGTATGTGTGCCTAGGTTTAAAAATTGCAAGCGTTGAAAGGCTGAAATGACCTAACTCTTGATAGCCCTTGGAACCTAACTTCTCGTTGGGCGGATAAGAAAGTATGGGCGTTGACAAAACTCGATGTGTATAGTTCTCACAGCATGTATTTTTTATGTAGAATTAAAATTATATAAATCAATCAATAAATTTTGGCAAAATCAAAGCACTATATGTGTAATTGGGAGGAAGAGTGCTAAAAAAATAGTTATTTTATAATTGAATCTAATTGGCTATTCAATATCTGCATAACTTAGCTTCTTACATTTATCGTCCAAAATTTGTCTGAATATTGAATGTGTTATGAATGTAGCGAAATTGTTAATTGTTGCGTGTACTACCCGATCATCTTTAATGTACGCAGCCCGAGTCGATGAAAAGTGGTAAAAGAAGGTTGTTTGGCAAACAAGAACATTAACGCCGTCTTTAACGATCCGTTCGTGTCAGCCAGCTCATAACAAATACACTGGAGTCGTTTTGTTATTTGAGAGGCTCCGACGGATTATTGGTAGCAGACCCTTTATAATTAGCACCGGCGCTATCTCCGGCTCAAGAGATAATGACCGCGATAGGAGAAATGTAGAACGTGAGTCTCGTCTTCGGTGCATCGAATTTCCTCTTCTTTTTAATTTTTTTTTTTACCATGGTCCCTTTTTATGTAATCATGCGATTTAAAAAAAAATCATCGATAAGAAAGAATTAAAACTAAGTTTCATATTTTTAATTGTTAACACGTGGTACGAAAGTTTCGTCTACCTGTAATAATGAAGTGTAAATTATAAACATGTATATTTTTTTAAATAATCAACCTCCTGCATAGTATAATAAATTTCACATATAAGCTATTTAAATATATAGTTTACATTTTCCATTGGATTAGGGAGTTTAAAACGAAATGGTCATCATTAAAGTCATAGGAAATTTGGGATGGTAAATCATTGGCTATCAAATAATATTTGCCAAGTATTAATATACATTTTCAATTAATTAAGGATTTTAGTTGAAATAAAAAGTCAGTTTTGCGAGTGGGATTCGTACCCACGACCTTCGGCTAGATACGCCGCTACTCTACCACTGAAGGAAAATTTAATTAAGGGATTTTGAAAAATAACAAATAAATTTTTTAAATATTTTTTTGTAATTTTGTTTATTGGACGCAATAAAATTTTTGTTACAATTCCTGTCCTCTGTTAGACAAAACCTTTGTGTTCCTGTTAGGCACACTGCTAATATGGTTGTCACTAATTTTATAAGGAATTTCACTTCATAGCTGTTGAAACGATGCACTCAGTTGTTGCAAGTCTGCTAGCTGCAGCTGACGTCGAAAAGTCATCTTTGCAACGCATCCCACAATGGGATTAAGGTCTGGAGTCAATGGGAAAGAACAGATGGGAAATATTCAAGTTTCCAAGTTTTCTAAATATTGATGAACAACTCTGCCGCTATGGGGTCATTGTCATTCACAAATACAAAATACTTGCCAATGAGATCCCTAGTTTGAAGAATGTATATCCCTCGATAATTTCTTGAGCATAACGACTGCGGACAGATTGCCTTCAACAATATGGAATCCACTTTGTCCTTCAATGTAACTCTCAGCACAGACCATTACACCGCATCCTCTAAGCTGCACTAAAGTAAGTACTAAGTGGGGCTTTGTACTCATCCCCAGTTCTCGTTAGTACTTCTGCGTCTGTCATCACCATACACACAGAAACCCCACTCATCAGTAAACATAACAGCAGTCTAATTGGTATTCCCTTCTAGGCTATCACAGCATAATATTCTCCAGAGTTGCTGTTAGCGGACTGTTGCTACTGGTGGACTCAAAGAGGCTATACGATGAGAAGCCAACGATTACGAATCATTTGGGTTCAAAAATTCCTTTCAAAACATCTTGTACTTCATTTAGGTTCTGGCGGGCACTATGGAAAGGGTTTCGTTTTGCAGCAACTACAATATTTCAGTCCTCCCTTAGCGTCATAATGCTCAACGATACACTACCAGGCCTCTTATTGGCAATCGCAGTCTCTCGGAAATTGGGCTAAAGCCAGGGAGATTTCAATGTAGGAAACCCCAACTGCCATTGCGATATCCACTTGTCTGTGACCTCTCAATAATATTGTAAACTTCTGGTTCAAGATGATGTCTTTCCACGGTTAAAGAGAACACTTTGGAAGAAAACAGAGAAGTAAGTGAGAAAAGATGTTTGTTTTCAAAATGAGTAACCTTACGATTGTCTATTCTTAAGTAAACGTTTGTTTGTGATTTGCATTTTCTATTTTGTTACCCAACTAACAAGAATATATAGGTTAATTTAATAAAAGTAATAGAATAAGTATAAATTACAAATTCATTTTTGAGCAGTTTATAATTTCAAGTTAGCAAAAATTTGAAATGGTGTACAGCTAAAAATGAAAGCACTTTGAGGTCTAGTAACATTGACAATCCATTTCTTAGATTTAGTATAAAATTGGTGTTCCTTTATTATCCAAAAGAGATTGAAATTGTCTAACACTTGATCGTTATGAACACTTATTAAAACCCTGTCGTAATTAAATATTTCAAATGTTAATATTGACAGAAATTCAGTTGTATGTGACTTTATGTAAATATTTAAAGGACGCTGTTTATTGCCAAAGGTTAACTACGAATGAGTAATATTAATTTTGTTTATACATCATTAAACTTAAACTGCTAATTGTACTGTTCTGCAGATATATCCATCTTTTCCCCACAAAAACACCGCTTTCATAAACATTTAACAGTGTCTCGAAATAAGTTACATAAAGTAGAAAAAAATGTTTATTTTACCGAATTTGGGACCCCAACTCGGCAAATAAATTACTTAAAATCTACCGCAAAGCTAAAACAGAACGCATGAAACATTCGCTACAAACTATTAATAACAATAATCGACAGACGATCATCACGAAACATCCACTAATCACAAAATGTTGATGTGTGTAATTTAATTTAAAACATTAGCAACTAATGGTACCATACTTTGGAAGCCAAAAACAAGCAATTTAACGCCCGACCCATTTAAATTTGTAGGGTTATTCACGATCTTTGTATTAACCCTGTTAGGTAAGTTAGGCCCTGTTAGATACAAAAAATGATGACGTAGACTTGCTCGATCTAACAGGGTAGAGCCAATGTTAGATGCTAAGTCGAAGATATAGTCACAACATTAGCCGTTAGGGCGTAGGTAACCAACATGGCAGCCTTGAATTTAACAGCTCTTTTTTGTTTACCCATATTTTCATTCTTAAATAAGCATTAGCTAAATGAGACTAATACATTTCTTTCGATAATTGGCGACCTGTCCTTACACCCTCATTCATAGATATGTACATTCCCTATCCTACAAAACCGTAGGCTGTTAGTCGTTAGGATACAAGTTAGATATGTCGGCACGAATTGAAGCTTTTGGAATGAATTAGGGTATACATACAACATACTTCGCCACCTCAGAAAAAATAGACTTGACCCCTCAGCTCAGCTCTATAAAATCCTCCTAGACTGAAAGGCTGATGGCTACATAATACCCTAAGTATTAATTCACTGTTTTCGTGGTCCGTTCGACCAATTAATATATCGCAATTAATTACGGGTTTTAATTGAGTTGAAAAAAAGTTAATGGCACGAGAGGGATTCGAACCCACGACCTTCGGCTAGATACGCCGCGGCTCTACCACCTGAGCTATCGTGACCTCGATCCTCTCGGAGATCAACTACCCATCTCACCCTCACCTTACGAATTTTCCCTCCTTTTGCATTATTTCAATTGTCGTCGAGAATCCAAACCGATTACACGACATTTGAAATATGGCAAAAGGAGGCAAAATGAATAAATATGTGCAGTATTTGCTGACGAATTTTCCTCACATGTTTATTCTATTTGTTTTTATTTTCTTTCTATTAACAATTTTTAATACGTTTATTACATTACATGTGTCAAAATTTAGAAAATTGTGTTTTTATGTATCGCAGATAGTAAACCAAAAGAAAAGGCCCTTTATTTATTGTGTTCCAATTTCGGGGATGATTGATGAACAAATTTATCATACAAACAGAAGGCCAATTGAAAAAGTAGTTTCAAAACCACGAACAAATAGTTAGGTCTATAAATTGCTAATACTTTTACGTTTCAAATTGCAGTTTAAATAGAATTTTGATTTTGAAATTCATCGATTTATTTTACATTCTTATTTAACGTTTTACGCATTTCATTGGAATAATTATAAATAAATTTCTTTTTTCTAAAATCTGTATTGATCTACTGATTATTAGTACTTAGTAAGTACTTCATTACAAAGAAATTTAATCCAAGGATCACTATAATTCGTGTAATCTATATTTTTGTTTACTCATAATCGTCCTAATGTTACGATTTGTTGCAGGTAAAGAATAAAAAATATTCAATACAAATAAAATAATGTCAAATTGCAGTTTAGATGTTTTCTTGACCTACTACCTATGTAACTGCAAGCCAAGTCAATTCCTTTTGAAATATTGGAATTTTATTTATTTTACGGGCGCCTGAACGGGAACTACAATGATTCGGTGCATCGTGACCTGTTCTCCCGATCGTTTGAGTGGACGTTCTGAACATTCTCTTTGTGAAAAGAAACATACTGTTTAAAAAGTTTGATTTAAAGTTTTTCATTTTTAAACGTGATAAATTGTGCGTGCCAATAATAGGGATATGGTTTAGTGTCAAAAACAGTGTCTGTGCTATTTTTGCCTGTATGTCCTCACTAGGTTGGTCAGCCAGACGATTTCGGCATTTCGTCAAATTCAATGTCGAAGCTGTGCGATTATTAATGTTCCTTTTTGTAATTCAAATTGAAATAGTGTTGTAGTTGACCTGGCGCTCATCGTTGTAAAGTAAAGGTCCTTGTTTCGAATTCAGCAACCCTAAATTTAAATCTATATATTTCTTAATTTTTTTTACCGACAACCCAGTGTCAATATGACAAAAAAATTGTAGTATTTGATTTTGGTAATATTATTATACTAGCTGTTTCTTAGTTAAGATAACATTTGTCAACCGATGTTAAACAAATTGGATTAGCTGTATTAATTGTTATGTTAAAAAAGCAATGATGCATTATTATTATTATATTATTATAAAATTTAAAAAACTTAATAGAACATCTTAAGGTCAGCATGGCTACTTTCATATTTCCTACAATTAATTAAGGTTTTTAGTTGAGATAAACAAAGTCAATGGCACGAGCGGGATTCGAACCCACGACCTTCGGCTAGATACGACGTTGCTCTACCACTTGAGCTATCGTGTGCCTCGATCCGCTTGGACATTAACTTCCTATTGCTGCACATTTTGTATTTTCCCTCCTTCTTGCCATTTTTCAAACTTTATCTCAACTAAAAACCTTGATTAATTGTAACATATTAATTGGTCAAGCGGACCACAAAGTTCGTGAATTTAATTATTTAAAATGAAGTGTACTTCACTAAAGCCCCTCGAGACCATTTCATTTGTCATCGAGAATTCAATACGATTACACGACATTTGAAAAATAGCAAAGAGGAGGGAAATTCAAAAAGTGCGGTTGAGATGGGTGTTAATGTCCGAGCGGATCGACGTCACGATAGCTCAAGTGGTAGAGCATCGGAGTCTCAAGCCGAAGAGCGTGGGTTCGAATCCTGCTCGTGCCATTGAGTTTTCTATCTCAACTGAAAACCTTAATTAATCGTAAGATATTAATTGGTCCAGCGGACCCCGAAATTAGTGAATTTCATATTTTCCTTCATTTCAGTGATTTTTAATGTTTTAAACCCAGACCTTCTAGAACGTAGCTTGAGTAATGAGTTTTTCAAAAAATTATTAATTGTCACCTTTTCTGAAAGGTCCTGAATCCTGAAATCCTGAAAGTACAAATGAAAAAGTATACCTAATACACCCACTTTCACTACTGAATAAAAAATAGTCCGATTTTTAATTTTTATTCAATTTTTTGTCTAAATTAGTTTAAGAATGTAAATCAGTATCCTAACGTATAAGGAGTATAAGGAGGTCCGTCTCCATATATTCCGTATATCAACTGATAAAATAAAGGACTTATGTACTAACTTTATGTGTTTCTAATTGAAACAATGTGCCCGATGGATAGTAAAACAGGTTTATAATTACGACGAAAAAAATAAGGTTACAAATTTACGAACTACAAAAATGTATTCATATGTAATCATGTACGTAATTTAATTTGATGTAAAACCATTGGTTGTTCCATTCTCCCCATTTAGTTGAAGGTTGGGGCAAATTGGTATTGGGTTTCCTAGTAAAATTGTCATTTTAAATCGAAACGAGACAATTTGGCAATTAGTAACCGCCCAATCCCTCGATCTTTAGAGACATGCGATATTTCTTAGGTGGGTTAATCGCCGGTGACAATAGTTATTGACAATTACATATTTGGGAATGCAGTGGGATCTCCCGAGAGCCGTTGTTAGTATAATTGAACCGGAGAAGATTAGGGTACGTGTCTGGTGATAAGATGTGAAACCGGTCCTGGCCCCCTCTCCCCTGGCAGCAGACAACACGGGGTGCTGCCTACATTCTCAGCAGGCCGCTTCTTCACTTCTCACCTCGCCCCACCATCTCGTTAGAATACTTTACTGGCTCACTTCAACAGTTATCAGGTCCCGCCGGCATGGCTTGCCCTATATCTCAACAGCATCGCATTTCGTTTTGGACCGAGAGGCAAACTTCCTTTATTCACCAACACCCGCGGATAATCTGATAATCGACCTACTTTTTTAATCTTCTTATCTAGTTGTATGTATTTTAGTGAGTATTTGATGGAAGGTGAAGTGCGTATGTGACATATGCACAACGGATGTATAAAATACGGATTTATGAATTGGCCAATAAGTATATTATTAACCAATATATTATTTACTTCATAAACTCTAATTTTTCGATACGTTAGGTTTTCTTTGAAATATAGACCTTTAGAATTTGGTCGTGAAGTCTACGCTGTGATGCACCGATCTGGTTATCTTCGCTAATTTTGTTATGCTTATCCTCGCTCGTTTATCCGCGTTCGCCTTTTTGCCATATTCAGTGGTTGGTCAGGGCTGAAAACAGGTTGAAGCAAGTAACCATTAAAGATGGGGAAACGACAAAACGCTTCTGACATATCAAAGCAACAATGTAAGGCCAAAATTATTGAAACTAATGACTTTATTTCCTGTAAATTACAGTAAAAATATATTTGTAAATTTACATTATGGCTTCTAACTTACAATTTTCACAGCATATCCTCAAAAGGGGAACTTTGTACTTCAGGGCAAAGGTTACACAATAATATCTGTTGACTCAATATAAAAAGATTTAAGAAAATTACTAATTTGTAGATTTATTTAATAACCAAGTGAAAATAAATAACAAAATATGTAAATAAAGCAAAAGTCAATGTTAACATTTTGGGTTATGCTGATAAGCTTAACAAATTATTGAATTGATCACAAATTCAAATAACCGACTTATTAATGTGTAGAAAATAATAATAAAAATAACTAATTAAAGTGATTTATAATTTTTGTGTAAATTCTGGTTCAGGGGAAAGATTAGTTTCGCCTCGTTCGTGGGATCAATTCCAGCACATGATAATAATTTTTAATTTCGACCATACTTTGACATCAAAATTGGAAATCAAATTTTGTCCTTTAGTTAATTATCAACTAAAAATATAAATAGCTAATATATATTTACATCGTTTTACGTTTACTATTAGTTCACAATAATGTGTTTCGAGTGGTGAATTAACAAATAAAAATTTATATAATACAGTTAATTAACTTTTAAGTTAAATACGTTTGAAAGGTAGGAAGAAATATATTAATTTATATTGTATATACACTAAAATCTTATTGAAATCATATAAAGAATGAGATAAAAGAAAAATCTGGAATAATTTAGTTTTAAAAATTAAAATTTAGGAGTAAGGTTATCTCTACCCTTTTACGAGTTAAGTAATCAAATTTAAGCTTTTGCGAAAAAAAAGAAAGCAGGACATTTTAAAGAGCAATTATTATTAAAAGGTTCAGCCTTTTTTGTATATTTTTATGAATTTATTTTAATATTCTATTGTTTTAAATAATACTTTCATTAGGATAGTTTGAATTCTTTGTATTTTCAATGTCCAAACTAAACCTAATATTATAAGTACCCAAACAAAAATTAAAAATACGC
>CM077105.1:30899075-30911782 GCA_039619505.1 Cimex hemipterus | reverse complement strand
AACTAAACCTAATATTATAAGTACCCAAACAAAAATTAAAAATACGCTAAAACCGAGAGAACAGCATCAAGTGATTTTAAATGTGGTAACTCATACGATCTGACCCGATTAAGAATAGGCCATACGCGGTCGTTACATCACTCTGTCTGAAGTCAAATTCTGGTGTCTCGATTGTAGTGGAATATTCTTTATTGTGTAATCATCGGGAAATTACTACAGATGGAATGGAATGTTCGAAAAGTTTCACCTTCAAATAATTAGCTTGTTGGGAAATGAAAATATATGAAGACGTTTCTTTTGCCGTCGATATACGTTTATTATTTATCCATACTAACTCTTACATTACAAATTTATATTAATTTATTTTTGAGCAGTTGGATACATCTCTCAATGGCAATTGGGAATTTTCTTTGGAACATTCGCTCTCTTTCTATAATATACTTTAAATACACTTACTTTACTTTAAATATAATTAAGAATGAGCACATTTTAGGACTTCATTTTGTTTTCTATACAGAAACAATAAACACTTGTTTTGATTCTTCTATCCATTAGATTGTATGCCAATTTGATTTTGGAATGAAACAACCGGTTAGAGCGAGTTAATTTCACATACCAATTAGTTAAAAATCTTGTTTCTCCTGATCAATTCTAAATCTACAAAAGGAAGTTTCCCATCCACGTCTATATCTTAGTGAATTCTAATGACAGTCGAACTAAACATCCACCGACTCACTCTTTTTAATCACTTGAAACACAACCTGCATATATATTTTAATTAATGTACTAATCCATTTACTATTTTATCATCACTTCATTCATAATGTCAGAAAAAGTCTCCGTGATATATTAAAATACAGAACAGGATAGAATTGAAATTTGAAAATTTCACCATAAACAAACTATCATTTTTAAGGAAAACATGTTGTTACGATTAATGTTTTCTTTAATGATATATTATAAGCTTGTTTTTCTGTATTGGCTATCTATTTATTCTATTTAAGGATATACACTAACAAGGAGAGACAGATTCACTGGAATCTGTACAGTATTTTGGAAAGTAAAATTTCTCGACAATGGCAAATCTTGGCCTCTATACATTTTTTCAAAAGCAAATTTATCTACTTTACTTATAGCCTTGCTTCATTTTTGCAACTTTTTATTTACGTTAGGCTCATAAAATAACAGAGTTTGAGGAATTTTTCTTGCATCTATATTTGTGATTTGAATTAATTTAATTCCATTAAATCAAGGTTAAAAAGAGAAAGATGTGTCTTTTCTAATGCTGTAATGACGTTGTTTTTGGATAAAATCTAGAGTAGTTATAAATTTTTACTCAGGAAATGGGAGAGAAAGAAAATGGCCCATCCATCCCAATTTTTTTGTTTAAAAAAATCGTATAAATCGGCTGTAAAGGGAACTTGAAACGAGTCCGATTATATTATTTTTTCAAAAGAAAATTTGACTATTTATTTTACTTATAGCCTCTCTTAAGATTTGTAACTTTTTATGAATGATACAGCAAAAATGCCAAAAACGATATTTAAATTATACGTATATTACTGACATCATTTTTTTCGCTTCTAAAATCCAACTGCTTAATAATTACTTATCAAATTAATATTTATTTACATTTTATCGCCGAATTCAAAATAACTGTTAAATTGGCGAAAAGTGAAACAAACATTCTGTAAGCTAATACTTTTTATCGTTTTCGTGGTATGACAATTTATTGAAATATATATATATTTATAATCTATAATCGTTTTAATAATGACGCGTGCTTATTTGATTTTAATTTAACACTCAAAAATAGCCAAATAAATAACATAATATTCCAACGGTGACTTGAATCCATAGAATGTTTTAAACAAATAATGCGGCTGGGTATAATAATCTTATGTCCGGACTTTCTAAATATAGAAAAATCTGTGGAATCCATTAATTAACTATTTGTTTTCTGCGCTAAGTAATTTCTTTTATCGACGTATTCCTGTTTCATAAAAAAAGTGGTGTATGAATTGAATATCTGTATTTTCTATGTAAGGCAGAACTTTGATTTTTTTTTATTTTTAAACATTAAAGAGGACAGTTACACTAAAGATGAATCAACGTGATATCCATGCTGCTATTTGTATAAGTGGATTTTTTTACGACGAAAGTGCAGCTGCATGCAACAAATCATTTTATGTCCACGGCGGGGTATTCGATATTTCTGATCCTTCCCATGTAACTACTACCAGCATTACTCGATAAATCCACATTCGGACGCAATGTGGGTATCCGAGGGCAATAAACGCTGCCCTTTCCTTTTCAGACGTCAAAAAATCGTTACCTGTAACGTCTGCGGTGGCCGGCCAATGTTGAAAGAAGAGGAAGGCGTGAAATGACGGTAAAAAAAATTATACCGCATTCTCTGGCATGACGAGAAATAGATGAAGCGAGCGCTCTCTTGTAGATTGGAGGACAAATAAACCTCGCCCACGGCTTAAACAGGGCTTCCTTCTTATTAAGTACCTAGGGAATTTCACGTCCATTGTTTCACTCTAAACAAGAAGGACGAACTCGAAATTACACCTAGAAAACATACATTAGTAATTACACGCCTGTCATTTTTTTCAATTCTCGAAATTCATTTAACATGCCGTTTTAAAAACGCTTAATTATTTTGAAAATTATTATAATATTTGCAATTGAATAAAATTTAGTTTCTGAATCTTTGTTTTAATATAAATTTTTCTTGCACATACATGAATAAAATCAATATCAACATCATAGAAAAAAAGCCAGTTGTTTAATTACTTGTGTTTGCTTAATATCGTTCATCGTCAAGAATAACGTTGTATAAATTTTTACCTTTTTATAATTTCGTACATCCTTCTCACTTTAACCTTTCACAATGTTTGTAACATTAATGTTCTCACTCACTTCGTAATTCATCCATTTCATCGTTTCCACCGCTGGTGTATATCATTTATTTGCATTACATCATCCTGCTTATGACCCAGTTGACGCGACTTCAAGCAGCTGGTTTGCAAATTATCAATTCTTTTACCAATCAACTTAAACTCACTCAGTGAATTTTAAACACACTGCAGACCGAGCTGCAAATTAATCAACCAGTTGACTTAACAGATAAATCATTGAATCAATCAATTCATATTTTCATGTTATCTTCCAATAAATCCACCACTGGTGATGAAGTGGAAACGCGTTTGACAAACAAGCACGAGTACAGTCAACAAAATGGTCCCTGAGAACCGATGTGAAATTGATTGTAGATTCAATAAATTGTCAGAAATGTTGCGATTTATTCTTCTAATGGTTTCTGACGAGGATCTAGCAAAGAGTTGGTTCGCGAGCTTTGAAAGTATTTGCAAATCAACAAACTGCGTACTTGAACTCAAATGCAACATCAAACACACTGCAGGTTAATCATCCATATGTTCAATAAATATCGTTTTTGAGAAAGAAACCAACTATGGAGATGATAAAATGCCGAAATTCATCGGACACAGCAAAACATGGAGGGTAGACAATAAAATGAATGGACTAACCAAAAGGTAAAATTCATTGAAAATATGAAGATATTAAAAAAATTGTAATGTTTTTTGTTCAGATTTTAAAAAATACTTGAACCATTTTGTGTGTATTGTACATTGTTATAAAGAAAATTACGATTTTTTTTTCGTAAAAATGTTAAAATTTAGCAAAAGGTATAAACTGATTTGGCAATAATCTGCAGCCAGCTGTAGTTTATTTATCTTTCGGTAGATTAGATTTCTGATACTTATTTTCAGACGTATCCGAATTTTCTCAACGAAAGTTCAAACTTTGAGTCACGAGAAGGTTTAGCATAATTTCAAAAAGTAAGGCAAAAATTCCGCCATGTAAATGGCTTTTAATTTCATCTGCTAATAAATATCACTTTTGACAAACTTGGTATAGCTTAAAAAGCGGCCGAATCGTTTTTCTTCAACACTGTCAGTGATTATAGTTATATTTTTTAAAGTGGGAGATAAATTGAATAGACTATCAATTTTCTTTAGACATGGCTGTTACCGTATATCTAAAAGCCATAAAATGTGGATTACCAATTCACGGACCGGAAATATCTGAGGACTTCGACTACAATGAGATCACCGTAGTGAATGGAATAGAGTTTTGTTTGTTTTAGACAGAAGGAAATTCCTAGTTGAGTCGGAAGAGCCCTGTTCTTAGGAGGCAGATACCGCCGATTACCATAAATAATAGGAACACCCACGATAATAATTGTTCCGCGGCGACTTTATTTTTCAGGTTGCGCTTCACTATCGGGCCGGATGAATCGACAAGAATTCGGCCACTCCCAAGCGTTGAGTCGGCCACATTGGTAGTTCTCTGGCCTTCACACTACAAACGATTAAAGTTTACTTACTTACTTTAACATTCCAATAAAATTTAGAGTGCTTTTCCTAAAAACGAATACAATAATAATAATAATAATACACAATAAAACAGGTGAAATAATAGTAGAAATGGCTACCTACTGCTTAACCTGACCCTGCTTCTTAATATCCTTACCACCGTACCATACCATACCAATAATGACCCCATTTGGATGTTATGGGTTAAGAGGAATAAACAACAGCACATATTACTTAAGAAAGCGAAGCAACCGCGCAATAAAGGCATGACATGATTCACAAAGAAATCCCAGTTAAACGGATCGTAGCAATGGCAGTCAACGAGGTACTACTTCTTAAAAGAAGGATTGAGTCAGTTGAATTGAACTAAGGAACGAGGAGAAATATAATAATCCGAAAGGCGGTAGGACTTGAGAAATACCAAACGGTTGCGGTTCCTTTCTTTATGATTTTAATCATTAATACTCATTATAAATATCCAAATATATGACCTAAGGCAAGAAGAAATGTTTACTTATGATATATTTAAACTTTTGAAAAAAATTCCCTTAATAAATTATCAAATGCGACAATTCTTCAACACACAAACCAAAAGACCTATCCGTTAAATCATTTGGGATTAACTAATTTGTTTTCAAACCGAGTTAAATAGTTTCATATTTTACTCAAAAAGAAAAAAACTGTTGTCATTACTAACGCCTCAAAAAATTATTTATTTATTTATAAGTAGAATTTGTAATAAATTTCCGACTTATCTCAGCCAGATGATTTAGGTTAAGATAAATTCCAGCCGGAGATGTTAGAAGAAAGAACACTTTTCATGGTATAATAATTAATATACGGCAAGTTGTTAAAGTTGTTAACGGTTAATTGATTCATAATGAACTCATCGGGTTAATATGTTGTGATTTTTTATCTATGGTTTTTATCTATAAATGAAAGATGGGAAGATGCTAAGTTTAATGTTTTGACTTGTTTTTGTATAATGAAAAGTTTATAACTTATCTGAAACATTCGTAAAATATTGGATTGTTGTTGGACGCATCACCATGAATCCCACTGAAAAAAAATATATATATTTGTGTAGAGATTAGTGACCGTTAACGGATAATTATTTAGATAAATAAAAATTTTTTTTTTGTAAAGTTCCACGTCTTTAGATTTTATGCAGGTTAATTTTATTTCACATTTTTAATTGGCGTTTCGTGCTGATTTTTCCTTCTATGCTCGTCATCAGGAAACCCTAACAAGAAGTACAGTTAATTACTAATACAATAATGTAAACTGATTGATTGCACCTCTCGTTAGGTTTTCTGCCCAAGGGGGAGAACAGCCTAAAACGAGATGCAAAATTGTGAATGTGAAAAGAAAGGAAGGTACAATATAGTCAAAAAGACATTTTATTAAGTTAGGAGCATATTTTTTTTTAAGTAACGCCAAATTTAGTTGTAATGAACAGAGTTAGGATTGATAACAGTTTGTAAATATATCTTGGTATTCTTTTGAATTACATGAAAATCTCCTCCGCACCTAACGGGCTAAGACGACGTCCAAACCCCCCGAATAACCACCGAAACGCGGCCCTTTGTTGCGAAAAATGTAATAAAACAGGTCGGCTTAGTAATTCCTACATATCAATACCAGAGTCGATAAGTTGTCCTCAATCGTATAATATATATCATCATTATCCATTTAACCATTTAATAATAAGCTTATGGACACATACTTTTCAGCCAAAGCCCGGGTGCGTGCCCGGCATGTAGTTAAATGCTGCTCAATGCGTTCCGCATAAGTGAGGGTTTTCGTTTTTTAGCTCTTAAAGAAAGCGTGCGGAAAGCCACCTGATATCAGAATAGTGCTTGATCACGGCAAATATTTGGGTCCTCTGTTCCGAGTTATTTTATTATATATCATTTTTTCCTTTGTGTATATTTTAAGAGAATATATTTATTACCGTGAATGTACAATGTGTGTAGGCTGGACTATATAGTACCTATCGACCCTTAATTAGATTAGTTTTATTATTGAGGCGATAAAGGTGTATCGTGTTCGACCACCCTAGTTAAATGAGTGGTATATAAATTTAAAAAATTAACAATGAGTAAGAGTGTGAGTTAAAAACTGCATTCGTTGGGGGCTGAAATGAACTAGTTTTCGAAGCCTTGATAAATAATTGATTCATGATTGCATCAACAATTCATAATATTATTTTAATAATTGTTACGTTTTTGAAATAAAAGGTTAAATTTACTATTATATCCATTTTATTCAAATTAAAGTAAAGCCAGTAATCTCTTTATGACATATACGGAACGTATTTTATATTGCAGCTTGTCATTTTCTTCAACATGTCATCACTTATTTTTTTTAAATTAGGATTGAATAATAAAGATTCTTATTTTTTTGCCTGCAATTTTTCTGATATTTAACCAGGGATACTATAACACGCAATAATGTTTTCTATAATTCTTGAGTAAAGTGTTGTTTTTTTTTTTTTTTTAGTTAGTTGAGATTTCTGTTAAGAATGTCACTCAGCATGCTATAGATGTTGGTTTAAAGGCAAATATACATTATTACTTGAATATTCTGCACATCCACTCCACAAATTGCTAATTACTTTAAAATACTTTCTTAATTAACTTAAATACATTTAAGTTAAAATGCAAAAACCGATGGAAAGTATGTGTTTCGTAGGTACACAAGGACGATCAAGCTGAAAAAAAATTTAACCGGTTGTGACAGCCGAACTTTAAATTCCACTTTATCTGGACGTTAGGTTAATGAAGATGTATAGAATAAATAGTTTCGGTATCGGTTTTGTCACGAATATTTTCAAAAGGAGAGGTATGGAAAGATCTTTAGAACGTGCAGACCTACTCGGGGACATACCGGCTCGGATGCTTGTCCCCAAGCAGGTTATTAATAAAGACGGGTTCCGAATGTGCTACTTAGGCGTCTGACCCTTGGGGTTACCTCATCAGGCACAACGAGGATAACGGAAGAGGCATGGATCAACTGGACTATCGGCAATTATTTTGACCCCGATATAGGTAATTCGACGGTGAAAGCACGAACCGCGGATAGGAATTTGGATACGGATGGGATATTATTGTAAATAATAATCGTGACCTTGCATCGGATAACAATGAGCCAGCCACTACTTCGGTTATTAACTATTGGAAAGTTTCCGACTGTTATGATTAGGGGCGTTCTTCATTGATGGCTTTCCGACTGGTTATGTTATTAATCTATAAATATGACGGATGTATGAAAAAATAACCGTTTTCTCCCATCGTATAAATAATCGTGGCTTGTTTCTTGAATTTAATTAAAAGGACTGATGCCAATGCACTGGTATTTATCCACTGTAAATGGACTTACTTTAGATTAAGTTCAAGCGTTGTTATTTATTGGTATCAATTATTAACTAGCATTCCCTGCAACATTAATTCCCTCATCCAAAAGCTCACATCCCGTTGATTCCTCTCAAACCTCTACGTAGGCAAAAAATGCAATGGCACAGAGATCTCCTGTCTAGTGAAGATAGTGAAAGTGAAATGTAATGGTCTAGTGTAATATAATTTGGAGTGCTAGCGATAGATAGCTACTCCAAACAATTATTACTTTTTCGTTTTCACTTTTGTTACCTACTGCTTGTTACAGCAAATTGTGGTTAATTGTAATATACAATGAAATTTAAAAAATATATATAATTAACAATGAGTATTGAACATGTAGAGTTTACTAGAACAGTGATGATTATAGTAAAATAATTGACTTGTATAGACTTGAGTGAAGAAAGCACTCAGTGGAGCCGCTCCGATATAACTACAGACACTTGTAACTCATCATTAATTAAGGATTAATATCATTGAGGACTATGATTATTTAGAGATCGTGAGATGCGATCTGGTGCGATGTAGGGTTTGAAAAACATTTTCTTCATCGTACCAACGTTTCGATCTTTATTGAGATCATCTTCAGAGCTCAAAGTGTGTGATAGGTTGGGTGTCATGTTGAGAGTGTTCACACGAGAATTTATTAATCTCGAAACACTCGATACATTTTCTCATGACCAAGGCTAAAATTTTCATTCGTCGTTGAGATATGCTCTCTAAATGTTAATAATCAAAGTCTTTTAACCCGCATACTCGTTTATCAGCACATTATTTAGTTAATATATAAAAACTAATCGTTGTTTTTTCTCCTGAAGGTGAACAGTTTACACCACTAGTTAGTAGTTTGGACAAACTTATAAACATATGGTATTGTTACAGTAAGTCACTTCAGAATGTAAATCAGTCTGTAGCTTATAGGATAAACCGTGCAAAATTATTTAAATACAATTACAAGCACTATTTGTTTTGCGTTGAGCGCATATCTAAAACGTGTCTGGAGTCGATGGAAGAATCTTAACGCTCCCCGGGTGAATAAGTAATTGAGCATTACTTATGGACTCGCTCAGTCGCCTCCTTATGTTAATACGTAGCTCCCGGCCTTCCTAACAGATACTTCATTAAAGAATTTCGCTCGGAGTGAATTTTACAAATCACGCAACCGTTCGCCACCCGGCCTGTGTTTACAAAACACGAAATTACTTGGTTAATTGGCTACCGATTGAATCCAGGCTTCCATGGATTATATTTACTATCAAACAATCGGCTACGGTTTCAATTGTTGACCACTACTTCGACTGAATAATCTCATAAAAGTTATAATTCAACGATAATTATTTTCTAATGAGTTATGCTATCATCAACACATTCTTCATTTTATTTGAATTAGAGAATAAAATTCGCATAATTCATTGTTTTACTTTCGTCAATGAACGGGAACTCGGAAAAACAAGAATAGTTCATTTTCTAGTGCGTTTTCTTAGCGTTGCTCCGTACAATCTGTGGTAACCATAAATTTAGAAAAAACAAAGCATATCCAGTCCAGATGAAATAAAGATTATAAATTTATGTTGTGTTTAGTGACCGTTATTTGATTATTATTTGTCGGCCGTGATATGTGGTCCGGTGTGACATAGGTTTTAGAACAATATTTTCTTTATCAATTATTATTGAGATCATTTTCTGGGCTCAAAGTGTTTGTTTTTCGTGTAGATGTGACACTCTTGTATTTTGTAATGAGTAAAGATGATCCCAACAAAGATTGAAACGTTGGCACGATGAAGAAAATATTTTACTAAAACCTACGACATACTAGACAGTGTCTCCCGATCTCCAAATAATTATAAATTTATATGCATTATTATCTTAAAAATATAGGGTTTTTGTTGTTATTTTTTTTCAAATGTGTTGTTTTATCTTTTTTGGTGATGTTTACTTTATTCTATAATATATTTTATGGACGAAAACAACCAAAATAATTTTAATAATATTTTTCCCACGCTGGCAAATATATGTCTGTTGCTAGGGATGATGTTAAATCTGTTTAGTAACTTTAACCAACTAGAAGCACAAAACAATTGGTTCAAGCGTGTTCATAATTTTTTTTTTATAAATGTCGGCACCCTTTGCACCAAAGACCAAGCATTTTCTGGTACTCACAGACAAAATAATATAAACATGTAATCCGCTGTTTTTGGACATTTGGGAAAGGACAGCCGGAACAAAAAACTTCTTTAAGAAGAAAGTAAACGGCAATTTACTCGATTTTCTATGGAGATGCTGCAACAATTAAGGATTAGACCTTATAGCGGTATAAATAAGCGGAAAAGTTTTACTTAGCGTGGTTGAGTTACCTCCATGGAAATCAGAAGTAATTAGCGTCGTATTATTAGGTATCATTGTTCTTTATCTCGCGTTCGTAAATACTGCTACTATTGAACAAATACTAGGCATCTAACAACAACATTGGAATAAAACATTGACTATTCAACATTTTGATCCAAGCTTTCATTGAATTATATTTAGTCAATTGCTCATGGAGTGGACTGTCGGCCTCTTTCCTCCCCTCTCACATTCGATAACGTATCAACATAAAACAGCAGTTATACCGTTCGCGCGACTACAATTTTTTTGTAGCTGTAGCTTACGGATAACACTGGGCCTGGCATCCACTTAAGCCCCGGCATGACTCCGCCAATTATTTTCGGTGGTCCAATCACCGCATCGGGGTTGAAGGGAGGGTAAACGTGACTTAACAATGGCTTTATTGTACCCACGGGGTAAACTGCAACTGACATCTATTTGTCTTCGATAACGATTTGCAAAAGGGAGTGCAACAATACCCTCGAGTACTCGATACGTCATACTCAATCGGTCAGAACGGACTGAACTTCTGCCACCATCAAGTAAAAATCTTCCACAGAATGTCGATATTACGGTAGAATTCCGTTTTCAACTGAAAACAATTTTATTTTTATTTACAATAACTATACTGATACTAGGGGTATTCACGACGTTTCAAGATGTTAACTCGTGTTAACTGGAACAGAGAAATGTCCAGTAAGATCTTGAACGTCTTGTTCTTTTGTTAGTATGTTAAACGTTAATTTTTCCACAATGCTGCCCCTGGCGATTGGTAGAACCAAAAATAAAGCTATAACAGTCCCTGAAGGCTTGTTGTTGTTTGGTACTGAAAAATTCTGAATATTATTGGATAATGTTTTACACCAAATTCCATAGACCTCATAAGAAAATCCCTGATTTTGTCCTAATCACATGCCAAATTTCCTACATCAACTAAAAACCGCATATTTTTACCTACGTTTGCAAGTAGGTTCTTAGAAAAATTATAGTTCCCATCTCAATGGGTATTTTCTCCATTCAGAAGAAAACAAAGCTTAAAATCATCAACTTGGCATAAGACATCGAATTATCAAATAAGAATTGCAACCTCCAACGTATCAAACCTTTATAAATCCAAACGTCATTGTATAGTACAATGCCAACAGGGCAATAATCACCATCATGGATTCACCACGTACTATTGCAGGTAATACGGTGAGTTTAGGAAGATCAAGATAATCGAAAACGAATTTACGTCATGTAAGAAGTGAATGGCCACATGAAATTAAACCGTCTCAAAAATTGTAATAGGCGTCTCGTTTGACATACAAGATTTAAATTGAAAGTAGAAACTCCAAACAATCTATTTCCGTTACCCCAGAGTTGAATTTTCTAGTTGGAATCATAAAGAGCAAACGGTGCCGACTGATTTTCCGTCCAAATAGAATTTATGTCTGGATCGCCAAAGGGTCATTCCAATCGAGTTAAGCTTTCAATATAGAAGCTTAGGGGTTCGGCCTCCCTCGGGTATTGCCGTTTGATCTCTCCAAGTTCTCCGGAACGGCTTGAGGCAAATTACAGGCCCAGAGAGGACATTTCCCAGGCCGGACCACAAAGGGGCGCCTAGTTATATTCGGAAAGGGGCGATAAAAGAGTCCCCAAACGGGAAATAGTATTGTTTCAATATCGCAATTGTTAACCATTCGGAATTTGACCCAATTGCAAAAATCCCAACGGAGACGTTTGCCCACAGACGAAAGCTCATTCATTTCATTTTTCACATCAAACGCATACCCGGGCAAGAATTCTTAAATTCTTAAACAAAAAGTTTTAAAAATATCATCTATACACAGCTTGGTATTTGTATTATTATTTTCTTTTCAGATTTTCTTTCATATTATTAAAATTATAGAAAGATTATACATGTTGAATATTTTCACAGTACTTACTTTGAATCCCGTTCATAAAATTGTATATAATTTCAATTGGAGAAATATTTTAAAATATTCCAGCCTGTTCTATCAACGAATCTGAAAGTCTCGGTTATTGTCAACGCATCTTGTACAGAAGTGGATTTGATATATAATTATTGTCTTCTCCTACCTTATAACCCTGAAGTTGTGACACCTGAGTGTTGTAACCTCCGTCAGTGAGATGTAGAGTACGTCCAAACTAATGATTCGGCAACTTTCGGATTTAAAAACTCACAATTCATCATCAAGTAGTTTTCTTAATCGACTTGTATGACAATTGTCAGTATTGACGGTTGCTAAAGACTGTAATGTAATAATTTTGCTTCATCATGTTACTTTTTCCAATAGTTATTAACATGAGTTCCAACATAGCAACGTCTAGAATACACTTTAATAAATTTTTATATTTATCATTTATAAATTCCAAGTTTTGTTTCTATTGGGTTGTCCGGAAAATAATGCAGGATTTTAAGTTTTCATTAAAAAAAATTTATATAAAATATTCTGTTTACGTTTACAGGATTACTCATTTGTATGAATGTAAACACTTATTAATCCTCTTCCAAATGATATTGTTTGTTTACCTCTGT
>CM077105.1:30886099-30898675 GCA_039619505.1 Cimex hemipterus | reverse complement strand
CTACTCTCCGGACCTCTCGCCTACTGACTACCATTTTTTTAGACACCAGGACCACTACTTACAACACATAATATTCAAAAATCAAACGTAACTGGAAAATGCATTTATTGACTTTATCAATTCTAAAAATTCTGAATTCTACTCAGACGGAATTAATAAGTTACCAACACGTTGGGAGAAATGTATTGAGAGTATGGGAAATTATTTTGATTAAAGAACATTGCTTTAAAGTAACTAGTTTCTTTTTTTTTTGTTTAATACCAAAATCCTGCATTATTTTCCGGACAACCCAATAAATCGGAAGCATTCTTAAAATATTTTTAGTAAACATCATTAAACATGTTTTAAAATGATTAATTTAATAAATTTTGTAATAATAGATGGAACATATGAAAAATTTAATGTTAGGCGGTTTACTTCCTATTCCGAATACAAGCACCAACTCACTAGGCATTAAATCAAAATGTACATTTTAAGGGTGCAGAATGTTAAATAATGTTGAATTATCTCAAGATCGCGCTTCAACTCCTTTTCAGGATTTAATTATTTTAATTTTCTGCAATTAATGAGTATTTTTCTATTTGATATAATAATTTTTGATAGTCAAAACAATAAGGTTCGTCGTTATGTAAAAAAAAAGTTATCAGTTTGATAGATTCTTTACGTTAAATTTTGTACGTCACTTTACTTAATTTCAAGCACGGAAATATTTCCTTTATAAATTCTTTATTCGTATTAAATGAGTATGCCACAAAATATAGTTTTATTGATAATTTAACAGGTAGTATGAAGGGCCAACGTGATCAATTAGCGATGTACCGTCAGTTGGTTCAATTTAATCGTCTATTACTTAAAACAACTATCTCGGCGCCAGGTCACCCTCACAATGCGCACTTTAAGGAACGTATGAATGGAGGCTATACATTACGCCGTATAAAGACCGAGTGAATTAGATATGGATCTCGGAACAGTCGGGGGTAGACAAAGAAAGAGTAAAATAGGATACGACCTCTCAATGAGGCTGGATTGGTCGAGGGACCACCGACGGGACTTGGGGTACAAAGCATTGCTAAGTATGTTAATCCAATTCAAAATACAGCACTTTACTGGCTAACAGTAACTTAAATGTTCCTTTTAATATTTTGATTCCCATTCTACGCCCATTTCATTGTGGACTATCATAAATATAATTAATGTTTTCAAAGTAGTGAAGTATAATTGAAGAGGATATACAGAAGGTACACACGGTAGTGCGTAACATGTTAATCACAAATGAAATATTTGTTACGTTTTTCTTTTTTAGTTTGAACTTAAACATTTATCTTTCAAAATCGTATGTGTGTGTGTCAAATTGGAACACATAATTAGCAAATAATTCATAGCAGTCTGAAAGGCAAATTTACACCGTCAACTTAGATACTGTTTGTAATCAGAGTGATTTTGATTGATCATGTATACTGCCTCATATTCAAATAAGTGTTCGGTCCTTAGAAAAAAGGTACCATCAATTTTATCACATTAAAATTATATTGATTAGTTTTATTATTTATTTATTATAACCTTTCAGAATTGGTAATAGCAGTGTTACAATTACTAAAACAACACAACTTGAAAATCGGTTAATAGTTATTCGATTTGCTCACATATGCTTCCCATTAGTATCACTGTTGTTCCAGTAAAAAAAGGACACCCTGCTCTACACAAAATGATGCCATACGGCCAAAAAACATGTCTGACAAACAACCGGCGTGACGTGGTGGACTAACACACTATTATTGCCGTCAAGGTTTTTAAACCGTTAAAATTCATTCATTTCCTATTTGTGTATGTCGTTTTATTAGAAGCTTTCTTTACAATTTATTGAATATTATAGAATACACTTTGAAATTTCACTTTCTTTTTAACTACTTTCGAGACTACTGGTTCATGGTTGTTGCTGTAACTTGAATCGGACACGAGTTCCATTTGATCTGGCAGATCAGTTTCCATCTCCAATCCCGACATTGAGGTTTATTTACAAAGTTTAAAACGTATAAATAATAATTTCATCTGCATTCTTCCACGGTTGGATTAATAGGACCCGCCTCCATTTGCACTGGGCTATAAAGATGGGACCTGGCGATAACCCCGGAACTGACGACGTCGGTTTCTTAACATCATAATCCGCACAAGTGTGCCCTCCGATGAGAACGGGAGATCAGAAAGACCTGGAACGTCTCTAACTTTCCGAAAAATTTATAATAAATTTAAAAGATATACCTTTACCTTCGACCATGAAGTGAACGGCACTGTAGAACATATTGATCATGAAGCAATTAGTTAGCTTTATATTATCAAAAAATTACATAAAATTATTTTTAGAAATGTGTTTCCAAGTGATCATTACTAATTTGCTGAAGTCTTGAGGAACACTCTAAAATGAGGTACTTTAAAAAACACTTTTTCATTTATTTGACAACGTTCCGACCTTCATTCGGTTATTGTTGGTGAATTTGTATTCTGTTGTTTTAATATGATTGTGACAGGGTGGTGGTTTTGAAGAAGTTTTTATTCAATGTCGAATATATTTTTACTTTTAATTAAATTTGTGTGGTGTTTAATGACGTAACTTACATTGAGATCGTAATCCGTTGTGACGTAGGTATTTGCATTTTCTTTATCGTGCCAACGTTTCGACCTTCATTGAGATCTTCTTCAGGGCTCAAATTCCATGTTCTGTGAAGATGTGTAATTAGCGTGTGATTGTCAACACGACACCCAATAACACCTACAAAAAAATCAAACATTTTGAGCCCTGAACATGATCTCAATAAAGATGGAAACGTGTGCACGGCAAAGAAAATATTTTTCTAAAACCTACGTCACATCAGATTGCATCTTACGATCCCAAAATAGTTCTTAATTATATTCATCATGCATTGCCTGTAAGGCATTTTAAACGAAATGTGCTGCTCGATTTATACTACGTGTCCGTTCTTGGTCCGTATTTGAAATTTTCACAATGACATCTTGCCATGGAACTTGTTATATCGGAAAGGACTTAAATTAACACTGAAGTCTCCGTGTTGAAACATTCTAAGCCCGATCGTTCTTTTCCAAGAAACAAAAAGGATAAAAAAAATAACAAAGATAATTATATAAGTAAATCATCGCTTAAATTGGGCTTAGTATTTTTGGGTTCTGGAAAGGTTACCAGCACTTACTAAAAAATTTATATATATATGAAATAATAAATATAAATATCATAATAGCTGTTGTTATTTTCTTTGTCATTCTGATTAAAAAGAAATTATACTGTGATTATGAAAATTTGAATGAGCAACTTTGAATATTTGAATGTATTTTATTTTTATTTATGTTATATTTTATTATGTTGATTGAAAATGCCTTGGCTTTTTACGAGTAAGTTATAAGTAAATCTATTTTTTAAATAATTTCTTTTTATTAGTATAATATTATTAATGGTACATAAAAGCATTTTTATTGCCATATAACTAAATTATTATACTTTGGTATTGAATTATCTTTCCAGTTAAAAATTTACCAAGTTGAAATACTTTCTACTATTTATTATCTAACAAGCTGTTTAAAAACTAGCTGAAACTGATTAGTGATAATTTTTGTTGTTTTTTTTCGAACTCTGTTAACAAAATGGATATAAAGACAGCCGCAGTGAGGCATGGCTTTACACCCCTCGATTGGTTCTGGGCTGAAAAACGAAAAGTCAGCCTTCACACGTGAAAGACATTAGCAGGGTCGAAGTGTATGTTTACACCACGGTTAAAACTTTGAGATAAGGTGTTGGCAGTATTTCCCAAGAGAGTCAAACCCCCGTTAGTGGCATACATAAATCTGCGAGAGGCTCCCCAACCCCTAGATAAGGGGCGCAATGAGTGTCAATTAACTACTAGCAGATTTACAGCACCGACCCTCGGACTACCTTGCCTGAATAGTAATTCACCTCAAACCTGAATCGCCGCCGTAACTACTGGAAATTGGACGGCCTCCTAAGACGTATTGCAGTCCCTTAAATAAAATAATGCGGTGGAAGAAGGATGAAGCGATTCCCACTGCACGGAGATGTCTCTGATCACTTATAATCCTCGGATCATTTATTTTAAATCGGGAATATACACCATACCTGAAAGTATCTTTGGTGGTCGTTATATCCAGGAAGACGTCAATGAGCTCATTAACGAAAAACAGAGAATATAAAAGGGTTATCCGCCATAACGATTTGACGCTTCCTCCATTTTGTTCCTCGCGTTTAAACTGTTTTAGGTCACCATTATACCAATTAAAATATAACTTCTACCATTACTTTAATTAGATGTGAAGGAATAAAGTAAATCGGCCTCGGCATTTTTAATAACTTCAATTACACTCCATCCACTAAACGACCTTTGTGTAATCTGGCGTGGATGTAATTTAAGGAAAGGCCCGTAAGGTGGAAAATTAAGCAATTATCAGTTATTAAAACCATGTCAAACAGCCCCTTTAGTTTTTAACAAACACATTTTTTAATTGAATAATGTTGTTGTTCGGCAGAGGGAAAAAAATTGAAAATTGTTTTCCATTGTCATACCCTCGTTTAATAAACGCATCTCCGAAATGAAACGTTGGTTACAATTAATTTAAGAAAACCAATATCAACGCACTAATAAAGATAGAGCTTACTCCTACCCTAATCCTTCTTCTCGTCTCTAATTCTTTCTATGATTTTCTATTGTGACAGCCTATTAGGATCGATATGGTAACTAAGATTTGCGGATACAGATAGCAGTATGACAGTCAGTCTTGTACGTGATAAAACGATATGTGTAGAAAGAGGTGGGCGGAAGATTTGTTATTTCCCTCCCCTACACACCTATCATTCTCATTCGTTTTCTCTCTCTCTCTCTCTCTCTCTCTCTCTCTCCCTCTCTCTCTCACACACACACACACACACAAACACATCTTTCACCCTTTTCGAATTTTTTATTTTTCTACTAATGACTCTTTCTCTGACCAGAACAAGCTCACTTGTTCACTTTTGAGCTCGCGCTCGAGGTTATAATTTTAGTATACGTCCCATAACATCTGTCCATTTATCTACCATATTGTTTTTATCTGTAATATTTAATTTTCAACAATGTTTGATTTTTACCTGCTTCTTTTCTGACTACTCTAAAACTATTGGATTACTCTAAATTTATTTATTAATTATATAAGATACGAAAAACATTTAATATTTCAATTTTGGCGACAATTGCATATAAAGTTCCTGGATTTTGGGAGAGAGAAAAAGTAAAGATTATGGTCACTTTAGAAAAAAACTGTACGTGATAGAATCCTTCGATTCATCAAGGTACTAGTGTAAGTTTTACCAAAGTTGAAAACCAGCGAGGCGTGATGGTGACGGAAGAAGATAAAAGCCGGTTCGTAAGGTCTTATCTCAAAGACCACACATCCAATAACACGGTTCAGGATCGATTCTTCGTAGAAGCAGATGGTTTTTCTATTCTCACTTATTTCACACCATTGCCCTCCGGAGGCACGATGACAGAAAGCAAACCGTCCGTGCGAGAAACAATAATAAAATGTCAAGCCGTGGCATTATCCGGGGGACAATACCGTATCAATTAAGGGGGGATGATTCATCAACAATACGTTACTGAAATACATTTTACAAAATCTCTCTGGGCATTAATAATACAATTGAAAGTAATTTATCATTCAAAAATAAATTTAGTTTGTTACAAGTAAAAATTAATTAATAGCCCGAATTCTTGATAGGAAGATTTGCAATTTGCCAAATTTTATTTGATTATGTTCAAGTGAATCAATTACGTAAAAATCAGTTTATCAATTCACGATACCACTAAAAAAATTGAAATGTAAACACTCCATGTTGTTTTCAATTAATTCAGGTGTTTGTTGTTAGAAAAAAGTTTCACATGCGGGATTCGAACCGACGAACTTCGACTAAATATCCCTCTGCTCTACCACGTGAGGTATCGTGACTTTGATCCCCTGAACACTAACTTCCCATTTCAACCCCACCTTAGAATTTTCCCTTCTTTTGCCGAGTTTCAAATATCATGTAATCTATTTGATTCTCGGGGACGAATGAAATGCCCACGGAGAGCTTTAGTGAAGTTTACTTCATTATGCTTATACATTTATGAGGTTTTTTCGTCTGATTGACCAAATAAATTCTTTTCAATTAAAATGGCAAAAGGAGCGAAATTTCAAAATGTGGGCTTGAGATTTGAAGTTAGTGCCCGAGGGGAACTCTATAAAAAGCTAACGATTGTATAAAGAAAAATAAACAAAACAGGCCTAACGGTACAGAATACATAACAAAAAAACAAAAAGCTAGTAAAAATTTAATAAAATATTCAATATGTCCACTTTTTTTTGATAATGTAAACTAAAGAAAGTGAACATTTAGAACATTTCATTGAACTTTTTCAAACTGTCCAGTATTTTCGTATCCATATCGGTCAGTATTTGAGGAAAAAAAGAAAATTTTAATTCGTATTATTTTATTTTTGTTTTAAATAATAGTTTCAAAATCTTTATACGTATTTTTTGCTTTTATAACCAAAACATCAATTTTTAGCTTAATTTTAATCTTAATTTTACCTTAGTTATTTTAAATTAGCTGTAGACAAGAACTTTGGAAATTCTTAAAAGTTTATATTCTAAGTGAGTTTGCGTTTTGCTTGCAGGTAACAATGCTAGTGAAAAGGTTACATTTTAAAAACCAGTATTCAATGGTAATTCGTTTGATGTAATCAAATTTACAATATAATTATCATTTTATAAGTAAGTTGGATTTTATGGAACTAGACTACTAACAGGCCTGTCGAAGTTTTAAAATCATGGAGAGCCGCTCTTATTCCTAATAAACACGTTTTTCTAACAAACCTAAGTTATTAAATTGCCACTACAATTATTTCTAAATCTTGCGTCAGCCGGAATGAAAAAAGGAACATCCAAACGTTCTAATCTCGTCTGAAAGTCGCTTCATTAAAACCCGGTTTCCATAATTAATGCGGACCCGGCCGATTAGCAGTCGAGTCAGTATTCGTGTGCCTGAGGATGAGCTCCTGCGTCGCAAGATAAGGGAAAGAGGGAGCGGAAAGGGATACCAAGAAGGTAGTATAATTGTTGTGCCTTATCGCAACAATAAAGGCGCCCTAATGGGTCCCGGGCACAAGAGTAATTAGCTCGGGTTTCCTTTCACATGCTAATCTAAACGTGACGAGGGCAACTTTCAATCACAACTTTGTAGCTAGGAGTTGTTGATTTCGCCGGGGAGTCGGAGCTTCCCAGTAATGAATAGAGGATGAGGGAAATGCTCAATTTTCCTGCCGAGAATGGCTGCAAGTTGGAAGAAGCTTCAACTCATCTTGGATACATACTAAAAAGCGTTGATTTTGACATAGATTACCTCCCTTTACCTATATATAATGGAACCAAAAAGTCCTAATTAAGTTGGGTCCGAATCTTAACAGATTTGGAGTTATCCCACTTTTTCAGGGTTTTTTTTTTAAATATTTCCACGATCTTGCTTAAAGTAAACAATGATAACTCCAAAACTAACACGTTTTTGATAAATCCGTTGATACCATTGAAAACTAAGTTAAATTTATAATAAGATATGATCAATACTAATTGCAAAGTTCTGGAAATAAGCGTTTTATTGGCTAGAACATTTTTAGTGGTCCAATTGCTTTTTTAATTACTTTTTTCAAAGAAGCAATTAATGAAGGAAAGGAAAAGAACTGTTCAAGGGTTGGTAAGTAGAAAGATTAATAATAATAATAAATAAAAAACATAAGGAAATTTTGAATGAATTTATTAAACCGTTATTAATTTTGATTCGAAATGCTCACCACCCTCCGCAATGTATTTTCGGTGCGCTTCCGTCTCATTAAATTCGCAAAGCCCGTACATAAGATACGCGTATTTTCCATTATAAAAAGTAGCAATAGTGTTACCTAGATATCACAGCCACGTTTTTTCCTTTTCTCATCCAATTCCTTAATCTTTGACAAAGATATTTAAAAAATAAATTACCGCACCAAAAAGGATATTAAATGGAGTAGGTTTCGAATCATTATATAAGTTTTTCAACTTAAAAACAAAATACTTTTCAAAGTTCTCGCAATTAAAACGCTTACTTTAGGAACGTTTACAAATTTATAATTAATCACATATTATTGGAAAATTAAAGTAGTTTTCGTTTGTATCAACAGATTAGTCCCAAACCTTTTAGTTTTGGATTTATCATTGTTGAAAAGTAGCGAAATCTTAAAAAGTCAGAAAAGTTGGAATAACTCCGAAACTATTGATATTCGGACCATAGTTATATTAGGAAGCTTTCGTTCTATTTTGAATGTACAATCTACAAGAGTAGCCGAATCTTAAGGAAAAACTATATATTTTTTAAATTTTATTATTTTATTTTAATGTACATATTCATAAAACCTACAAGCCATTAGGTATGTATTGGCCCTATTAAACGTACCTAAAATCAATAAATAATTTTATAATTTTTACACTGCCTTCAATTGCCTAGACTCATTTATACAATTATTGCAAATATAAAGCTTTCCATGATTTCGGATTTCTGGCATTATCTAATTTTACCAGTTAATTTAGATGGTAATTGTTTAATTATATTGACGGTAAATTTTGTCAGCTTTCTTAGATTTGTATAAATCTGATGGATCGATGAAAATAAAGCAGTTATTCGATCTTATGAAAAATTGCAGAAATGGTCACTACTACGGATATGGGGCCCTTCATGAAAAGCATAAATCAAACTTTGATCAGGACGATTTGTCTCAAAACCAATCATGTTTTGCGTTGTAACCGCTAGGCGATTAATTAACTTTAGAAGCATGAGCGTTACATGCCGAACAGGATGATCAATTTTCTATTTTAGAAAAGATTTCATCAAAACCAATTAAATTTTTAATTTTTGATTGGTTTGAACGCAAAACTATTATGACAACAAAAATAACCTGGACGACAGTCAAGATAATTATGCTAGTATACATATTTCTATCCCATATTTTGTTACATCTTATGTATGACTTTTATATATGTTTATGGTCTAATTAAATTTTTAGGTACTATTGTATGTGTTACAACCCTTTCAATTCTCTTTTATAGTGAAAAGTGTTATTTTTATTGGTTTGCGGCCACCTCATTCCTTCACTGACGAATGTATTATCACCTTCCTTATTCTTTATTGATGATACTTGTAAACACGTTTAATTTCCGTTATGTGCGAATATTTGATAATCACACAGAAAACGATAGCAGCTAATGATAATTTGAACGGGGTTACTCTTCAATCACATGATCTAATTTGTTATACAAAAAATATTGTTTATTCATAAATATACACAATTTCAGAATAATATCAGACTAAACAGTTTTTTCACAATATTTATAATCGAGGTGCTACCTGAGGTCGTACCGTGTCCATACATCTTTAGAAAGGAAAACTACAGAAGTGGGTGCACCAATTTTAATGAAACTTTTTTAAATTTTTTAGCCAATAAAATTAAAAAATATTTTTGTTTATTAAAATAATTTTTCAAAAAAAGTTACAATTAATTACTAACCTTTAAAAACCTTTTTAGTTGAAATAAAAAAGTCAATGGCACGAGCGGGATTCGAACCCACCATCTTCGGCTAGATACCCGCTGCTCTTCCACTTGAGCTATCGTGACCACGACAAGGACATCTAACATCTCTCAACTAAAAACCTTAATTAATTGTAATATATTAATTGGTGATAAATTAATACATTAATTAATTTAATGAATTAAAAAACGAAGTATACTTCACTAAAGCTCTCCGTGACCATTTCATTTATCGCCGAAAATCCAATCCAATTACACGATGGCAAAAAGGAGGGAAAACTCAAAAGGTGTGGTTAGAGCGTAGAATATAGTATTCTAAACCCTGTAAAGTTTCTATAGAATGTCCAGTCAGTTCAATGATATTATAATTTTTGAAATTTTATTCAACAAACGGAGAAATTTAGAAAGATCAAAGAAAAATTTTTGCACAAATTCTAAAATAAATAATTTTCTTTCAAATATATACTTCCGAACTTTTAAGAAAATTACTAAAGTGAGGATAACTCCACGTAGGTTTCTGCCATTAAGCTTGTTTTTTAAAAGCTTCTGAAATCGTATAGAAGATATTATGATTTTAAGAAATTAATTTTTTAATTTTAATCTTCAGAGGTACTGGAAAAATAAATTTTTGTAAGAATTTTTATTATTTTTCCAATATAATGTTCTACAAGATGAAAACTCAAGATCAACCTGGTTATCTAATTGAAGTAAAATATTTCAACCAATTTCCCTTAGACGTTCAGCCCAAATTATGCATTGTATTTCAATGGTCAGCTGAACTTAGTTCGCCCCGATTTTCATGTTTGCGCAAAGTGAAGTAGCAGGTGACAAACATGATCGGCTTTTATTCACGATGAAAACCCTTTTCTTAAAATAACTTAAATAAATATTTAAATATACGAATACAAGAGATTAAATCAATTTTTGTCTTGCCTCCTACAACCCAAAATGTTTGGTAATATTTTTTGACCAAATATTTGCAAAATAGTTTCAATATACTCAATTCCATGTCCGTACTCAGTTAATTAGTTGTTATTTTTGTTGTTGCTTGTAATTGTTCTTAATTTTCTTGAATACAACTAACAATAATTGTATAACCAATTTCATATTTTTTTTATTGTTTTAAGTTTTATGTTGGAACAAGAGCAACAAAGATATAAAAGAAGATTGACAACATAGACGCCCTTTGATTTACAAATTGAAATCTCAATCCCCAGGGACAGTGCTTTTTTTCAAAGGTTCGTCTATGTGGAACTAGTAAATAGTGGGCATTCCGCAGTGCCACCCCAATGAAATCGTACAATCCATTCGTCAAAAAGCAGAGGGGCAACGACTTCAAAGAAGGTTATCTGATCCTGTCAACAAATCCTAGATTTAATTAATTTCTGAAAGACGTTTCTATGAGCTTGCCCAAATGAGCCATTGTCAACGGCCATCTGCCAGATCGATGTTACATGACAGGTGCCGACTGATTAACCAGTATCGGGCCAGATGTGGGATCCATAGGGCGAACGCACTTTGACGCAAACTCCAAGAGAATTTCTTTTCTTCCTATTCTTCTTTTCAACTGTCACATATAGTCGAGATTGGAAGATTTCTTCTGTTGGACAGTCCAGTTTATCATTTTCTATTGTCTTGCGGTGATGAAAATGATTTCACTGCAAAAGATGGCGAAATCTCTAGCCCTCATGTTTTTCTAATGATTTGCCTGTTTGAACAGTTTTCATTCAATCTGTTTTCATCGTTAGCTATGTCAATTTTCTCTGTACGTTTTGATGTTACAATCTAGCAAGATTAATGAATTACAACAAAAAAGCGAACAGGTCAAATTTTCTCAAGGCCTGTCCAAATTAATATCCACCTCCTATTCGCAAAATTATTCCGAATCATTTAAACTTCCTGATTAGAGGGGTGTTTTTTTGACACTTCCCTTGTAATCTTCTCGGCAGCCCCAGGGGTGTATAAGGATGTTATAAATGAAAATAAATTGGCCCCAGGCGGAACGGGGTATGAAGGGTTTGAGAAAGATTAATCTCTTTGAGTTCATTCCTGGACGTCGTCAAGAAAATATCTTGATATGAGAAACAAAATGGTAGAAATTGCGCAGATCTAACGTACACAGATTCATTTTACCAAAGATTATTTTATTATTTATAGTAAAGTCAATAATTATTTTCAAACAAAACATGCATGCCTAGCTGAAAACAGATTTCAATTCTACACAATATGCATATAACAGACATGCAGCAATTCCAAACTCAGAACATCTGCAATTGTAAAATATCGTGCAATATTCAAGAAAATAAAACTGGCAAAACAAAACAGGGGAAATTGCAACCTACATAATGCCAGTTCAAAGATAGTATCTTGTTCAAAATGGTTTACCTTTATTTTGACAAAAAGTATGTGTTTTCACCCAGTTTATCATCAATCCGGATCGAATTAAACTATACGTACAAAATACGATAAAGAGTAACGTAAAGAGTAAAGTATTGTGTTATATTTCAACTTTTATTTACAGTACAAGTTAGCCTAAAAAATGACAGTGATGTGCTTCTTTTTCACAAGAGACTTTTTAAGGTAGTGTGCCTAATACATTTTTTGTATTGAATACAATTATTGAATGTAAGGAATTATTTTTAAAAAACATTATAGACATGTAACACGATATTTACAAAAACATCAAATTTTTATAAACACACGTGTTTTTGTTCAAGTTGGTTTAATTAATATAACGATAAAAATTCAAATAGTTTACCATATGTTTTTTTTTTCTTTAACTATATTACTAAATCACCAGATAATTTTTTCGGTGTGAGTTGTATGTTGAGAGTGTGGCCGAGTGAGTGAGTGTAAAGAGGAAGGAGCATTTATTTATTACCTCTTCATTTGGTTTTTACACATTCATTTTAGGAATGAACAAATGTTT
>CM077105.1:30870298-30881099 GCA_039619505.1 Cimex hemipterus | reverse complement strand
TTTTTTTTCAAATGGTAACTTCCATTTTGTCTTGCAAATTTATCAAGTCCATCCGATTCGATGAAATTTGGGAGAAACTATTTGACGATTGTTTCAGAAAAAGTTCGATTTTACAAATGTAATATGTTAAATCAGACACAAAACATTCATACCTTGCTTTAAGTCAAAATTATATTTCGTTTAACTTTTCTGCATATTTGGTTTATACTTCATAACACTACTACAAATTTTTAAAAATTTGGAGCCCATAACGAATGCGGGGAAAATTATCATTACGCACTTTCTTTTAAATAATATTAAAATGTTTCTTATTTAAATAATGATTCATTTGGCACAACAGAAATACCTTTCCAAAAATATGATTTAACTTTAGTGTGCCAAAGGTTTCAAATAAACTGTACTGAAAAATTTGTACAAACGATTAATTATATCCCCAATAGATTAAATAGCAATAATAATTCATCCTAAGCATGATTTATATGTTTTTCTTTTAAAGTAAATTTATTTTTCTAATCGTAATTCCAGTTTTAATTAGTTGTAGGCTTTTCCTAAATCATAAAACGTTATTGGGTAAAAGGTTTACCTTCAGCCCGAGCCGGATTTCTGTCAACTCCTACATTACGCTAATTACGTCAAAAGGACATTTAATTTAGATTGAACAAGGCGCTTCATTAATGAAACAAGGATCAAAGAAGGCGTCCAACGGTTAATTAATGAATATACCAACTCACCCTAATTTGAAAACCTGTGAAAGTATTCCGCTACCTTTGTCCTGCTATAAAATTCGGCTGCCGGTTTCTCTCGTCTACCCGGGTCCTTTTTTTTATAGATTTAATTAAGCTCCGTCCTCCAATTTGCCCCGTAAAAAAAGGAAAATTTCGACTTTTGACGGTCACCCCTTCGTAATTACCTTTAAGGAGAGAGACAAGAGTTTGTTCAAAAGTGGGCCGTTTCACCCGAAGTCGCCGAAGAATTTGGAATTTCAAATTACACGCATGTCAAATACATTATCTAAACTGTATAAAAAAAATTCACGTGCAACATCTATTTGCTTATCGTTTAAAACCGATGCTATAATTGTGATAAATTTTACTATTAAACAATATTCATTAACTGAAACTTCATTGTTTGCGTAAATTTTTTCGTGTGTATTACTGAAGAAAAAAATAAAGAGTTCATTATTAATAAAGTACCCGGATTATTAGTTCAGTAACATAAAAGAAATATAAGCTAAATGCCGACTTTAAGTAGGACAAAATTTGTTCTTCTTGGCTAATTCAGAATGATAAACAAAACGACAAAACGATAAAAAAATTTTATTAGGGAAACAGAATTTTCTCTTTCTATTCTTTATTATTTTACGTCTCACTGCCCAACAGGTCGCGAGACTGCTGTCACTTCAACCTCCTAGTAGTATATATTTACGAATAATACGTAATATATGATGGTACGCTTAGAATAGCTTGGAATCTTTTTAAAAAGATTGGAAAGAAAGGGGTTATCGGAAGGAATATAGTTTGGATATTGAAAGGATAGTAGTACGATGTTCTTTGGCTGCCAGAAAAATGCGGTGAAAGAAAAGATGCTCTTTAGCTTCCACACCAAACCTAGATGCCATCCCATTGAGCTATATCAAGGAAATCGTCCAAACAGAATTTTTTTACTTCGAGGGAGGAAGAGTTTGCATCTATAGCATGCTGTATAGCACACAGTGGCATTGGTGGACATGGAGTGGTGTGTACGGATGATAAACTGGTGAGGTGGGATAATGCCCTCTCTTATAGGAGATAAAGGATTTTTCGCCTGCCTAGAATAGGGAAACGGCTTATCCAAGCGGTTAAATTTATAGTTTCGTTATCGTCATAAAAAATCATGTTTGGAAAAATGTCCATATAAGGGAAAGCGAAGCAATTATAAAAATCGTACTAAGCTTTTCGTGGATAAGGAAAACGGTAGTTGAACTAGTGTTTTTATTTTTTTTTTTTAAATTTCGTCATAATTAATATATATTGTATCAAGATGAGGTGGGATATTTTGTAAAGATTAAAAAAGCTTTTTCTCCTGTGACTTAACCCACAATGTATCCAAAACTAAACGAAACTCTATTAAAAGCTGTTTAACAAGGCAGTTTAATTCATTCAGGTTTTTAGTGTCATTTTCCTTGGAATTGCGTATTTTTGTTTGAGCTGGTTAAGAAGACCAATTTAAAAGATAATTATTAAAGAATTTTAGTGGAATAACATGGGTCTTTTCCAAACTACGGGATAATATGAGGATTTGATGGTTAATGGAAAAGGAAAATGAACTTAATTTGAGAGAAAGCTTATACTGTACTCAAAAGCAGAAAACTGGAAGTGATTTTAAAAGGTAGATAGGTAAGACTTTATTATGAACATGATTTTTAACCAATCTTTTCTCTTTGTTTTGGGCAAAAGAAAAATTTAACAGTTCTTTTGTATCTAAGATCAGGTAGGTAACGCCGTAATTCTTTTAGTGGGATTGGGCTGGCATAAATGATTCTCGCGTTTAGCATAATTATGGACAATTGAAATATAAGTAATAATAATTTTGAAATTCATAAGGCTAAATTCCTTTCTCCAAATTGTTCAAAATTATTATTGACAAAATGTTGCGGGCCCGTTATAATTGACAAATTGCAGTGACCCGCGAGTCGATGAACTGTTAACAGACGTTTGATGATAATCAATTTTGCAGTCGAGTTCCGGTTATTTCAGGTTTAACATTGTTTGAAGGGAATGACTGTAAATCGTCTCTACATTTCTCGATTAAACAAGCAAAACTGAACGTGGATATTTATGTACTTTTATTGTTACTAAATTGATTGAGTTTGTTTGTTTATGAGATGAAAAAGGAACCTACCCATGGCCAAGTTTCTCAATTTCATTCCTTCGTGAGTTAAAATACTGGGAACGGTACAGTCGGCCAGGGAAAAATTATAATTATATAGTTCGAAAACTTTTATTCTGGGAATCGCGTTTCAGGGCGAAAGCCATGTCAAGATTTATGATTCATCGAGACCGCCGGCCATTTTATACTTCTATAGGAAATGACGTAAATGCTCACGACTTATCCGAGTTCTAACAAGGTTCTCCGAAGAAATTATCCCCTTTGATCAACCCTTATTTACATTTCATTAGCCTTCCCGAAAAGATAGACTGTTCACTTTTAATAACACGTCGTAGAAAGGCAAACAGAGAACGCCGACAGACATCAGATCGAAAAATGGCCGATGTATAATTTCCGCCCTGCACGTACTAGTTAGGAATCAATCTCTCAGACGCAGAATGTATCAGTTTGGTGGTAATTGTTTAATTCGAGGCGTCAGTGTAATTGTCAGAAAAATCCAGGAACTAAAAATTATATTATCTTCAAAAATAAAATTCAAATTCAACCTATATATTCTCTTGAAAGTAGTGACGTAACCTAAATATGACATTACTGGAATAATTATAAATACAGTTATGTAATAAACTAAGAGCAATGAGCGGGAGAGTGAGAGAGTGTGTGTGTGAGAGAGAGAGAAAGAGAGAGAGAGAGAGAGAGAGAGAGAGAGAGAGAGAGAGAGAGAGAAAGAGTGTGTGTGTGTGTGTGTGTGTGGAGGGAGAATATGTCTGTTTTTAATGTATTGCATGCTCCCTTTTTATATTACATGGTTATCACAAATGTGATTGTAAAATATTAAATAATTACAATTTTATTTATTACATATGGTGCTTGTAGATTGCAATGAATTCAATAATGTTATTCTAATTTTGTCTTAACGTAGTTCACAGGTATATCACTGTAAATTAAAGTCTTTAGAGTTGAGAAAGTTTAGAAACCGTTCACTTTAACTGTTCGTCAGCGTATCCCACGTTGGTGGCCAGGCGCCTACCGTTGTCATCACGTACCGCTCAAACTCTGATCTGGGCGTATCAAATAAAGTAGAACAGTATGTGCTCCCATGTCTGTTCCTCTGCATTTCTGCCTGACATTTTGCTGTTCCTCTATAATCATGAATCGACGAAGTTCGTTTTATCATATGCCCAATAAGTACTTGGTTCAACTTATAATGGTCTTTAAATGTTGACATGGCACGGGAAGTTATCGTTGGTAAAGAAATTTTTATGTAAAGCCCTATTGTTTTTGCCGACCATTATTTTCCCCAACTATCTTTGCTTTCTTGTCTTGTCTTGCAGTGTACGTAGCTAATCGGCACACGATAAAAGGTAATCTCTCCTTGCTATTAGCTGCCTCCTTCATGTGTCAGCTGCTTCATTTCCAGTGAATCCACAGTGAGCTTTTATCGATGCTTATAGACCAACCGTCGGTATTTTGAAGGTGGAAAGTCAATTAATTGCCTTATTTCTTCAACAAGAAGCGAATGGTTTTAACAGTTCTAAATCGAGAACAGGGATGCTTGCCTATCTGACCATAATATGGACTTTTTTTATAGGGGTTTGGATTGTACTCCTCTAGTCAAATTTTAGAATTGCTAGTTGTGCTTGAATGTTGGAGCTCCAACTTTACATTTTATTACATTCACTAGTTTCGTGGTCCGCTTGACCAATTAATGTATTACAATTAATTGTTTTCAGTTGAGATAAAAAGTCAATGGCACGAGCGGGATTCGAACCCACGATCTTTGGATAGATACACCGCTGCTCTACCACTTGAACTATCGTGACCAACACCACCATTCGGACAGTAACCTCCTACCTCAACACCACCTTTTGAATTTTTCCTCCTTTTTGCCAAGGGAAAATTAAATACTTCACTTTTATTTATGTCCTCAAAAATGTAATGTAATAAAACTGCCATAGATATCATTTAAGATAAAAATAGAACATAGATTTTAGGACAAAACTTTTGAAGTTAGTATAAAAAATTTCCATGATCACTTCATTTATTTTTATAAATCTATCTCAAAAATTATCATTTATTCAAGAATTATACTTTTTGAAAGGAAATATCATTACTGTTATGCAAAAATTCAAATTTAATAATCTTTAGGTCATTAGTCTGAAACGGAATATTATTGCTAATTTATTGAATAATTGAAAAACACGGCAAATTTATTGTAATATAAAATTTACACCATAAACAAACTCTCATATTTAATTAAAACAAATGTATGTTATTATTTTTTAGGAGGGTGCGCAACAGCAGAGGTTATATGAACCCTCGGGGTGCCAGTGTTTAAGAAAACCATTTGTAGTAGCCGGGTTCGAATGCAGGGCTGCTGGATTCGAAAAAGAGACCTTTATCTTGATGATGATGATGATGATATTTCAGGGTGTTGTGTACTGCGCCCTGTAAGAGCTATTGTATCCCCCATTCTCTGCCTAGAGCACATCGGTGAGTCCTATTTCATCAAGGAACTTGATTAGTAGGCCCGGTTGTATTGGTTGAACCTCTTCTACGGTCACATTGTACATCCCAAAACACTTCCTCCTATGGGCTAATGTTGCTCCGCAGTTTGTTAGCAGATGTGTTGGTGTCCCTTCTGCTTCTTTGCAGAATCTGCATGTGCAATCCTGGATTATTCCAATTTTCTTTAGATGCCCATTTAATCTACAGTGTCCTGTTAGAAATCCTGTTAGGATACGCAGTTTCTTCCTGCCTCCTTTGACACATTTCTTTCTTTCCGAAATTGGTTAGAAGATTCTTGGATTGTCTGTGTCCAATAAGGGAATTCCAGTGTTCCCTTATTGTCTTTTCGTCCTTCTGTCTGAGATATTCATTGATAGTGTGGATTCCTATGCCACAGAAGGGTTCGGGACCTTTATCTTACAGTGCCTAAACCGTTGGGGGCCTCCGACACCCCTTTTATCCAATTATTCCATCAGAAAAGGGATCGACTACTTGGAGGTTAATTTGATGGATGTACAGTTTGTGGTCAACGGGTATAATATAAATAAATAAATAAATAAAATTCCAATTTTGCCAATTTTTCGACCCCGGCGTCAACGTAATCATCAGGGCCTACATTTGCGAACAAGTTAATTACCCCTTGGCCATAATACCGATTATACATCATATAATTCTAATTATTCCAATGACTAAAGATTCGAATAGTATACTTGCATCATTTTGTGAAATCTCAAGCCAATGTTGGCGCTTGAAGAGGTTTGGGGTTGGACCTCCCCTAGATTGGGATAATAATATCGATTTTCGAAAATCCTCCCGTTTCCAGTTTAATATTACATGGCTGAATTAAAAGGACGTAAAACACCACTCCCGGCAATTATCAAGGGTTGACGTCGTCAGCGGGCCCTTAAATTAAAATGGAATTAGGAAGTGGCTGGTTGGGGATGTCTAATCGACCCATTATTTATTCAAGGAGCAGTCGCGCTCTTGTAAATATTTAAGATAGGTGGAGCAATTAAAGCGGCAAAGGGAATGGGGGATGGGGCTGTCTTGGGGGCCTCACAGGGAATTGTTTATCACTTGAAAGGGCTACAATACTAACTCCCTTCCTAACTCTGTTTCACCAAGTGTCGTCGCCCAAGTTAAAACTGAGCGGCCTCAGGCGGCGAACAGTTAAGGATAAGTTTTCGTATTGGATTTGACAACCTGACTCCTCTTCCTGCATTTAAATGCACCCACCAAGAAACTGAATGTACGACAATTTCACAAACAAAAATTGTGAAACTCGTTAAATGTGAGTAGATAATAAAAACCAAAAAATTTGTGTTCTCCATAGAATTTCATGAAGAAAATGGTTTGGTTGTACTTATATGATTTCAATACTGCACAATCCCATAATTTTACTACTAGGTACATAAATCACACTACAAGAGAAAAACAGTTATAAGTAGATTAAATTTTGAGCCAAAGGAAGTTGGTGTATTTTGTAGAAAGATTTGTAGAGAAATTGAACGTCCAAGACATATTTGAGAGGGCTTTGGAAAAAATACATTTCAATAATAAGTAGGTCCTTGTGCTTAACCCAAGCCACACCTAATTTATGTCAGAGCATGGCTATTTATGTGCTAAGTTAAATATGCAATTTTTGTAAGGAATCGTTCCAAATCAAGTTTAATCAATTTAAAGCTGTGGACCATTTCACTGATTTCAAATAAACATTTTTATGACACTACGCCAACAAACATTAGATATGTCTCCAAGAATTTTCGTTTTTAATTTGGTTCTCTGCCTTTGTTGTTAATGAAATTCAAGGTTATTATAAATAATATTTGTCCATTCATTATTTTGAGTAGCATAATGTATCAGATATAAAAAGAAACAAATACGAAAACACCCTACCAGGAAAGTAGGTCAAATCATATATACGCTTGGAAAATCAGATTATTTTTATTAAATTAAAACAATTAAATACGAATTTCCTTCACAATATAAAAAAACTGTTTTGAGATAGATAAGCACTCACACCTCTTACTTTTATCTAAATTAGGCGCATTACAACGAAGGTCGAGGGTTCGAATCCCGTTCGTGGCAATAACTTTTTTAATTTCAACCAAGTCTTGAAAAAAAAAGATTAATTAATCGAAAGAATCAATCAGACCACTAAATTTAATGGAGTTATTATAACGGTTAAAAAGCTGCACCACTCTTCGTTATGCCTGTATCTAATGAACTATAGTTTTTGAGTTCCAAATTTGAGAAATTAGGCTTCAATCAACACAATATCATCAAACATTTTATTTTATACTCAATGATGAAATATTAACGGTGTTGGGATGTTATGTATAGGATATAGGATATTAAATCCCTACGAAGTATCGTACGAATCTATAAAGTTATTTCGAATTTGTCACTATTTTAGTGATCTTTGATTTAAAAAATCGGAAGAATTTGTAAGTAAAAATTTTTAAACAAAAGCATTACTTCTTATTTTTTTTTAAATATGTATTTTTTTACGATGGTTCGCAACAGCAGAGGTCATATAAACCGTCAGGGTGCCGGTGTTTTTGAAAAAAAGCCCATTTATAAGTATGTCGAGTTCGAATGCAGGGACTCTGGATTCGAACCCGGGACCTTGACCTTACAGTGATGAGCGCCGTGTCAAAGCCGAAACCTCACTGCCACCGACGCCCCCCCCCCAAAAAAAAATGTATTTAAGTGTAGCTTACGGTACAAAGAACAACTATCCTTCTTTATAAAAAAATTAATTTTAACTTTTATTATTGAAAGTAACCTGATCGATTCCCACAATATCTTTTTTGTTTTAACATTTTCTATTTAAGATTTGTACGGGTGCTTAAAATTATTATCTTTTCAAAAGAGTTTTCCTTTTTATTTTTGTAACTTTCTATATTATTTTATATGTTTAATTTATTTTATAATTTAAAATGATCTTCATATTACATTTTACCTACGTACAAAATCACAGACTATGAACCTTGAATGCGAGCAACGCAAAGACAGAAACCTTATTTAGGAAGTTTACACCACTCCTAGTTCACATTTATCTAACATTTTTGTATTTCCTCTCATCGCAAAAGGAAAATGATGCGCCCACCTTCATAATTTTTAAAAACCTTGGTTTTATTTAAGATACATAACGAAGATTATATTAAGTATTACCATGTTTTTAAAAAATATCGTGCAAATTTAAAGTCCTTGAGAAACTTTCCTTTGTAAAGTTATCATTTAATCTATTTTTTGAAATAGCTCTTTCATTTAAAGAATATTGTATGTGGAAATATCTTCTGAAACACCCTGTTTTGCACTTTTATTAAAACGCCTCCAGAGAATTTAAATATATTCATGCCTGTCTGTCTTATTAAGTTATCTCACTAATTATCTTGTCACTGATGAATATTTTTAGAGTTACACTAGTGAAAAAAGTTTGATTAAGCCGTTTTCTGTACGTGCGTTTATTTTTAATTTGTTAAAAATATATTTTCATGTAAATTGTAATCCTTCATGACATCGCTGATATATTTCTATTCCCCAGATTAATTTAATGACAATTTAATTACCAAGGCGTCTTTTTTTTATGTGCAATTGTGTGTAATAATTTGTTGCCAGCATTTCCTTACTAATCCACATATTAAATTCAACTACTGTTGAACCATTGATCCAAGTTAGAAGTTTTCTGAATAAAAATTTAAAAACGAGATTTATTTTTAAACACCTAAATTACTCGATTACCATAATGAAGATGAAATTTATGTTCGTTCTTTGTCAATAGGAACTTATGTTTTAAACGAAAATGCAAATATAATGCGTTTATAATAGTGAAATGCTTTTTTTTTTTATTTTATTTTATTTCATTTATTTTTTTGGTAGCTCATCGATGCAGTATGGAAATCTCAGTGACATTCAGCCTAACTTTGCCGACAAGTGTATAAGTTTAAATTTCATTTATCACTAATTGAAATCAGTAAGACGTTTTGGAGATAAGAGTCGGGTTAATCAGAAATAAGACTGACCCAAACGACTGCGCGGGCTGAAATCCAATTAACAAAAGAATTCCAGGGAGCCCGGATTCACTAATGAAAGGTTGATAAAAGACTTTAAATTTTCATTATTGTCAATACCAATTAAATCGGAGCTGGAAGCCGGCGTCGGACGAATTCTAGCCTTCTAACTGTCCCTACTCGTAACCATTAATCTAATCCAAACAACGAGTATTAGTTTCAAACGCCTCTTGATCATATGATCGCGTGTCTTCTGCCAATCCTTCAGCAACCACTTATTGTAATTATGATTTACATCTTAACAACCAAACCGGATTCGGAGTGCATATGAATTTTAACAAAACCTAATGAACATACATTAAGCATTGGGACGAGTCTGAGGATGTAAATGCTGAAAAGCAACAGCTAACAGCTTGAAATTATCACAAATAAAATACTTAACGAACTATTCTTTTTCCGTTTGATTTAAGCCTTTACAGGTGTTCAAACATGAAAAACTTTCATATTTTATTCTATAGAAGTCTATAAATTTCTTTTAACGCTTATTTTTTTGCATCGATGGAAATCTTTATAAAGGACGCGAGGAAAAGTCCGATTCCATGGAAAAAGATTTATTAGCCATGAGGTCAACAAGTTAAATTTATTACATTCCTATGCAAACTGCTTCCATCTTTTGTGCGCGTTTCTTGCCTTGTTTGAATGTGGGCTAAAATCTTATTTTAACCAAAAATAGCTTATATCCTGAATTAAAGGCATGTTTAAAAATGTTTTTTACGAAAAATTCTTTACAAGTGAAATAAAATGACTTGCGTTTTCCAGAAATATTAATATTTTGCTAACGCATAACACAACAAAGAAAAAAATTGTCCTATTTTTTGGGAGCAATTCTTTTTAATCTAGAATATAATTGTTTATGTGTTGGAAAAATGGAAGCCGTTTCTGGAAAATCAATTTAAAATTGTCAGCTATGAAAATTTGTTGTAATTGCAGCAATAAAATAAGTTTAAAATCATTATTAACTATTGAAAGTACGAACAATATTAATTTAAAATTTATACAAAGTATATCTGTAATACTGAAAATAACCATTTAAACTGTTATTACATATTTAGATGTAGTATTTTATATCTAATAATCTAACTAATATTCAGAGAAAAATTATTTCTTTGGCATTTATGATAAAAACAATTTGTACAAACCTTGTCCTAAAATAAAAAACACAAACCCAGCTCTCTTGTACTTCACAATGCAACCCAGACAACACTATTAAAAATGATTTCAGCGCATTAACTAAACATCAATATTTGAGTGGTTAAATGCTAGTTATATTTCATACAATATTCAAAACGTTCTGGCAAATTTATCCATATATATATATATATATATATATATATATATATATATATATATAT
>CM077105.1:30828439-30856395 GCA_039619505.1 Cimex hemipterus | reverse complement strand
ATATATATGTGTGTGTGTGTGTGTGTGTGTGTGTGTGTGTGTGTGTGTGTGTGTCTGTTCATTAAAAGCAATTAGAGGAAGACGGAAGAATACGGGACGTCTGACCAAAAATTATATATAAATTGAAACTCTTGCTTTTATTTTAGTCCTTGTTGAGTATTAATCATGTGATACTTTATTTATTATTGAGGTCGTGAAATTTAATAAATATCCCTATCACATGATGAATTAATAATATAATTTATTAAGATCTTGGATATTTGTAATCAGTTTGCTGTTCTAAAAACTGAGAAATGTGGAATCAAAACAAAAATACCAACTTCATTTAATCTACAAAATTTTTAACTTCAATTAAAAAAAATAACTGTTGCAGTTTGTTAGGCTGCCCATTGTTAGATGAATATTTAGTTGAAATATATCAGCACCATTATTGACAACCCAGCCACACATTCAAGCATATACATAATTTTTGTAATATTTGATCAGTGGAATAATATTACTGTAATAATATTTATTATACATAAAATGATATAGGAAAAACAAGTGTAATGTTCAAAAAATAATGATTAATGATGTAAATTAGTAACTGCCATGGAACAAGAAATTATAATTACTCGACAATATTGGTTGGAATGCTGGAAACCATTCTTATATTTCATGCTTTTATGTACACAAATAGTAAATCTAACCTACAAGAAAAAAGTACCACTTAATACTGCCATGCCTCACGCCCTATGATTCACTGCCAGTAGGTCATTAGTTCATTTGGTATGAGTAAGTTTTCAGAAGAAATGTAATTTCTGGTGGACAATAGTCACGCATCGGTCCCGGAGATGGCCGGGTAGAAGAGACTCCTATTTTAAAAGCCTTGTTTACATAATAATTAAGGTAGTTGCCCGGAATGAGGGGCGCCCAACTACAATTAAACTAATAAGGGCTTTGTTCTTCCACATAAAAAAATTGAAGAAAAAAATCGTTCCGGCCACAGAAAATGTCTTGTTAGTATTCCTAAGTAATTATAATTTGGCAGGAAGTAGTCTATTATTTTAAATGGATCGGGGCGTGGAAATGCACACGGCCGAGTACCACCCACCCCGGGCATTTTGCTTTAATACCTTCATATTTCAGAGGGCTAATTGGGTTTTTTCGAGTTTTCAGTGTAAATTAAGGAAAGGAGATTTCCTCCATAGAGCGTGAAAAGTAGATTTATATTTACATTGTTTACCATCTCCGTTCTAATTTGTCTGTCGAAAAATGTATTTATTTTTAAGGAAATCTTGAAATATTTCAAAACTTAACTTTGGTAAATACATAAATTAATCTCATATTACTAGCTGAAATTTCCATTTATGTTAATATTGTTGTAAATTAAGAATATTCTCCCATTGATCTTAAAATACTACTTAACCGACAGTTACTGACGACTCATCAATGGATTCTCTCTATCAGCGGGCTCAAACACAAGGGAACCCAAAGGAAGTAACTTAAGACAAAATTCTTTACACAGTAGATACCACAGACAGTTTTACTATAAGCACTTATACGAACGATACAGCCATACTTTGCTCTCATAAAGATCACGACACATCTCTAAAGAAGTAAGTGTTTCGAGCGCTGGTAAATGATAATAAACGTACTAAAATACAGACATGCAACTTTCAACCCTCGCTCTTTCTAATACACATTCCTTCACACATTCTCTTACCTGCCAATTTAGTCTACCTTGGGATATAAATTGACTGACGACTTTCAAAATTCAACACGCGACTCAAAATAGACTTTGGACTTCGTAAAGGACTGGTCGGCAAACAATAGCAATTGACTCTAAAAAATAAACCTCTGGTTGATATCACCATTCAGTGACACATTTTTGACATTCAGCATCAACCCTTTTAGTGGAACCACTAAATCCATAAAATAACATAATCCTCCGAACTATCGTCATCATCATTCCTTCGTAGTATTCCATCTCAACATTCACATTGACCTTAAATATGTAAATAAGACATTGAATACTCAAAATCAAAAAGCAAAAAGAAGAAGTTTCATAAATAATTATCCTGTCAAAAAACCCACTAGGCCTAAAACCTTTCATCCTGCACTTTTCATACAGTTCACCCCTCCATTTGAACCGACACTAGCCTGGCTACATTTGCTTTTACATTATAAACTATACAATATAAACTGTTGTCAAATGTAGACGTACATGTGAATAAATAAAATTCTAAAAAAAGTTTCTTAAATAAAATTGCATAAAATATAGTTTCAATTTTTATACAATAGAAACTGCCATATCAGGTGAAAATTACTAATTATATTTATCATATCGTAACGTAATTGTCGAATGTTTGTTAATTTTTACCTGTTATAGGTCTTATAAAAAAAGCTTTTTATTTCCAAGATTTGTGGTAAATTAAGGCAAAAAACATCTAAAAGGGCCATTAAAAATGAAAAGTAATAAGTGGGAATTATGATTGTGAAAAAATCCTTGAATATACTCCCAAAAGCAGAGGCGTGAGACTACGCCATTAACCATTATCAACAAAAAGTAATATTTCAAAACAATGCATCTTAATTTTACGAAAGTAAATAACCTTTATTCATTAACATTTTGTTGTTAACTTTTTTTTATAGAATAATTAAATTGTATTACAAACCTACTGGTGAATGGACAAATTAGTGAAATACTTTCGTAAACTCTCTGTCCACGGATTTATTTTTAAAACATTATTAATTTAAATAACTGATATGTTTTGTCATGCTTGTCAGTAAATTGTGTTTTTTTTTTCGAAAAAAACAGGAAATTGCAAAAGTCTTTTAAAAAATGTTAACAAGTTAATACGTAAATTATTTTCGGAAAATTAATCAAAACACAATTTATAAGTAGTCAGAGAAATTGAAAAGGTTCTCTATCCTAAATATGTTTAGTTTCCTTTGATAATGTACCTTATCTGGAAACAACGTCAACATAATATTCTTTATGCATTATAAAAATTCCTGTGAATTTTGAAAACTAACTACTAAAATTCCATATTATTAAAAGTTATTCCGCTTAAACGAATGGAATTGAATTACGATTGGGTTTCATACATATCAATTTGGCAGAAAATATTAAATTTTGATGCTGATTAATTCGAACTTGAATATGTGTTAAAAAATATATTTAAACGTTAATGGCATATTACATATGTGGTCATCAGAAACAAGCGACATGCCAATATTTTGATATAATTAAGATCTTACTACGAATCTAACAGACATAATTAAAATGCATTATGTTATATGATACAACATACAATTAATTTTAGCATAAACATACAGATTGTAAATTTAATTAGGGTTAAATTTGGTATCATGGGAATTTATTTCTTTTTACAACTTTATATAAAAAAAATAAATTTATGCCCAGAATTCACTATTATGTGGACAATGGAAGAACTGTTGGAAGTTGACGCGATAAAGACAACATTTGTCTGAAACTACGTCACACCAGAACGCATCTCAAGATTTCTGAATAAATAATGACTATTAACGTTTGTACAATAAAAACAACTTAAAAGAGGTCACACTAACGAAACCAGTAAAAAGTACCACAACCAAAATAGTCATTGAATGAACCCAAACATCTGAACGGTGATCATAATAATAGCCTCACATTACATGGGGCAGCCAGGGCAAACAGGAATTTTTGGTAATGAATGAGCAGCTAAACTGTCCAGGCAGGATCCGCAAGACCAATTATAAGCCAAATCAAAATGTGCGGATACCATTAACATATAAGCTCTTTAGAGGAAGTATTGACATGTCATAAATGATAGAGATGGTTCTACCAGATTGATTTTTAGTATTCTCTTAGTGTTCGAACAAGAATTACTAGCCATGGTAACTAAATCGAAGTTACCTAAAATTTCATTGGGGAGTGTCTTGTATTAAATAAAATAAGAACATTTTCAGGGAAAAGGGTGATTAGTGTAGAGTTTTAAAAAATTGAAAATTCTATTAGTCTAATTATACTGCACTACATTTATTCAGGAATTTAATTTATCTTTTATATAATATCGACTTTATGCGAATTGTGATAAAAAAAATGGTCCAGTTGTGCTGTCTTATGATTGCATTAATTTCCGATTCGTATTAGCCATGCTGGGTATGAATCCCAGTATAGTACATATAATTTTAATTGGTAATACTGTATAAATTATTATGTAGTCATTATTGTGTTTAGTTTGCGACAGCCTCATACTCAAGCGATTTTTTCAAATAAAGCATATTATTAATATTTCCTGTCCTCCAGGTGCGTTTCGGCTTCTCGCCATTTTCGTCGATGTCGTCAGGGTTATAAGCAAGGTGGGGCATGACTCAGGAGTGAAGATGGCGTGATAACCGAACGCGCCAACGTGAAAAAGCACCATGGATGGGCAGATCATGAATGAAAATAGTGTTATTTTTACAACACATCGAACATTTTAAATAATTAAAATAAACCCCTATGTATTATTAATTAATAATCCAGTTTATGAGCTAAGGAAAATTTCCAATAATACCTACAATAATTTAATGTAGCGCACGTGGGAATAAAAATTTGTTATTTATTTGGAGGGTGTCTCGGATCGCCATTAAGTTTAAATTTAAAAACTTAAATCCATGGCGGAGTATTATTCAAATGGGAATTTAGAGAATTTAATGCATCTGGAAGTGCCGACAGAAGCCGTTCTAATTATAAAGAATCTCTAACGTTGCGACACCGGCGACGCCGGTAGCCGAGCTGTAAAATACGGATCGAAGTTAAACAGATGTCGAGACAAATTAAATAATGGAAATAGCCGACAAACAAAAAATAAAAAAAGTGGTCGGAAAGGTGGCACAACCGTGGGACGTGGAGGAGGCGTTGGGTTCCCTCTGGAGAGGGCAAAAGAGGCGTTGCTTCTTAACCAAGTGGGGAGAACCCATTGCTTCTGCCAGCAAGAACTTGAAGCACACCATCTACCTCCCCACCAAATTGGCTTTTTTCGCAAGCCGCAATCTCTTACGATAAAAGGTGACAAACTGGATAATAGAATATAGTCGTTCAATGGGCTAGAAAAGATACATAAAAGTACGCCAAGAACTGCCAAAGGATTGTGTACTATTTTGGTTAAGTTGGAATTTGAGATTGATATTTCCGTTAAAATTCTGTTTCTAAAATTAAACCCTTTCCTAAGGTAAATGACGATTTATACCATACATTAAACTATTTCACTTCCTGTATAACTGGCAGCCGTTGTTTAAAAATCAGCTTAAGCAATTGTAATTGGTTTCTTTCTGATTTTTTCTTAGTATAATTATACTCTATGAATAAATTATAATGCTTCTGTTTATAATTTTGTTTTACAACATTATGATTATTAAGTGCCCTCACTGAGCGTTATTTTGTTGTCAAAATTGTTTTAAAACAGTGTGGTTTATAAAAAAATTATTCTTATAGTTCCATGATTGTTTTTGTATACTTTTGTAAATTCACTAATTTTGTGGTCGGCTTGACCAATTAATTAGGGTTTTTAATTGAGATAAAAAGGTGAATGGAACGAACGAGATTCGAACTCAAGATCTTCGGCTTGATACGCCGCTATAGCTCTACATACTATACTACTTGAGCTATCGTGACCTCGTTCCACGATTTTTTATCTCAATTAAAAACCTTAATTAATTGTAACAATTTTTTACATTTAAATATTTGAAATATAAACTGATTGATTTTTTATTGCTTGAAAAAAGTTGACATTTTTTCTTTTCACGATTTGCTGTAAATGTAATATGAATGAATCTTCTCTCGTTTCCCAACTAGTTTCGATTTATTAAATCATCATCAGGGCTACCAGTATTGCAATCACGGTCATTTATATAATTGTTACCTGCAACCATAGGAGTTAATAATTTAAAATTCACAACTTTTCTTTACAGGGTATGACTTTACTCTCGCAGCCGACAGCCTTTTGCTGACTTTTTGAGAATAGGGAAGGGAGTTTTCATAGTTAGCAAAAAAAGAGTTTTAATTTAAAAATGCCTTTATAGCAAACGTGGAAAGACGAATAAAATAAAAATGTACTATATCACAACATTCCACGTCGTCTAATACTTAAAAAATGAATACTTCTTTAGTATATGGACAACTAAAAGGTGATATGAGGCGTATCAGAACTGGGAAGTTGCATTTCTATAAGTGTAAATTTTAAATCAATCCTACCTATATTTCTTTAAAAAATATCCCAAAATTCTGTCGGTACTATAAAATGACTCATTTACAAGCATATTACTGTTCTCTTGTAACCTTAGGCCAATATTCATTTCTTGAGACACAGCAACGCCCTGTTGATTCACCAAATTGCAAGGTCACCGATACATAATTACAGCTTAATTATCTTCGTTGCTAAGCAGGCCAATACTAATTGCTTGACGTCGGAGGCTCCAACTACAAATTAGTTTCAATGGTAAATTTTTATTATATTTCTTTCTGGCATTATCCTCGCCCGATTATATCATAAAGGATAATAGCGCAATTATCCTCAGGCATTTATGTGCAATTATGAAACACGTCTCATTAGGCTATTTAATTTTAAGCGAATTTTTGTTCAATACGTAGTGTTTATTGAAAAGTGTTCTTATCTAACGACGATATATTAAAAAAAATGTTTTTATATAAATAAACAATTCTTGTCTTTTCACAGAGCAAGAATCAATAAACCTTTTAAAGTACAATTTTTAAATTTTTACATTTAAATATATTTTACTTTTAATGAAACTACCGATTTCGGAAAACGATGAAATACGTTTGCAGATAAATTAGGTGAGGAAGGAAGAGTTAAAATTCAAATTACTAGAACATGGAGTCAATCAACTATCGATAAACTGAGCGTACAACATTCTGTCAAACTAAATTTAGGCAGTTGTATTTACTAGCAGGTATTTTTACCTATAACCTACTATTTCTAAATTTATAATCTTTCTATGTTTATGTTGTATCTTTGCATGTCTTGTTAGATATTTTTATCATATTAAAAAATCAATGTCGGTTGCATCATTGAATTCCAGCAACTTTATTAAATTTAAAATGGAAATAAAATTAGAAATTATACATTATAGAGAGTACCATCGAAATCATTCATACTCACAAAATGATTCTATAACTGAGCCAAAATTAGAAAACACATGTCTAATACGGTAATACTGTCGATATTGTGCAAATATGTTTTGAACTTAGCATCGTGCGCCGTCTGCTAGCCTAGGTTTCCAACGTGTACTATATCTTATGTACCCAGTTTCAATCCCTTTGCTTATTTACACTATCCTAAGACGAGTAGAGTCCTTAAACACCCAGCCGGAAATGTCAGATTGCACACCCTCATGGGAATAATGTCCCAAACTCTCAGAATAATTGATAAACATTCAAAAATAAGTTTCCTTCCTCCTGGGGATTCGCCGTATAAAATCCGACCCGCGGGGGTGGTTATAGTTCAAATATTAACCGTTGAACGATGCGTTGGAGGAGTGCTTACAGTTTGTGCATCATCGTAATCCGGCAAATTCTGCTTGGGAAAAAGTTGAAATTATGTTTATCATCATCCTTAAAAAGATAAATAAGAAATTTTGGTTAAAATATTTTTACGATTTACATTCGTTCGTCCGTTATTATTAATTTATAATGAGAGCAAATGTTTGACCACAACTTAAGGGAGGAGGAGATTAGACACCGTCGGTCAGTTGGGCGGCAGTTAAGAAAATCAAATTGATGGTCACGAATAACAGTTTTGAGAATGTAAGATAGAACAGTTCTTTATAGTAGATGCTATTCTAACATTTTCCTCAGGAATGGTAGTAGATATTTTACTGAATAAGTTGGCCAAGTTTTGGAGTAAAAACTTTAAAAAACTAACCAAACGATTGTTCTATAACTTAAAAACATCAAAATAAGATAGTAAATAATACATTAAACAAAGTTAATATTTTCGTTTTATTGATTATGTCAGTTATAACATAAAACAATATTTTAAAATGTCGAATTATTTATGGTGTTTACGTTGTTCGTTCGTTTTGTTAGGTTATGTTCTCTTTATCGTTGTTGCTGCAAACTGCTAAATTTGTTCAAGCTGAGTTGATTTATCCCTAAACGGGTGCACGAATGGATTGCGAGACGTTTTAAATTTAATTATATAAAACAGTTTTTTTATTAGATCACGTTTAAAAGAAAAGGTTTAACATTCTAGTCAAAGAAAGTAATATGCTAAACTTGAGCGTTAGGTACGAAAAAACTGTAAAACCATAAAACGAAGAGGTTCGAGTTTCCTTTATTGACCCCAGTGAATTGTAGGGGTTGAGAAAAAACAATCTTTGAAAGAAGGAACGGAATCCCTAATTCTGGGATTCCTATTCCATAGCCAAAGATCGGAATCGTTTTTGTTTCCAATCAGATATCACGATGACCATTAGCGTCTGGGTCGCCTCAATAAGAAAATCGGATTTATTCCGATGGTTGTTCTTTATCGCCTCGAGCCCTGGTGTTAACACCGTTAAAAGCTTGTTTCCCTTTCGGAACCGTCGTAATGCTTGGATGAATCGAAAAACCGACAAAAAAATAGGAATAGAATAAATCGATACACGACTTTTGACTCTCGGTCGACCTTCGATTTTTTTCAACTTCTCGGCCCGAATATCTGAGATGTTTGGATAAAGCCGAGAAAAATTTTTTTTTTCAGTTTATCGCCAGATAACAGATCTAAAGGAATCTTTAAGGTGTCAGCACAGGGCAAGTTTTAGTTTTAACGGCCAGATTAATTTTGCCCGGATTCCCAAGAGGAAATATATATTTCAAAAAGGTTGCTATGGTAATTTTATCAATTCCTTCTACGAATCAAAAAAAGAGAACAATTTCAATTAAATAGTTGGTTACGCTCGCTCTCTAAAACATGCCTTGCCATAAAATGAGACAATTCAATATACAAAAAAAAACAAAAAAAAAACAGCTATTAAACGCCTACACACACACACACACTCTCTCTCTTTCTCGTACCTCTTTCATTTTCAACCTTCCCCTTAATGTCTCCTCTCACTCACTCTCTCTCTCCTCCCATCTCTATGTCTCATTCTTATAAACTTCATATTCTTCATATTTTTCAGTTTTTTAAGTCCATATTGGTTAGGAAAGAATATCCTTATCTTATTCAGTACGGACTATATGCCGTTGATATACACAAAAGTCCATGTATGTGTTCACCATGTCGAGAAAGAAGAGTAAGAATAAAGAACTGAAGAAACAAAATCATCTTGCGTTTTTCTGAAAGTATGATGTATTTTAATAAATATATTTTTTTAAATGTGTATCAATTACTTCATCACTTCTAAATTTTCATACACACTACCACAAATGGTGGAGAAGGTCAGACAGATAAAGCAAAGTAAAGATTTGGACATAGTAACACACAACACCCAGTCAGTTTAAATCCGACCTATTATTATTTGTAAGAAAATCAATTTCACGATGTTTGCTTCTCGTTCCACGTTTGGATTTTGGATTGGAAAGCAATTTCCTGTCAATGCCATATTTAAAAAAAAATGCTTTAAAAATAAATAGTTAAAAAATTATAGTAATTGAAGTTTTTTATTGTAGGCTATAATTCTTGAAAAATGTTTTTTTATAACAACAGAAAATATAGATAATTAATATAAATTAATTATACTTATCTCGCCCATATTAATTAGTTGGAGGTACATACGAGTTCAGGGTTGGTCGTGCAAACTATTGACTAACCTTTTACACCGTTTTAAATAATAGCACAATTGTTTAAATTACAGGCACTTTATAAGCAAATAACTATATTAATTATTGTTAGCGGGGCCGCAGTAGCTGAGTGGTTAGCGCGAGAGACTCGGCTCATAGATCCAGCGGTCGTGGGTTCGATTACCGTCGCCTCTGCGTTTGTTTTCACACTACCCTTCCCCCATAAAAACGAATACACATAATAACATTGTCATTTGGCTAATATGCTCAGATAATAAAACCAGGAGAAAAAAATTAATGTTAGCAAAGATATTATTATCTCCACTTTTCGCTTACCCTTACAAAATTCAATTTCCGGTAACAACTGTACTTTTTGACCTTTACTGTAATTAGTACGAAATAAAATCGACAAATGAAATTTAATTTAATTTAAATTTAAATCTAAACGACTTACTACCAATTTATAAACGATCAATCATGCCAGTATGACTTATGTCGCTTCATACTCTCGATAAATCTCTCTCTTTGAAAAGATAAACTTCAAACGCTTTATATTATCGGAGGTCTCTGTAAACTTGTCACCGTGGGCGTTTTTCCTAATAGAGTCACACCTCGGTAGTTTACACCATTAAGAATCCTCAGGACGCCCCCCCCCCCAGGACAATCCGAGCTATCGTTTCAAGGCATCGAAGGCGTGGCAGGACAACAGTTCCAATAAAGAATCGGACCTTAATGTAAACCCGATTTATAAATCTGAACCGAATCAATTCTCTTCTACCTTCGATAAAACATTTGTCCAATTACGGCTGAACACAATTCACTTTTATTACGCCAATAAATCACTTTCAAATCACTAAATGTTATCTGGTATGTAAATGATGCGATGAAACAGTATATGTAGAAATATTTCTATGTTGTTCTCTATTAAACTTGTCAGTCGTACAAAATAGGAATCTGGCGAACATTGTTAAATAGTGCTATTACGTATATTTTATAATCTACTATACTTTCGAGTCTTTCTACTTCAATCGTCATTTTTCGATGTACAAATATTAATGTTTTTTATTTAAAAAAAAATAATAATAAGTTTAAAAGTTTTAATTTTCATTTTTTGTAGCTCTTACCGTAGTATTAGAATTGTATTACTTCATAATTGATTTAATGACTAAGAAATGACGGTGTTAGTCATTTAATTATCTTTTCCAGGTTTTTTCATCATACACATTATACTCATACGTTCCATGAAAACAGGAAGATTTTCAGATTTGATAAAACATATTTGCACCTATCATGCCTCAATTCTACGAAGCCAGGTAAATTGTTCTAAAGTGTTGACGTGACAGACAATTTCCACCGTGTGGAAAACTGCGAGCGCGAGCTCAAAATTGAACGAGTGAACTTGTTCGTGGGTGAGAAAGAGTCAGTAGTGGAAAAATAAGAAATTGAGAAAGGATGCGAGAGGGAGAGAGAGAGAGAGAAAGTAGTACAGAAAATATTTCAATCCCCAATCAGCGTTCAATTCTAATTTTATTCTTCTTTTTGGAATAATTTCCAATCTGGGACTTGGAGCTTGCTACATGTATATTCAAACAAGCATTGCTAAATTAGGGGTAACCTATAAGGTGTAATACATAATATACATAATATAAATAAATTCGGGATTTAAGTTAGAATAACAACTACACCAAAGATTCAAAAAATTCCATTATTGATTTGAAATAGGAAAGTGTTAAAAACGGTGCAATATTTTCCTTTCATTTGCCCGGTTTACGATAATATAAGGAAAAAGGTTTTAGATATCAACCTCCTAAACATTTCATTTTCGATTTACCAAGCAAGGAAATTGTTCTATAAAATATTAATAAAAAATAAAATGTTAATAATTTATTTTGGAAAACATAGTTCTACTCACACACATTCTAGGCAGTAAAAACCTTTTCCAAAATGTGAATTGTTGCCATACTCACTTCACCTAAATCGTTCCTATGTTATTAATTTATGCTTTTGAAATCAGAACTAAAATCGAGACTATTTATTACGGATAAATAATTTACATACCATGCAATTAATGACTTGATTGAACTTACTTACTTAACAGAACGAGAAAAAATAATGGTCAGATTAAAATTGTTTTTAACTAGCGTGATCTGAAAAGGAATGTTAAACTATTTGAGACGTTCTGTGATTAAGGAGATTTATCGTTGAACCTCAAACAGTCTAAATTTATAGTGCTCAGAAGAGGTGGTAGTCCGTGTTTGGCCGTTGATGTTACAAAAAGGAAGGTTAATGATTATATTTATCGCCGAGTACTTTTCCCCTTGAGATTGCGATAGGCGAAGCATTTGAAGAAAAAAGTTTCATGAACAATCGACAAGCCAAGGGCCCATTTTTTAAGCAGTCAAGGGATTATTCCATTACAACATATGTATGAAATATTCTGCTCAGTGTATACATATCCTACATCTAGTGCCAGGTCCTCGGTATAAAACGTTTGATGTAATAAAAAAGGTTTGAGGATATTTTGTCTGCAAATTATTTTACTGCTATTGGAAGATCTATTGTACAATACGTACTTTGAGATAACTTTCCAGACTTCCACTTTAAAATTATCTCCGAAAACAGATATTGTTTATATTTATATAAATGTGCAAAAAATTGTAAATAAATCTTTTATTTCAAACCATTTACACTAGCATATGTTATATTTTTCACTTTCAAGTCTTCTTTACCTGTTAGTAAGGTTATTTTTTTATATAATATATAGCCTTATTAATATTACTTAACCTTTTATTAATTAATTAAGGTTTTCTGTTGAAATAAAAAAGTCAATGGCACGAGCGGGATTCGAACCTACGATCATCCGCTAGATACGCTGCTGCTCTACCACTTGGGGTTTCATGTCCTCGATCCACTCGGACACAACCTCCTGTCTCAAGCCCACCTTTTGAATTTTCCCTCCTTTTAGCTATTTTTCAAATGTCGTGCAATCTATCTGAATTTCAGCGACAAATGGAATGGCCACAGAGAGCTTTAGTGAAGGTACACTTCAATTTTAATTTATTAAATTCACTAGTTTCGTGGTTGAGATAAAAAAGTCAATTGCACGAGCAGAATTCGAACCCACAATCTTCGGCTATATACGCCGCGGCTCTACCACTTGTGTGACCTCGATCCACACGGACACAAACTTCCCATCTCAAACACACCCTTTGATGATGGTGTCCGAGTGGATCGAAATGAGGATAACTCAAGTGGTAGAGCAGCGGCGTATATAGCCGAAGCTCGTGGGTTCGAATCCTATGACACTGACTTGTTTATCTCAACAAAATCCTTAATTAAAGATTAATTAATTGATTAGAACCAATATACAAAAATGGCTGTACCTCCTTTTCAATGATATATTTTAAACTTTTGTGTAAAAGAAAACAACTTTTTTTTCTCAATTTGTGCTTTTTATGTAACTACTATTACGATATATCATTAAATACGCAATTTGGATAGCGTTTTTTTAACTAGACGAGTTCTTTAATAATTCATAGGGTAAACAATTTCATGAGCGTTATGTATAAATTATAGGTGTTAAGCGGTTCAGACAATGAGCTTTCACTTTGTCGTGAAGGAAGAAGTCTACAGGATATTAATCCAAAGCACGCGTAAGCTCAAATGTCGATTCCAGGCCACTCGGATTGGCTTAAGATTTTTGCGTAAAAGTCTCATTTCGGCACAAGTATGGGACATGTGTAAGCGAGGAGGATGAGATGGGATCTGGGGGCATAATTCGCTAGAATGGGCGTTGCGCTTAGCCGTTGAGGAGATTACATGCCGCATGCGATCGTGCTTGCTAAGAAAAAACTTAACAGCCACTTTAGACAAACAACCGACTCGTTTGATGAAATTTAATGCGGAAATTTCTATCATCGGCCGCACGCAAACGCCAAGTCTTAACCAACATCTTCTTCGATTATTAAAATGCGTACACTGTTCGTAGATACAAATATTGGCATTTTCATCACTACCTAGTGGGGTTACCACTAGAACCAAAACAAATCTTTTTATTAGGAGACTTTATAACTTAACTTATCATTTAGATATTTTTATTCTTTCATGTATCTTATCCAGGTTTGCAGTCATTTTTCAATCTGAAACAATAGCAAAAATATTCAAATAAATTAAATTTATAATTATAATATTTGTAAAAAATTAAAATTAAAACTCATTGAGAACACTCGTCGTTCCCCCGCCCTTTCCTAAATACCTCAATCTTTAATTTCAAGCTTATTTACTTTGAAACATGCTGAAATATCAAGTGTTTTTTGAGATCAGCCTTGGAGAATCCCATGCAACAAGGACATCAGAATTGTAAATGGAGAAAATTTCTGTATATCAGTCGACATGTAATTCTCGCATAACGCACGAATTAAAAAAAAAAAGCAAAACATCTCGATAAAAAAGTAGATAATAATAATGTGATAGCGTTACCTTGTAAGAATCCCGAATTATTAATGAAATATGAATTGTAAAAAACATGTAATTGATAATATACATGTCGTGTGGTTCAACAACCCTAGAATACTCGATATTCCTCTGGGTATTTATGGATAAGTCCTTCCATTCACCTTAATAAATTACATTAATAATATTAATATTATAATAATAAGTGTTTTATTAGTGCATAGTAAATATTGTTTACAACTTCAAAGTTACATTTTATTTGTTTTAAGAAGTTCATGTTTTATGTATATATTTTTTTACTTTTTCAAATTTTAGTTATAAATTTAAATTTTTTTTATAAAATTAATTTTTTTATTTATGCATTTTTTAAATTTATTAATACATTTTCAACATACTCTCGCATACTTGTATGCAGTACAGATGGTTCTCCAATATAATTCCTTTTATTTTTGCTATAACCAAGCGGAGTGCCGTATCTCTTCGTATCTGCCGTATCTTACGCTCTTTTTTTTTAGCAAAACATACATTTTTAGGCCTATATATTGAGGACATCTTTGTGTACTTGTTTTAAAGCATTTCAATACTACTGAGCAATCCTCATGTCTAGTTTTAATTGCATAATCTTTCTCCTCTCGTCAGAAATAATTTATATTATTTTGTACATATTTAAATATGGTAAACACAAAGAGGTCAGGTAAAGTCATCAAATTAAGTCCATGTTCAGCGTATTTCCTCGAATTCTTTTTAAAAATTATTCTGAGCACCCTTTTTTGGAGTCTCAAAAGGAAGTCTAGAGACGAGGTTGAGCCCCAGATGTCGACACCGTAAACAAGATGTCCCCGAAAAACCTCCCGGTACACCCTGCGTAGGATTCTAACACCCCACAGTTTGTAAAGAATAAAATAAGTCTTTGATAGAACAATGCAAAGAATACTAATGTGCTTTTGCCATTTTCATGTGGAATCCAAATAAAAGCCAAGGAACTTAGCTGTATCATTATTATCACAGTTTTTTTTCAGGTCTCATGTTATATGTTAAAATGTTTTGTTTATTAGGGTTTAAATCTAAAAAAATTAACATAGAAATACTCGTTTATCAAAGATAGTTTATTTCCTTAGACAGTCTATCACAGTTGTACACAAAACTGGAGTCATCAGCGAGTTGATATACACAGATATTATCACAGACAGAGCCAACGAAAAATTTCAAATCATTAACATATTCAATAAACATTATAGGTCCCAAGACAGACCCTTGTGGCACACCTATATCACATTTGCAAATTAAAGATCTTTTACCATTAACTTCAACCAATTGATTCCTGTCGCTTAAATTTTTTTTATACAATGAAGGCATTTACCACGTACTCCTAAAAACTCTAGGTTTCTGCACATAGTCATAGTTAACACAAGATCTGTGATCGAGATACCTTGCTGAAACAAAATTGAACAGGAAATATTATTTTGTGCTTCAAAAAGTAGTTATTAAGTCTGGTTTTAAAAGCAGTTTCAAAGATTTTTACAATATACGAGTAATGCTTATAGGTCAGTAATTTTCTACCTTTGTTTTATCCCCCTTTTTATGTGCAGGTATTGCTCTACCTATTTTTAAAACATCGCGGAATTTACCCTTACAAAAGACTAGATTGATCAGGTGAGAAATCACGTGGGAAAGATGGCCACAAGCGTACTTCATAATTCTCGCGGACATCCAATAAAAATCTGTCGGGTCTGACATTTTGATAGAACTAACGATTTTCTCAACTTCAAGACGGATTTTGATGTTTTAACTCAATGGTTCTCATACTTTTTGGACACGTGGAACCTTTTTTATAGTCAAAAATTTCCCACGGACCCCCAATTGAAAATGTATCATAAATGCGTCGTATAAAAATCAAAAAACATTCTGGTGAAGAAATATTTATTGAAATTATAAATACATATAAAATAAAATATTTATTTAATTATAATAATTAGTTTTGTTTAAAATAAAATATATAAAAATTAAAGACTTTGATGAACGTGATGAGTTGTTATAAGTGTATCTGGCCCAATGTATGTGAGTAGCAACCGCAAATTTCCGCACGCACTAATTTCTATTCGGTTTCGTTTTTTGTGATCCATAACAGCATTGAATCCACGTTCTACGTTAAACATGGAGGATGGCAAAGCAGTCAACAACATCTGTAGAATAACCAATAATGCAGGATATAAAATTGGGATATGGTTTTGTAATCAGAATTTGTGGTACCCTTGTTCAAACATTGGTGTATGTTCTTAATTTGTAGATATTTCAATATTCTGCTCCTGTATTAGCATGGATTCATCCTGTGTACAGGATCTGAGTTTGTTCACGCGCAAAAGGGTTCAACACCCAGTCGGAAATATCAAAGTGAAAATCTTCAAATCTTTGGTTCGTATATAAGCCGATATATCAATCGTACATAAACATCAATATCCCACTGGCACACCACACACAATAATGACACATTTAAACTGCAAACAAACACTTTGGGTCAGTACAAATACTTTGGATCTAAAATTTCTACCAATGTATAAATTCATTTCTTTTTCACATCATGAAACGTTTAAAAAATGTTTTTGTCGAAACGATAAAGAAAATGCTTTTCTAAAACCTACGTCCTACCTACACCAGACCGCATCTCACAATCTGCAAATTTATTTAAACATTGCGCGGACCCCCGACGTTGTTCAGAGACTTCCAAATCAATTTTAATTTTCCACGGACCCCCTTAATGCTACCGGGGACCCTTGGGGGTCCGTAGGGACCACTTTGTGAACCACTGTATTCAGCTCATTCCTAATCTCTGTACGTCCATGTTGGCACTACTATGGGGCTATAAATTAGTCTTTTTTTCTGTACTAATAAGTTAAGTTGTTTATCAATTAACCATGAAGGGATTTTGTATCGTTTCATCTGCTGTTGTTATATAGGGCGAGTCAGTCGTTTGTTAACGTAAATCTGTTAGGTATCGCATACTGTTCACTTGGAACGTTACTGAAATAGCATTATAATTGATGTCATTAAATAATCTGGTGCAAACGCAAAGAAATCGTTTATGTATGACATGGAACAGCTTTGTACAGTTCATAAATAAGGGAGCCGGTACGTTGCCCTGTAGATAGTGCAATTAAAATTGATGGAAATTCCCTACTGTGACTCAAAACTGATGGTTGGAAACCTGTGAAGCATAAGATAGAAGATAGAGCGAAAACATTTGTAAACATGTCAAATTCGACCATAAGTTTGACTTACCTTGCAATAGGCAGCAGAAAACTGCTGCAACAACTAAATGGAGGTGGAGATTATGTGTAAACTGTATGACAGATCTTGATAACAATAAGTATTTTAACCTGTCTAAATTATATGAAAAGGCTGCAGCTACTACCTTTCCCAAAGCCGTATTTATTTATTAAATAATAAATAATTATTGAATAATATTTATGGTGAAAGAAAAGTTAAATAATGTCACATTTAAAATTAATATAAAACATTAGCTAATGTATCAATCAATGCTGTAGTTGTTAAAACAATTTTTAACATTAAAAAAAAGGTTATTTCAAAGCATAAGGAAGAATTTTATTAATCTACACATAAAAGATATTTGCCCTGTTTCTAGGATTGGCTTTTCAAATTTAACATCTTCTTTTCGCATCTTCCGCAGCCTTTATGAAAAATTCAAGGTAAATTGATCTGAGCTGGAGATCTTATTGTTTAGCAGCAGTTGAGAGGATATTCCAGTTCAATAAAGTTTTTTTTAGTTGATTATTGGTGCTCAGTCTTTGAGAATATTCAGTTCAATTTGTATTTTGTTACTCCTTCGCCAGCAACATAGCCCCACTCGTGGACGTTAATGTCATAGACGCAGAAAATGTACGATATGTTAAGAATTAACTGTGTTAAATTGATGAATATGTTGACTTGTGAACATTATTTCGGGCCGTAAGCGAAAAGAAGAATCCTACAGTTGGACAATAACAACAGTAGTTACTGAAAACCATTCATTTAGAATTAAACAAATTATGGTACCTCCAGTATTACATAATAGCTTCTGCAGGAACACTACTAATAAATCCATCAGTTTGCATGGATTGTTTATTATATCCTTAAAATAACTAGTTTATTTTTAAAGTATGCAAATTTGTCAGTTTCTCCCAGTACTTAATTCACAGCCACTATACAAAATGTGATAATTACAAGCTTTCACATTACATTTTATAACTTACACAATTTTCCTTCATTTAAATGCGTTATTTTCTAGTTTTATTAACGGGGTAAGGACATAAAGAATTTATATATGTTATTAAATAAAAATTAGCCACATCAATATAGTATGTAAATTTGAATTATAATGGGTTCGGGATGTTTTAGTTTAAAAAATGCATCTTAATTTTTCGTGGAGGCTAAAAACTTATTATTCAACTGGAGCCGGTCTTTGTTGGCTTTGAATAATCATTGGCGACTTGGTAGCTTGTCATCGCTCTTTGACAAGTCTAGTTATGCTAAACATGGACTAGGAAAGAATACATTAGCCGGAATGGGTGACGTTGTCCGCCATAATGGAAGCCGACGAGGATAAAGATCAACGGGGAATTTGGGCAAACGAACAATTTGGTTTGTACCGAATCAATGTTTACGACTTCGAAAAGGTAAAACTAATACAAATTCACCTATCTGGGATATTGAATTTATGCACCCGAATTTATAAAAACATTAGCAAAAGAGTTCTTTATATGTATTTATACAATCTGCAAAACGTCTGGTTATTTGCATTTAATTAATCGATAAAACTGAAGATTATGCCGCAACCATCCAAACAAACTTATGGTTTAAAAAAATTTAAATATGCAAAGTTAATAAATGGTAGTGATTTTTCAATTTTGCGCGGGATAAGTTCAATTTGAAAGAAAGGAAACCCAAATTTGGATCCAAAGTTTTTCGTCTGGTAGTGAGGAGGAGTGAAGTTCAGTGGATGCCTGTGGTAGTGGGGTCAGGTTCATTTAGTGGCAACCAGTGGCACGACCTCCTGGGGACCATTTTTTGTCGCTTGTGTCAGTCTGGTCTTGATTTTGTGTCCTGAATGAAATGAAATGCAAATGTTTAGATCGTGGCTCAATTTATGAGGACCTATTTGCTCAGCTTCCACGCCGTCCCAAGGATGTATAAACTAGAGCAAACGGTTTCGTTGCTTTCGTTGAACACGCTGGCAAGTTGCTGACATGTTTTACAGGAATCAAGTTGAAGAGCTGCCCTCAATTCGTCGTCATTCAAGACAGAAGTCTTCCAGACCGTGGCTCATCTCCTCATTACTAGAACCAAACCTTTTTTAGCACGTGCAAGCAGTGCGCTCACTTGTGTATCGAGCACACACGAATTGTATTTTGATACCTTGAGAAAGAAACTATTTTATAATTCACACTGAGCTGTGTTCAAGTAACCTTTTTTAAGAAGTTAAACGTTATCCTCGGTATTAAAGCAACAGTAAATGAAGAATCTCATGAACCTTTCTGGTTACCTGCTATGTTTGAAGCTTAAGATAAAGTACGTAGTACAAATTATGTTTTTACTTAATTCTGTAAATGAAAAACAATAATTAACAACTAGTGATGAATTTAATATATTACTGGACAGCTTATAACATTTTTATATTGAAGGCTGATATCAATTGTATGGAAGTAGTTAAGGTAGTGTTGAATTATTTTCCTAGTGTAAGTAAGTCAAAAAAAGCAAAATAATTTAATCCTAATTTAAAATTTGCCTTCTTTTGTCCAACCGGATGTCCATTGCTCGACCATATTGTTTAAATTTTAAATTGATTGATCAGGAAATGTTGTTTAAACCTAACTATTATTGTCAAATAGATTAGATTTTTGTTAAATATTTTATATTGTTTCTATAAATATTTTTTAAAAAGATAATGTTTAAGATTGATCATTATCTATTTCGGATTTTTTTTTATAATGACCAATTATTATTTTTTAACACTTTTATACTTAAAAAGGTTTACCGTCCGAATTTTATAAGGTTTATAATGTAGTGTAAAGTTTACTGAAGTTAACTTTTAATTCAATTTATATTATATATTGAATTTCTTTCTAAACCGACTTCCTTCCCCATCCCTTCAAAATCCGACCTGTACAAAAATAAAACAGCAATATCTCACTGGCACTCTCAACTCGACACACGCAAGACTGGCACAATTACGCAGAAAACAAATACTCTGAATATTTTGAATATATAAAAAAATATTTATTTGCATTATACAAATTCACTTTATTCCACATCTACATGTTTTTGTTAAATGTAGACAATGTTTGTAAGTCCCACGCAGTGAAGATGAACTCAAGAAAGATCGAACCGGTGGCACCATAAAGAAAATGTTTTTCTGAAACCTACATCTCACCAGACCGCATTTCACGATTTCTGAATAATCATCGACAAACTAATCACCATATATTTTTACTGCTATTTACATTCCTTATTCATCATAAATTGCCTGGTACGACTCTCATTTCAAAAGAAATCTGCTTCCCAATTTATACTACGTTATTTATACTACGTGGGAGTCTTTGGTCCGTATTTGAAAATTTTAGACACCTTCCCACGAAGCAGTTATATCGAATAGGACTTAAATTAACACTGAGGTCTCTGCAACAGTCCAAGTTTGATCGACGTTTTTCAAGAAGCAAGAAGGATAAAAAATGGTTGGGATCTATTCCAGTTCTTTTCTTTCGCCTTTTAAGAATTGCGCGACGTCGCGAACCCGTCGGTTGGGTTTGGTGATAAATTCGGTCCGATCTTCAAAAAAAGCCGGCAGCACCATCTGTGGAGAAAACGTAAAAGCAGGGAAAAAGGTTTTTATTTGCATTTTCCCGAAAGGCTATTTAGTTTTTGTGTATAAATGGACCTGAGCCTATATCTAAGGTCATCCAATTTTTCTTTATACCGATGCCGATTTAATTTGGATGTTGTAATTGAAACGTGACGATATTTGCTCTTATCGGCTCTTAAATATACCATTGGGGCGTTTAAGCCCTCGATGAAGTGCCACGATGAAACCGAGAGTAATATTTTATTCCCCTACGATGATCCCGACTACAAAAGGTCCGGTACTAACAAGAAGGCGGATCCCGTCATCCAGTCGCTAACACGGTCAAATTACAGGGCCCAGGCTTAAGAAAGGTCAACATCAACATAATTGATTTACCCAAAGGTTTAATGCTCCGAGATACCAAGCCGTGTATTTGCACTTCAGAAGTTTTCTAAAGAAACAAGCTTATCTTCCATACGAAGAAAACTTATGATAATACAAAACCGCACTAAAGAAATATTTAATTTGTTCTTTAAACATACAAAGGAAACTTCGGGAAAAAATTTATTTTCGGAAAAAATCTACCGTGAGAAAAGAACCATTCAAAACATGTAAAAAGACAAAAATTAAGAAGTACTGAAAATATTTTGCTTACTAGTTGTAACTTAAGGTCAATTTTACATACAACATATAATACAATAAGATTAATACATTTTGCATAATGAACTGCGTTACGATTTTATATGCCAAAATAATTTGGTATATTTTTTATTTATTATAGAGGATGAGTGTTTACTAAAGTTTCGTTTTCTTCATATTTTATTCGAAATTGCTCTTCCATTTTCACACTATAATATAAACATACTCACAGGTACCATTGCAAAGAAACTATTGTGAAAATGTACCAGCGCGGAAATGAAGGAAACAAAATTCTTTGTTTAAGTAGTGAATTTTTAAACTTTTAACTTTTACAGGCAAATATATTCTATAATATAAAAATTAATATAAAAGCCTTTTCAGGCAAACCCATTTCAGTAAGCAAGGTAATTGGAAAAGAAAAAAAGTGCATTTACATTTAAACGTACTCTTTTATAAAATTTTTTTATGATGTAATTAAACATAATTACTAAAATTGACGATTTTTCCTTTTAGGATTTAATGTACTCGATTTTATCAAATTATCATTAACAAAATTACCTTTATTAAATGGTAATTACAATTTATATTAAATTAAAAAGTGATGGTTAATTCAAAGAGAGGAAGAACCTATACGTTATATATTATTAACTTTATATAATGTAATGTTACGGTTCACTTCCTTTGGGCTATTGGCACTTTGGGGGGAATATGTACAAAAATGAAAAGATATGCAAGTAAATGATAATAAATAGGTTCTACCCAATTTATGAAAAAATCGAATCTTGTTAGATATTTCAGCAAGTCGTTCGCCTCACCCTAATCACTTAAACATTCAACTTCTAAGTATATTGAAGTCGGTATAAATAGTAGAAATATCCCGCTGGCACGGATGATCACAGTAAACAAGTACTACAAAGGATATGAAGAGTTACAGAAGAACTAAGAAGCTTCTTAAACATCAACGATCAAAAGGAAGAAAGTAGAGATAGCCAAAAGTGCTAAATATTTTTATCGGGATAGACAATAACCCCAAAAGTGCCTTTGTGGAGGGTGCTAAAGAGTTGTCGGATTGTACTATTTTATATAGTTTGCATAATGCTTTTCCTAGGTTATAATAAAATTAGTATAGATATATACATTTTAGGTTCCGAAAGAATCAACATAATTTTTCCATGAAAATAAACCAAATACTTCAGAATGCGGAGATATCAATATCACTGGTTCAATAGTTTTATCGGATTCCGTTCTGTTTGAAGAATTCTCTATATGTTGGAAAGTTTGATTAAATAACCATTCGAGATGCGATATTAAAATTGTTCCCATCCGACACCGGCCGAGCATAAATTCGTGAGGAGGAAGCAGGTTTATCCTGGATCTCATATTTTTCCTAGGGACTCAAGCTAATCCCCTCATATTGCTCGAGTTTCTGGAAAGAGGATTTTCTTCTTACTCGCTCCGGCTATCTTTGAACAGATTATGTTCTATCTCAAATGTGATCTTTCTTTCACAACTCTTCGTCTCTCGATATCAGATTTGTTTGGCAGAATTATTCCATCATAGGGACGGATTTAATAGGCTTTATCCTATGCAATAACTGTTTCAGAAATCCGTAAAAACGTAGAGGTGGATCGCTTTTAAACTTAACTTTTTCTTTATAATATAAAGACATATTCAAAAGTTTATCATATATGAAGACATGGCATAAAAAAACGAAAGTACAAAAGACAAAGTATCATACAATGAAATTAAAATCTGGAAAGCCTTGTCCGGTCAATTTGTTAAATTGTTTATATAAATTTTAATAAATTTTCTACTCAGAACGAAAATCTCGACCTAATTAAATTTCTCGCTGCTACCAATTGATAAACATATTTGTATTATAATATTTTTATTAAGTAATCACAAGTTCTTTCTCAGTGAATATAGCACATAATATAGCGCGATTCACATAATCAAGAAAGTCTAAATTAAACATACAACATAAACATTTGTGTAAGATTAAACACGCTCCTGTGCATATCTTCCCGAACCTGCCATTCCCCGTATTAAGGTATTTGCCAGAAAAGGACGACTGAATGGATAAATAAACGATAAAATTCTGACAGGAATTAGCTCTGAGATTAGAATGGAATCCCTGGATTTCGGAGGAACTTCAAAACTTTTAAGATACCCTCGGAAAACAGTCGGGAATATCCTGTTTCGGATTACAAACTTCGTTTCAACGACAAATCCCAGGCTTTAACAGTTATCATTTTGCGACGATAAAAGGTAAAATAATTTCATACAACCAAAGCCTTAGAGAATTGAAACAATGTGAATTATATAGATTCTTGCCAATTTGGGACGGGGGTTCATATTTTTCTAGATAATTTTTATATACAAAAAGGTTAAAATTTATACAAAAACTGATTACGTATTTGATTTATCACAAACAACCCAATATAATGAAGCTACTATTAAGCTCGGGTAACGAGAATAGACGGCACCAAAGGAAGAGCGGAAACCAGCAGAACAAAATCCTCCTGACATTATATAAACGTGTTTATCACTACTTTACGTGCCTTTAGTGTTTGCAAATATATACTACATAACATTCACATTGTTTATCTTCATCACACTTTGCATTAACATAAAATAATATGCCAATTTATTTTGTGTGACATTTGTATACATTGTAGGGCATCTTACAGGCTTTATAATTACATAGTGGCAAAAGAAGAATTTCAACGTATAATTATTTTTGTTATTAATATTTAGTATGTTTTAAGTTGTCAAGCATTTTTCTCAGTAATTAATCATGAAAGGGCGTTCATCAAAGATAGACTTGAATTATCTTATCACTTTACCACATCGAACCGGATAAAGCTATAGCGGTGCACCCTGAAACTAATTTCATGAACTATTTTCTACTTTGTGTTGCAAGAGGATACAAATAACACCCAAAACCCTTCAAAAGGGAAAAGGTAATAAGCGGAACCTGTCGAACCACCTTTGTAAATGGATTAGGGTCGTTACACATTACTTTATTATTTTTTAGAGTATGAAATATACATCTCTCTCTCTCTCTCTCTCTCTCTCTCTCTCTCTCTCTCTCTCTCTCCCTCTCTCCCCTTAAAATAAACGCAGTATTATTAATTGTTAACTTAACGTTTCCAGAGTCTCTAAAGCTCGTGAGCGGTAATAGATGGAATGGCTCAGTTTAGTGGGGAATGTTTGATCCGCCCAGCTGTTAGGAGATTCATTAAGCCCATTAATTCCGTTTGAGTATGTTCGCTTGTTTAACATGTAATGGCCTTCGGGTATCTTTATGTGGTAAAATAAATATCCGCTTGACAAAGCAAATTACGGGAAAAGGCTATTTTGCAACGACTAGGTTGACATAACCAATCGGCTAATTTAATACTGCCGAGACTGTCACAATGATGATTATTGCGGTGACGACGGTTTTCTGTGAGGTCCGTCTGCCGTATGTCACCCTTCGTGGACACAAGAAACCGTTTTCTCGACCGCAGGGCACACATGTCACGCGTTTTAGGTGTCAACCCTCCCTTTATTCCGAACCGCTTCCGTCTACGACTCTGAAACTAATTTCATAAACTGTTTTGTACTTTATATTGCAGCAGGTTACAAAGCTACACATACAACCCTTCAAAATTGAAAAAGGTAACGAGCGAAACCTATTGGACCACTTCTGTAAAAGGAATAGTGGCACTGGTCATTTAAAATTAGTCCTTGCTCATTGTTTATTGTCTCTCTCTCTCTCTCTCTTCCTCTCTCTCTCTCTCTCTCTCTCTCTCTCTCTCTCTCTCTCTCTCTCTCTCTCTCTCTCTCCCACACGTACACACACACACTAGCTCTTTGTCTGAGTCTGTATGTCTTCTACTTACTCTTTTTGCTATCTCTCTTTTTCTCCCTCTTCTCCTGCTCTCGATCCGCATTTCGTTTTGCCGTTCACCGCTCACTCTCTCTCTCTCTCTCTCGTTCTTTCTTTACGTCTCTATCCTTCTCTCCTCTTATCACTCATTTTGCCTATCTGACTCTGTCATTCTCTCCCTCCCTTTCTTTCTACAATATCTGTACATTGTTATATCCCTATGTAGCAGCGTTGTATACATTTCGTAACTTATTCATCAATGGTATACTAATTGTATCTGTCCTTAATTTTATTCATCTCAATCATTATTCAACTTTCATGAGTGTTTTGTGAACTCATATCTAAAGAATCCATCGAATTTATTTCCCTCATATACGATTATAATCCAACACCAGTATTGAATATATATTATTTACAGTAGAATAAAAGTGAAAATGTGCAATAAAATTTTTTACCAAAAATCTTGCAACTCTCTAGCAGACTTTGTTGTATTTTAATTTACTTATTTTTGTAGTATTTGTACCTAATGTGTAATTGGCGCAGTAGAAATCCCCAATCTACATTCAAAATATTTTAAATTTGTTGAACACTGTGTAAATTGAGGTACAAACAAATTAATCCCATCGGTTATTATGATTATATTATGTGTTGATTTACCCGAGTAATTTTTTTTAAAGATAATTTGGCAAAATCGCCTCCAAAGGCTGAAATTGGTAACTTATTATTTACTAAGGTAAGATCAGCAGTGAATTTATCTTGATGGGCAAAAGGAAAGCTTTTTAATAATGAAACTTCAGAAGGGGATTTCAGTTAGGTGCTCCTTTGACAGTTTTCTTCCACCATCTCTCAAAAACCAATTTACTTTTTTCGTTGTTAGTCGCGATACTTGTCAAAAAGGCATGTTAATTTTCTTGTTAAAACTCAATACATAAACGTTTGAGAAAGCAATTAGAAATGAGGAATTAATTAGTATCTGTACGGTGAATTTCTGAGCAATCTATACTAAATATTTTAAGTCAGGTATTGGTCAAGAACTTCTCATAAGTCAGTATTCCATATTCACTGGGGATATAAGTCACTTTTATTAATCGTTAACATGTTGGTTTTAATATTGGATTTTTTTAAAGTTACTACAGCTGAAAAGGAGGAGAGAGCAGCTCCCCGAAATCGATACTTCAAAAAGAAATAAAGATTACTTTTTATGAAAGTTTGTTTGTGGTTGTCAACCTGCCTATAGATTAGCACGGAGAATAATAATTTAATATGAAAACCTTCAGAATAAAATTTTGCCAATATTGAAATTATCAATATAATGAAGGTTTGCTTAGGTTTGAAAGAACAAATTCTACTGGGGAAGTTGGAATAATATATCGATATTACCAACCAAGGCTATAATTCTACCATTGAAATAATAATTCTTTTTCTTAGCCTCTCTCTCACTCGCCGTTTTTTATTAGTTATTTTATTAACTCATATACTGATTCTCTCACAATCGTGCACTCCTCTCTCTTTTTATATCTTTCTCTCTCTCTCACTCACTTATTCACTAATTCACTCACTCTTTCTATCGTTCTCTGTGGTAAAGCCGTAGGGTATTTAGCCGAATGTCGTGGTTCGAATCCCGCTAGTGACTCTAGTATTTTCATTATGGCGAAAAACCTTATAAAAAAGAGTTATTATTGAAAGAAGTAATTTGGTCAATAGACCGCGAAATATAATGGATTTAATTAATTTTTCATGTTATATACTCACATTCAAACTCATGCTCAAAAAAATTATTATATCATTCACTCTCTCATTCATTCCCTTCCTCACTAACTTATCATTTGCACATTCACAAACAAATCGTACTTCCATTGACCCACTCATTTATTACATAATCTTATGTAAGAAAAACACTTCCTTTAACGTGCCTGAAGATGATCTCAATCGAAACGTTGGAAGAAAGAGATAAAGAAAATGTTACCACCTCACTATATATATTTATTATTGGTGATTCACGATTCGTTGTTTGTAGTATTGAAAATTATGTTTGTTCACTTATTTTATTTGTAATTTGCCTTTTGATAGCTCAATTATTATGTAAATTGAGATATCTATTTCAACGAGCAAATTTAAGTTAAGTCCAATTAAAACAAATAGATGGTACATATTGACGACTAAAATAAATTTTTTGATGTAATTGTTGTTTAAGGGATGTTTAGTTAAGTAGACAGAGTAAACATAGAATAAATAAGTTAAACTTAGAAACTATTGTTGTTATTTCACATTAGATGTAAGAATGGTCCTTGAGACCAAATCTTGTTTGTTTGATAAATAAAACGTTCATCGTCATCTTCATTATCATCTCTCTCACTCTCACTCTCTCTCTCTCTCTCTCTCTCTCTCTCTCTCTCTCTCTCTCTCTC
>CM077105.1:30776506-30808398 GCA_039619505.1 Cimex hemipterus | reverse complement strand
TTCTTCATCTTCAAGGCTGAAATCTCCCTCCCGAAATTTTTTAAACCACCTTTGCACAGTGCACTCATTAACACAACCCTCGCCCCAGACTTGGTTAATGTTTCTAGCCGTTTGGGCTCCGCTTCGGCCGAGTTTAAACTCGTAAAAGAAAATCGTACGAAATTCTCGCTTTGACATTATAAGGATGACTGAATTATTTCCAAGTAGCGGAATGCTACAGAGGTAAACAAACAATATCATTTGGAAGAGGATTAATAAGTGTTGACATTCATACAAATGAGTAATCCTGTAAATGTAAACAGAATATTTTATATAGATTTTTTTTAATGAAAACTTAAAATCCTGCATTATTTTCCGGACAACCCAATATTAGTGCGAAGAAGAAATTATTAAACGAAATATTTAGCCTCTTAAATCTTCAGTAGGATTAGTATATAATGCGTGTAAAGATGATGGACGAATATCGTGTACTTACCGCACGCCTCCATTGATGATACGTAAAAGGGAAAATCATACGTAAGCAATGTAAGACCTCTTGGAGTTATTCAGTTGTGGCTCAATAAAACCGTGGTCTGACCCTCAAACTGCTAAAACAACTAAGGCGACAGAAGAACGATTTAGAGTTGTATTTTTTCAATAGTAATTTCTAGCAAAAGAGGGTGACACTTCTCATCCATAAACTGGAGTTGTATTTTTAACTAGAAAAATTCAATCATCCTATGCCTACTTTTTCTTAACCTTTCTACCAGCCAATCTCGTAACGAGCGTATCATAGGAAACATACAGCCGAAGAGAAAGATTATAATTTACAATCTTTTATTACATTCATTTGATATTTTCAACTACAAATATTTTATTAAGTCAATTTTATCATGTCGAATTTGTCATTTGAGGCTCTGGTAGGAAAAGCTCCCATTGGCAACACTCGTTCACACTGAAACCTCTCCGACATTCACTCAATGATAAGGTCAGGAGGAAACCTTGTATATAATTAAATTTACAATAATGAAACTACAGTGATAAAATCTTTACGTTTTTCAATAAGTTGCATATTAATAAAAACGCAATGATGATGTATGATGTGAAATATTTTTTTGCGTAGCATTGAAATTATACCCACCATGAATTATAAATGACGAATTACTACATTTCAACTGTAATTGGGCTATAAGTGAATTGAATATTGGAAAAATAATAAATCAGACTTTACGTAAAAAATTTTCCTTGGGTTATTGAATAAATCGTTTATTTCATCTTTTATTGTGGTACAGATCACTTCCGGGCTTTATTCCGTCACTTGGTTCAAGGACGGACAGATCCTTCGTGTATTACAGAAAAAAATTGTATCTTTTTGGTGGGGTTTGCCGGTTTGATGGACAAACAGCTTCGTGGTCGATCGCCCTGCAATTTGCCTTTGAGGACTGGGCCCGTAATTGCCCCGCATTCAATCGCGTGGTCAGCCCTTGTTTACATACCTCGCGGATGTTCTTCGCTTTAACGATTTTCTTTACAGACCGACCTTTTATAAGATGAAACGGCAGCTGGTTGATAAGTGTTAGCATAAAGTCGAACAATATCAACCAAAAGTGAATGTGTTGATACATTATTCGGTATGAGGAAGATTCCAACAAGAAGATAATCGGGGGCTTTCACGGTCTTTAGATCGGGAAAAATTATGACGTAGACTTGTAAGAATCGCCTAGTTAACGTTAATCTAACAAACCAGGGCCAAGGTAGATGTAAGGTCGACAATGTTGTTGGAATGCCATCCGACTACGACCTAAACCATCTTAAAATGGATGAACAAAATACATGAAAAACCAACACTGACCTGAAAGCCCTAATTGAGTAAACCGAACTTTGACAATGATATTTCCATTTTTGTATGTCACTTATTATTTCTAAAATTGATTGTTGTTTTATATTCGTTGGTTTTCTATTTAGACATTTATTATTTACTAGGGTCTTCACTCCTTCTCCTTATATGGTATAGTTTATTTTTTGTATTTGGGTTTTCTTAACAGTTCGTTTGATTTATGTATTTCGCTTCAAAATTACATACACGGTATTCAAGCCTTTATAAGATTAAAGTAATTTCTTTTGGATCATGTTCGGTTTTAATGCGATTTACAATGGCTAAAAATAAATTTAATCCCATATTTTTATTATTTTAGGTATTTTCATTTTACCGTTCACTCACGTCTTGTAAACATTAAAGAACAATAAAATCCTTTTCCTTTACGACTTTGCTTTTAACAGTCGAGGTTTGTGTATTAAAAATAATTACAATCCCCCATTTTCGTTGAGGTGTAATGCGTCCGAAACTCACGCAACGACCCTCTAATTGACGTACAGCATGTTCCTGCCCATTACCAGTAGTTATTGGCTTCGTTAACCCAGGCCTCCGATTTTAATTGACTGCTAAACGCTCTGCGGCAATAACGAAATATAGTTTATCGATCGGCTGCCCTATATGGCCCTTGCATTTAATTACAAGCCCGGACTTATTAATTTAATTAGGCCAAACAATGGACCTTTCGTCGAGTAAAACAAACTGAGATGGGCATTCCACGTGTTTATTTATTGTTGGGGTGGACTTTACAGTTAAAATTGTAATTGCACAACTCGCCATTTTAAGACAGTTAATATTAATGGAAATACCTTGCTGTGGGCACTGGGGTACTTATTTTAAGAATTTAATATAAATTTACTGTCACCATGGTCAAAACGTTTTATGTGTTCCCATGAACATTACTCACAGGGGGAGGGTACGGATTTTTATAACAAAATAAATAGATATTTTTGATCTGGATCGGGTGAGAGCATTATTTCTCCTGTGTTCTACATATTTTTTATGCTATGCCCATTGGTTTAGATTAGCGCTGAAATTCTACGAAGAAGGCTTGCTGAAAATCTTCTATATCTCAGAGGGCCAGCTACAGGCCCTATGCTTGCGGAGACCATCGTCAGGATAGCTTAGCCTTAGAGTATATAGACACTGTACAGAAAATGAACGGTGGAATTTTATATCCTTCTTCTGACGAGTCCCCGGTTTTTTTCATCCCCCAGAGGGTTGGGTTCAAGTTTATCGAGCTGGGGTGTGCTACAGCCAATACAATATTGTCATTCGTAGGTAGTCAAGTTATGGTGTCGGCGGAACTTCTTGGGAAGGAAAAACGGTGTAGTGATACGTAAGCATACAGCGTTTGTACAGCTGAAAAAGTTTACTGACCATCCGATTTGTAAATATTATCGATGTGTGACATATGTCTCTAGTTTTTTATATTATGAAAATTATGCTATCGTAGATAAATGGTAAATACTGGAGGATGACAAATATTTACTTTAACATTTATTCAATAAGCATGTTGATTTATTTCCGAATGATTTGCGATGTATATTTTCAAAATCACACCATTAAGGGATGAGAATGTTATATATGCACTTAATGAAATAATATTTCAAAATTTCAGTAATTACCAAAATGAATGTGCCATTTAACAATACAGTTTTTATCTTTTCTTGCATAGAAAAGAAACACAATTTTCTGTAATTTTAAACTGCCATTTTGAAAAAATCTTTGGGGAATAATTAATTATTCAGAAATAGTGAGATGCTGTCTGGAGTGATGTAGGTTGCAGAAAAACATTTTCTTTGTCGTTCCAACGTTTCGATCTTTATTGAGATCATCTTCAGGGCCTGGGATTTACACCCTTGTGAACTCTTGGGGTGTTTTTCAAATTTTAATTGACCCCCATCAATGCTTGTTGTTCATTTTAATGTACATCAGATACAAGAATCTGTCAAACGAAGTTCTAACTCCAACCAAGCCGTCCTAAGTACAAACATTTTTCATTTACCGAGTTGAATTTTTTGTTTGATGGAATTCAAACATTTAATCTTATGATATAGTAGATCAGATTATGCATACTCGTCACTGATGCTAATTCGTTACAGAGCAGATGCCAAACACAGCTCCCTCGAAGGAAATAAAAAACAAAACTTTAAGATTCCTTCACACAAGACAGTATTTTGTTTAATGCATATTTTAAATAAAGCGTGAAGACCCGATGCTCAAACAAACGGCCTGTGCTTGAAACAAATCCTTCGGATGCTCCACGCCTTCGGAGGCCCTCTCGGGAGTTAATTAAGCACCCGTTAGTCAAAAATTAATCGAAAATTTGATTCACGATGACACCGTTAATAAGCTTGGATAATCGATAATCCTAACGACCATCTAACGGAGGTATCGATTAAAAAACGGAAAAATATACACGGACTTTCAGCGGATTTGGTCTCTGACCATATATCGCATAAAAGTTAATGGCATGTTAAAATATAGTATTTATTTACTTAGTATGTTGTATTAACATAACGTAAGATTAAGTTTCCTTGATAATTAATTTAAGTAATATCGAGGCAGACAGGAAAAATTGAAATATATATGGATATGAACATGCTTTATTTTAGTATTTCTTCTTTTTTGTTAATATGAAAAACAAACTTATCTTCTAATTATAATTATAGCAACAAATGCTACACCAATATTAGATTTTGGTACGATGTAAAGTAGAAAAGAAGTACAAAGTAAACAAAATAAAATGTAAATAAGTACAAAACAATATTTGAAGAAAAATATTTTATTATACCACGGTATAATTGAAAGTAAATGTTTTTTTTTTGACATTTTTATGTGTCATCTAATACCAAAAAAACGTTTGTTTAATGCATATTACCTTTTGATGATCTTATGAAACCAAATATTATAATCTAATTTTTTCGTTCCCTTCCGTGTTTCCCTACTTGTTCCGTACACTATACGTTAAGAGATGTTTTTTTTTTTTTTTTTTTTTTTTTTCAATATCAAACAATAAATATTTTAAAACACGTGTTTTGAACTGCGTTTTACAACTTCAAAACTGTCACCATTTTAGAAATGTACGCGAGACAATCTCTGGTATTCAATTATCAGGGAAATCTTTCACACATTATAAAGAGTGGCGACATTTAAAATAACTTAACCTTTCTCCATTGCTGGCATTCTTAAGAGTGCGTTTTCAAATAAGATATAAGCCTAAGAGATTTTTTTTTAAGAAGTAGTAGTCATTGGGAATATTACTGCAATTTCTTCAGGGTCTTCCTCCATGGAGCCGTTGCTTCTCTTGGTAGAGTCTACGAATTTAAGTCATGTTGTATACGCCCATGTTGTGTAGTTGTTATCTCAGATGCCAGTTACCGGCATGTGGTCCTATCGCTCTTCTAGGTTTACCTTGCCTGAGCAATGTTGTTGAGGGTCGAAGGGGGCGTTGAGAGTCATGAGCTTATTGTGTATGGTACTTCTCGATTTTGTTCTTTTGTTTTTTGACAACCCATTCTGAGTTAGAAGAATCTGAGGTTGATCTTGTTATTACAAGTGTAGGTTCTGGGCCTCTACATGGCCTTGCGGATCCTACTCTGCTCAGTTGCCTGTTGTTCGTTACATTATACTCATTTGTGATGTCCTCTTGTCAAAAACTATATTTTGATTTTAAGTTCGGCCTTATGTAATTTCTTTCTTCAGAGCAAAAAAATAGACCTGTGATTTGAGGGGTCGATAACATCCCCCTCAAGTCAATTAACACTTCAACATGACGCGTCGGTGCTGCTAGGTTGATAGATCTTCCGACTCGCGAGTGATCCTCGTGCGTCTTTTAATTTCGGCCCAAGTATCGTTATCTCTTTAACAAAGGGTGTTTGATATAATTGGCACTGTTCCCATGTGTACACCCGAGTTAAAGTAAACGACTTCATTTGCCCTCCATTGTCTTGTACGTTATCTCGGTGTTCGCATCTTCACATTAATAAGAGCCGGGTCCGAAGATCCGATCAGCCCAAAGTAAACACCCAGGCAGTCTAGACAAAAACTAACACGTAATTACAAAGCAACAAGACCACCAGGCGAAACTAATAAGGCGAGAGTATAAGGATAAACGAATTGACCTGCCCCATTGTAGAAATGGTCCATAAACTTTTCAGCCTTCTTTTAATTGGTGCCAAAAAATAAACAAAAATGGAAATTTTGTATTTTCGTTAGTATGTTAGTTTAATTTCAAACCAAGGTTTTATACTACATACCGAAAATAAGTCGTGACTAAATATTCCGAGCATTGCATGTGAAGGTCCTGGCCGTATCTACAATCATTCTCAACCCCCTTGTATTTTAGATTATAGAGGAGAAAACGTTATAAATCCGTAAATAACGAAAAAAACGTCATTTGTACTATTTTATTATTAAGTTATGTATATTCCTCTCTTTCTTGTTTTCCTAAATAATCATAATATCGCAAAATAAAAAACTCGTGCCTAACCACATTAAATATATTTTAATTCATTCTATGGTTTGTGCTTGGAAGATGAAGGCTGTATATTTTATTTTTTATTGAAAAATGATTAGCGTAGTGACAATGGGAGGCTACAGATCAGTGATTTTACCAAAACATATTTTGCTGAAAATAATCCAAAATACATTATACATTTTACTCTCGTCACAAAATATATATACCAATATATTGGGTACTATAGCCCCTTTTCCTAAAATTTTGTATTAATTTAAGTTAAATCTTCCTGCTTAAACCATTAATAAATCATTCCATGATACACGATCTACATGATCTATCCAACTCCTCGATAAAAAAAATAAAAAAATACCGACTCTACTGAGCATACTCCTGGACAATTTACAAAATTAAGCAGCTGAGAAATTCGCCGATCGATAAGAGGTTTTGTCAGAGCATATTGCATTTTTGGATTTCTTCAAAAATCACGCAATATTTACTTTTTTACGTTTGACTCAGCGAAAAGGCTATCTGTAGAATTGGAAATTTTTAATAGATAATACATTATATACGCAATTGTACGTAAACCTTTGGGCTTTTAATTTGGTTGTAAAATGCAGACGTAATAAAGGAGTAAATAGGTTTTTGTGCTTGATGGGCTTTTTTTCGACAAAAATTTAAAAATTCGTACCTTCTCAACCCCATCTTCTCACCATCCCTAACCATTCTTCTTTTATATGCTTCCCATTTTTAGAAAATTACATAAATCGTCATAACTTTGAAAGGACTCCACCAACCCACAAAGAAAATAGTAAACTTTATGAAAAGATAACGGTTATGGGACGCCATTAAAAGTTGGCCGGCACAAAATAAAATAAAACCAGAGGATTGAATAAAATGTTTGACTAGTTTTAAGTTTTAATTTCATTTCATTCTAATTTTTGTTAACTAAAATGACATAAAATATAATAGAAGGTAGTTTACATGAAAGAGGCGATCTTCCGCTTTCTATAAAACGTTGAATACAGATAAAATCCAGAAAAGGGATGAAATTTTAAATGAAATCTAGTAAAAACATTAGTATAAAAGTTTGGATTTAAGTAAGTTAAGAAAGAGTTAAATCGATTACGGATGTCTATTTATTTAGTTTTTTAAATAACAATTTTTTTTAATATAACTGCATTTAATATGATATTGCATACTAATTTTCTATCCTGCGTTAAATTATATTGACTGATATATAATCATACATACACAACAAAGGCGAAAAAACAAACATATTTTAACAAATTACATAATTAAATTTTAAAAATATTTTTCTGGTCCTATTGGCTTGAACCCACTTGAAAAGTGTCTAATACGTTTCAATCCAACACCGAACATTTAAATAAAATGTAAATCCGTAGCCTTCCCTTAGGTCAACGGCACCTGTTCTGATAATGTATATAAATAGAGCTTGTTTGCGGTGTAAAAAAACAAAATCCGTTATACATAGCACAAATCAATTATACGAACATTATTGCAAGAAACATGAGTTACACTTAAAATTTGCCTGATGAAAGACATTAATGAAGAAAGTATTTTACTTTGTGATACAGTATGTTAACATACCAAAATGTAAGCCATTAATACATTATAAAATTTAAAATAAAAATAGTTTTGAACTTAAACAGATATAATAAAAGTGTGAAAAATATTTATTATTTCATCCATTGGACTGAAGCTTAGAGAAATTTTATCCTCGACATGACATCAATTTTTTTTAAATGTTTTCTCTGTCGTTAATACATAATTTACATGGTATATATATATTTTAAGTTCTCTAATTGACAACATTTTATTTAATGCGATGGAGAACATGGTGATGCAGGATTGAAAAAAAGCTACATCGTTGGTATTTAGCCAGAATTAGGAACCAGTTATAAAAGGATCTTAATGTTGGAAACGTGGTTTAAGACAGAGTTCTCGGGTTATAAATCAAAGAAACACTGTTTGTACAGCCGACGACAGTTGCAATTAGCGGAGGGCCGATAGGTCAGACACGTGCAACTTCAATCATGACAGTCCGGCATTCATTCGAGATTTAACCGATGTGCAATCTTCCGCAAATTTCCGGTTGCATAACGTGTGAAATCAGGGAAAGGTTATGAAAAAATTTAATCCGGGCAACAAGCCGCCCTTGGGAAATTGGGCGCTTTCTCTAGCGAAACGTTTTGCAATTTCCAATTATGGGAAGTTAGGGTTTCTCCCTTTTATTTGACAAGAGCTTGTGCAACCGTTGTGAAGATGGTAAAAAACACATTATTTGTGTGAAAACCTCTTCGTAAAACCTAACATTTATCAACAACAAATAATGTCTTCAATAAACTTTCTCTCTTGAATTTTTTTTCACCCTTCCTAAAAAAGCTGACAATAAAATGGAAATTGTAACTTTGATTTAATGTGATGTTGCTTCTTACGATCAATGTTTGGATATATCCAATATCAATTAATGTGCATACTATAATAATTTACTAAAAATTAAATTAACAAGTAGACAAGGTTTGTTTTAAATTTTCAAACTTTGTCCATCAAATTAAGGCGTTTCCTCGTTTTTTATGACAAAAAAATTTAGAAGCAATAAACAAAACAAAAAAAATAAACTTAAAAAATGGTAAATTCTACTAAAACTATGTATGAATAAACTAAATGAAAATGAAGAAATTTTAAACAATGCAGCAATGGACAAAACTGTCTGCGGGATCAAACAAAATTTTTGCACATGCTCAAATATTGCGCATATAATAAAATTCTTTATTGAGAAAATAATAACAATAACAATTCGTATTATCCAAAAGTATGTAATTATTGTACAACAATGAAATTTTATTCGTCCTCTTAATAAAAGCATATAAAATAAATATAGTGACATTTGTTGGCTAAAGGGAATAAACAACACAAACCGTTATTTATTTTCCAGTTTTAAATTATTTACAAAAGTCAGGTTATAGAGTTTCTAAAGTACTGTACACTTTTGAATAGATTATTGGAGTCGTTTGGAAGATATCACCATTTTTCTGATTTTCAATGAATTTTTTCTTCGGAAAATTTTTCAAACCTTTTGAAAGCAAGTGTACACAATTTATTATTTAATTAATTTTTTTCAAAAATTAGTATTTAGGACTTCATTAAGAAAAAACAATGATTTCCTCATATTTTGGTACACCGTCGTCGCTCTGTTTCAAATTAGGTATTGTCTAGACTGCTCTAATTTGCTTGCCCCGACGGTTGATTCTTTTCGACTTTTTACAAAATTTATTAATTTTTTCACTCAGGAAACTAAGTTGATACTGATTTTTTATACATCGAAAATAACCCTGATTGAATGACATAGATGACCTAACTTCTACCACCTTGAAATGTATGCAACGAATAAAGGAAACCAAATGTGAATTAAATTCTATTCAACTAAATTCTCGGCTCCAAGGGTCTATTGACAAGAACGCTGGAACACGTGTCTAACATTTTTGGCCTAGCGTCACCAAAAAAGTTCAATTGAAATTGATGATTCCATGCCCGTAGCTGCCCCTTGTCGGGTCTAAGCTCACGATTTACTAGGAGGGCTTAACTATAAACGGAGGTTTTGGGCAGTCTTAATGTCTAAATACAACAGTGAATTTGAAAGCTTTACAAAAAAGCTTAAAAAGGGAAAAGGAACAAAAGTTTTGTTTAAAAAAACTGAACATTTTGGGGATTCCCTCTAATCACTTATGCCACGAAAGGATTTTACTTTTCTTCCTACCGTTCCGTGATTGTCTACATCAACAGCTAAATCATTTTAACCTAACTTTTATTTTCTCTCATCCTCAAATTATTCAATAATAATTTGCTGGAGATAAATTTCACGACATTCAAATATCGAACCGAACGGCGGTTCCGAATTATTTCTTTATCTGATAAAAGATTAAATAATTCTTTCTTGTCTTATTTGTAAGTTTTCTTCTTGTCTCCTTTTTACTATAACTCTTCAACGACAATTTAGTGTTAGCGAGAATAGGAAATTTCACTTTTGTAACTATTGTATGTATAGCTTTGGGATACCTACATCTTCCCAGGTGTTCCAATTTTTGTAGAGGTTGAGGGTATCGGATGACGTGATGTGCTTATTGAATTGCGGTTATATCAACAACAGCAGCGTTCGTCACAGTTACCCAGAGGTTAGAATTATTTTTCAAGTTTCCACCAATAGATGACGGCTCGGTCAGAAGCCTGTCTTTAACGAAGAAAAAATATTTTCATCATAGAGCAATTCTTTTATTCAATCAAACACCTTCAAAATTTTGATGTAAAATGTCATGAATATTATCGTAAAACGTGCTGGGATTTTTTCTCTTGGCAATCGTTTGTTCTTTAAAATTGTTTGTAAATGAAATAGTTTTCTACCAATCTGTATATACAAATCTGATGTAAGTACTGTATCTCGTTAAATGGTAATTTGATTTAATGCTTCTTCCCTTTTCTCACCCTTAGGCCCGCCGCAATGTGATGCATTATCTCGCATAACAGCTATTACAAGGATTTAATAAGGGGGAATAAACCCGAGACGGAAATTCCTTTCCTTACCTGAATCAGAATCTCGTGTAAGAAAGTCAACGAGGATTACCACAGCTCATTAGACAGACGACTAAAAGGTCAAGCGCGAATGGTTTATCTACGGTTGACAGTCGGACTGGATCGGGTGCCCAGGTAACAAGCCTACTTGGATACAAATCACATTGGAGCATTCTCGCAATTCTTGAGATATTGCAAGGTTGACACGGAAAATTCTTAATAAAAATTATTAACAAACATAATCGATTCACTGAATAAAATTGAATACAAATTTAGAAGACACAATGCAAGAAGAGTGTAAGTGCCATATCTATCAATATTAACAGAACCGAGAAAGCTTTTTTAAACAAGAAAGTAATTTGCACATTCGGAAGAGGTTTTATTCCTACTAATTTTTTCTTTGCTTACCGTTACAAAGAAAAAATCAACTATACATCAATGTACTTTCAACTGCAAGTGAAATACACCGAATTTAATTGAGAACGAGCATGTAAACAAGAACGTTTTAGTCTACTTTTATACGAAAGAAGTATCAGTGAAGTATGCTGAAGTATCAACAACACAGGGTTAAATGTCAATACTGCCATGGTGGATATACTAAATAAAACGTAGTTCACAGCTACCAGAACGTGTTGTCTCTTTTCTGAAGTATTAACATTTTTGCGTTTTTAATCTAAAATCAGATTGTTTTACGTAAAACCGTAATTTCTCAACTTTAGCTTCCTTAAAATACAAAAGTGTTCTTTATTGGATAAAATACATTAAATTTTCCACGAGATAACATCATTTCCGTGGAAACATTCGTGCTTCCGAATAAGAAATAGAATACAAGCCCATATTTTTTTTTAAGTCTCAATTGTGGCTCGTCCAATGACTTTACCATTTAAATAAAATTTAAAGTGAAGGATAGAACTTCATTCTTTTGGCACGATGACAGTGTTGATATTTAACCCTGCAACCATGTATACTGGGTGTAAACGTATTTATGATCCTGGGTTTTTTTCACAAAAACTACTCACCCAAGGAACAAATGTAATTTTTTAACTATAACCATCATCTTCTAACAAAAACATTATGAAAATGCTTTCAGTGAGAAAAGTTTGGGGTATACTACATAGTAGGTTAGTTGGTATATATATTGTTTTAATTTTTGTTTTTATTTTACACTTTAAACTTGAAGCTTTGAATATATATATAGTTTTCATCGTTCTGAATCCGGGATCCGGGAGACAAATTCAAAAGTGGAATGAGGTTACTGATTTAAAAGAGCATTTAAAAATTTATATGAGGACTTTTGACTGGAAGGATCTGATGCGGTGTTTGATTGGTTGGCTTGACGGCACATGTCTAAACCTGTCACATTAATTTCTTGTATAGAGTTAGTTGACTGACGATCGAAAGATATTTCGGTCCTAAAGTTTTTGTAATTGTCCAAGTCTTTTGTAAGTTGCTTTCTCTTCACGTTTGTGAAAGGATTGACATTACTCGTGTTCTCGATATATAATCCTAAATATCTGAATTGAATGGAAGTCAGTAGCGCCTTGTTTATGTACAGTAAAAAGCAAGATTACATATATATATACGCTCACATATATATACGCTCGCACTTCAATAAACTCAAGGTGTTCACGGATGTTAGACGTCCTTGGATAGGGCATGGGCGACAGAATTGCCGTGTCATGTTGGTATATATAAATATAGAGCATATGTGAATTTACAGTAGGTGTTTGGATGTATAGACAGAATAGATGGTATAAGTATGGGACCAAGAATGCGATCTTGTGAAACTGCGGCTTCTGGTTTGAATTTATAAAGGAAGCATGGGGTGCTAGACCATATCAACATGGTCCACCAGACTACACAAGAACACACTCAATACCTCGAGCAGAGGAAATGGTGGCAATAACTCTGAAACCTGTGAAAAAATTACTGAGATGGAATGATTTGATGTGAATCTAAATTATGTATTTAACATTTAAAAAAGCGTTTTAACACTAAACTTTAATACTAATAATATTATTTTCAAAATCTGTCAATAGTTCAATGCTTTTAGTATAATTAGAATTTAGTACGATATGTTTATTTATTTGCTGTACGTTGTACATTTCTGAGTTAACTAATTTTTTCAATTAAATATTACCAAATATTATGCGTGGTATTAATAAATTTGTAAAGGAGAGAATTTATATGTACCATTGGTTATAAGACTTATTTATTTTCAGTTTTTATTGTGTCATTCAGTTGTCTTAATTAGAATAATTTAATTTTCACATATATTAAACAACAATTTTAAAAAGACGTAAAATATGACAATGATGAATTTCAAAAATGATATTAAAATGAAATATGTAATAATATTTGTTTGGGGAAAGAAAGTCAGGAATGGTCGTTTTAACAACAAATTTTAAGTTATATTTTCGTCAAGCCTGCTGGCTAGGGCTTGTGCCACCTGTCCTTTCAGGCCAGATTGGGTTTCAGAGAGGATGTTTTTTTTTATCTAGAGAGAGCTTAGATAACATGAGGAGCGGACTTATCGTGGCAACTGCGGGTCACCTGGCGTCGCTTTTTTTTAAAAGCCCAAAATCGGAATATCGATAAGTAAGCCTCAGGGGAAATTTACCTATTTAAGGCAAATGATTTAAACAACAAAAAGAGTCGGCGTAAAGAAAGGAAAGCGATGTACTACCACAGCCAGTCCAGGTACTCGCAGGTGATAATTGTCTCTCGTGCAACATAACGATCTGACCAATTTGGTGTCGAAAGGTTTAAGGCTGTAATTAGACTAGACATGTATTGTTAAACCCTGCGACTCCTTTGGTAAATATACCTAGTAGCCATATGGATTCCAGGTGTCTTTCTTTTTTGTGTACATCCATTTTACACTTTCCAATTTGGGAAGTTTGCGTGTCCTTAGTTAGGGGCCACGAAAGGAGAAGGACGAGAATAATTTTTCCTGTCAGTCCTTTTGTGTAAACTAATAAGGAATGTTAGCTTGCAGGGTACCAAACAGAAGGTATTTTTCACTTTAGTACAAATAATAACCTAATACATCTGACCGATACGAACAATAGGAAATGTGACAGAAAATCAAAGAGTAAGTTTATAATATTACTGACTGAATTCTCTCTTGTCGAATATGCAGTAAATGCTTGCTATAAATATTCAAAAATTAAAGTAGAAATTTTATGAAATGCCTATTATTTATTTTATTAAATCCTGTAATACTTTTTGGTGACCTTTTTACTTCGTTTTTTTAAATCACATTTTTTGAATACTGAGTAGTATGTTTGGGTTATGAATTGACAATGATAAACTCTCTTGTAAAAGTTAAATCTGTCTAAATCTTTCCTATTGCTGTTAGATTTTAAATTAATTATAAAGATTAATCTTTATGTAAGGTATTGGTTGAAATAAAAAATCAGTGACACTAGCGAGATTCGAACCCACGACCCTCGGTTAAATACGCCACTGCTCAATCACTTGAGCTAACGCGACTTCGATCCACTCGGAACTGACTTTTCTATCTCAACCCATACTTTACATAAAGATTAATTAATTGAAAAAGTTATTCAGTCAATCGGACCTCGAACTCTAATGAATTTAATTATGAAGTCTAAACTGTTAAACTTTACGCTAACAAATGCCATTAAAACCCCATAATTTCTGAGTTTATTTGCATATACATATATATAGAGTCCATAGGACCATAATGAGCTACGTGAATATGGTGTGATCGGTAAACTTTATCCGAAGTTGGGCAGTTTGGAATAGAAAATAAGTGGTGCCCAAAAGCATGGTTCCGACTTACTAGTTAAACTACATCAACAACTGCACTGAGGATATTATTACAACTAGCAGCTCTACATACCATCATTCAGGGGGAAGCAAAGCCAGTTATATGAAGGCTTATGGAAGGATATGCTCTTATATTCTACAACTTCGTAGTGCCAATCAAAACAGAGACGGGATCTAATACTGGGCATATCTAAAGAGGATATGATGGCATTCCCTTCTAAATTTGCCAATAAGTATAAATTGTAGTGCAGGGACAGCGGGGGGGTTTTTAGAAGAAAATTGGAGCAATACACCAATTTCTCTCAAAAAATGTATGTGCCACCGTTTTTGGCAGGGACAGACAATTGAATTCTGCGGAAAGAGAAAAAAGAAGTTGCGGATAGAAGACAAAAATATGGATGCTATATGTATGCCATGTGAGTCCGAAGGTTCTGGGTCCATAACATGCTCCATCTCCTCCGTAAGTATTGTAAATATTGTATTCAAATGTATACACTTACTAGTTAGGTGTGACAGCTTTTATCGAGAATTTCTTCTCTTCGTAGTTTTCTAACTCTTTCCTTTTTTCTTTTGTTTTTGTGAATTATTCCCGTAATTATGCCAGGAAATGTCAATTTTGATATCAACACAAACCGAATTATGAACAACATCCGAACACTGGGATAATAATTCTTTTTTAATTATTCCGATCTACTTCGATAATATGACACGGAAGGAAATAATTCTTTTCTTACAGGAGGGACGAGTCGAAATTTATCATCCATTGTTAAAAAATCTAACACGCTATTTATCCGGATATATTAGAAGGTGTTGGGGTTGAGGCGATGGAGGGGAGGAAGGAAGGGTTGACAACCGTGAGAATTGGAGACGGTTAAGATGTAACAATGAAGGATGTTGCGTGTTCTTCCTATAGGTCCCTCACAATTACGGATAATGGAAGGCCCTGTTTGTTTAAGATGCCCTCGACTGCACCTCGTCTCTCATTGGGGCTTCGTATGGACAATCCTTCTTTGCCTGTCCGTGGAGAAAATAGGTTGTTTTTTTTAGGTAAATGGTCAGGAAATCGGCAATTTTGTCAGAACACTCTTCTAGCCCGGCCATTTGGAAATGCTGTTCGGCAATGTGTGTAAATGGTTTACACCTAACTAAGAATAATATTGCAACATGACATTTTCGACATGATTCCCTTCACTTCAAAATTTTTAGAAAAAAAGTGATCGAAGGATAGCTAGATAGATGCGTAATTAGTTACAGAGAGGGAGAGAGCAAAAGAGGGGGAGATAGACAGATACAGAGTAAGGGAAAGAGATAGTGAAATAGTGATAGAGAGTGACAGATAGCGGGGGAGAGGGTGAGAGAGGCTTAGAGATTTGAGACAGAGAAATAGAAAGAGAGTGTTATGAAGAAAGATGAAGAGGGTATTAGAAAGAGAAAAATAGCGGTAGATGGATTCACAGATAGCCGGAGTGATAGAGGAGACATGTCGAATAAGAGAAAATAATGTCGAAATATAGAGAAAATTTGAGTGAGAAAGTGAGAGAGGGAGTGGGAGTGAGAGGATTGAAGCGTGAAGATGCTGCAAATAAGACACGTGCCTCATATTATTTTTGAGGTGTTCAAATGATGTGATGAACTCACAAAATGAGGTAGAGATAAAGAATTGAGCTCTTTGTTTTTCTATTTATATTTTGAATGTTGGGTGCGAGCGGGTATGCAATTGGACAGATGATCACTATTTATTGAGAAAAATTGATGTTAGTGTAATAGTATCAATAAAATAATTTACAATGACGGGTGAACTTAAATAAAATGAATTAAGAACATTGAGAGTATCACTCACATGGAAGAGAACAGTAAAAGTCACTAATAATAGGGTGAAGCATAGGATAAAAGTGAATTGACTACAGAAATTGATGGAGAGATGGCTGGCTAAAAAGTGAATTAGACGAGCGAGAAAGACAGTGTGGTAGTGTGTGAAAAGGATAACAAATAAACGAAATGTATGTGCGTGTGGATTGGGTGGTTTCGTGTAAGACATAAAAGGGAAAATAAGCCACGGTTAGGACAGCAAAATCAAGTAATTTCTTGAAATTTATTTAAAACTTAAATCGCTTTGATACTATCAGTCTTAATTATAATACAATAAAATACCCCCGTCCGACAATCCTATTTCACCGTGCCTCTGGCGAATCGTGTCAAATATTAGAATATGATTTATTCTTGGTCGCAAGTCGAATTTTTAAATGCTGACTAATACACATCTAACATCGCAATACTAAAACGTAGAAACAAAATGGTTAACGGTTTCGTTTTGATTTACTATCGTATCCTTGAAATATTGCAGTTCACGAGAAGCATAATAAATAAATGAGGGGGCTGCGGTAGCCGAGCGTTTAGCGTGATACTCTCCGCTCGAAGACCCGAGGTCGTGAGTTCGATTCCATTGTCGCCCCTGGCTCTGTTTTCACGCAACCCTTCTCCCTCCCTCCCCCCAAAAAATACGCATCTCTTATACATCATGTCATAAGTTTCCTTGCCTAAATTGCAATGTTCATAAGGCCATATTAACAAATATATATATATATATCAATGTACATAACGTAGCTTTGCTCGGCTGAGCCTTTTACCTAATCGAGGTCGGTTATGTTTTCGGGTCGGAGCAATTTTCGGATTGAATTTAGAAAATTGAACAATTACTCAACCCCTAACTTACAACAAGGAAAATCATGGGAATAATTCTTTCTTTGAATTACTTGGTGTATAACAACACCATAAAATACAGGTATATATTGCAATTATAAGGTTTTTATGTCATCACAATTTACCAATATTTTTGCAACTTTTTTGAATTTTATAAGCAAGTATTTTTATTCGTACAAGACTGATATATATAGTCATTTTTTTCTGAAATACATAGTTAATTTAATTATTAACTAATTTTTCAAAGAGCATAAAATGATTTAATCTTTTCACTCGTAATACTAACCCTATTATGCCCATCTTTCTTCCCTTTTACCCAGGTATACGTCGGCAGAGCTCACTAAGATCTTTTTCTCTCGTAAGAAATAATAATCTACTTAAATCTAGTGACCTCACAGGGCAAATTACCGGTCTACCTCTTCCCACCCATTAAGGACACATGTCTCATCTTACTGGCACAGGCGCATCTCAAAAGAGATTATAGCAGTCTCGTGAATTCCAATTATGCTGTCATACTGACCCAGCTAAGACATTCGCTGACCATCAACGATGATGGTCCAAAACAGGTCGTTTATGTGGTTTATAAGAAGTCAAACTAGAATTGACCGTAAGTTAAAATAAAAGAGTACTAATTTACACCGTTTACACATTCAAAATAGTATATTTAAAGCTTTCAATTAATTTCAAGGATAAATTGCTCAAACACCAAAATTGGTTTTCTAAAGAATAGCAAATAAATATATTTGTTCGCATTGCGTGTATTTCATCAAATTGAACTTATAATTGCAATTATACTTCAGTAGAAGTGTGGTCAAAATGTCTAGGTCGTTAATCTTGTCTGGCACGTACGATGTAAGAGAGGTACAGTTTTCGTCATTGCCCTTGATTTTAGTCAATTGGATAGAAGTATTTCCATTGATACAAACATTGAACTTTTATATTACAAAATCGCGTTTTATTGAGTTTAAACTGTAATCAAGGTAGATTGGTTTCCGCTGGAGATAAAAGAAGTTTTATAACGCAATTAATTACACATAGATGAAATAACTGATAAATAAGGTTGTATATTGATATTTTTAAATTATTAAACTTTGCTTTCATTGCTCTTTATTGCTTAATATATAAAGAAATAACCTTGTGAAAAAGAAAATATAAAAATAATCGGCTGGTAAATTTTTTTCTCATCGAACTCATTTGGACTTACTTACATACCGATATTGAAAAACAATGTTGTAACAGAGTTTTATTTTTAAAAAAATATCACAAAATAAATTTGATAAAGACTGTAAAATATAAATATTTTCCAAAAATTATACATATATTTACGTTCTAATTTTAGTATATTTATCCGACCCATCCAAGATAGCCTAATTGCCCTTCTTATAACGGCAAATTACGACTTTTTTGAAATGCTTACGTCCTCCGCTGAAAAACCATGTTTTCACGCAAAAAACGTGCACTTATCTGTTTATTATCAGATTTGCACAATGAATTTCTAGAATAACTAAAAATATAGATGTCTTTGAAAGGTTAAGGCGGGCAAACTTTTAAAATAATATATCTTTTATGAGATAAAAGTTTTAAACACGAAATGGGCATTTTTTCAAAATTTCAATTCTTATCCAATTAAAACTAATGACCTTAGAAACATTAGCCAAAACTATTCCACATACATTCACAATTACGCATGTTAAATTTGAGTCGTATTGATTAAAAAGTTTTGGAAAAAGTTTACCGATGTGGATGGGTTTTCCTAAAATGGATAATTATGGTCTCCCTTTAATACCTAGTTACAGGTTGGTATTTCAGGCGTAGAGAACGTAGGATTCTGACTCTTAGACATTACGATAGTTTTCAGTTTAACCTTTGATAAAATTCCAAGGGCTATAACGGGATTCGAACCCAGAACCTGTACCGCGGCAAATATAGACGACCACCACCTAAAAGAAGAATGTGCTAAGTTGAAGCTGGGAAATAAGGCTTGAGAAAGAAAAACTCTCCCACCGTACAAAAGATTGTGGCCACTCTTTGGTCATAATCATAAAGATATATTGACCAATGAAGGTCGCTATGGAGAAAAAGTTTAAATCCTTACTTAATCCGTCCCCCAGCAAAAAAAGTCGCGCTATATGTACTTCATTTTTCTGCTCCTGCTTTTCTTACTACAACATAAAACCATGTTTATAACCACATGAAAACATAAAACCTCAAACATGTAAATCCTATAACGATCCTGTACGTGCAGCATTACGGTCTATTTATTTTATTCTGTTCTGCCCTCATGCATTTAATTAAAATAAAGTAAATAACTGAATAAACCCGGTAGTTTATTACAAATTTAAATAGAGGATTTATTATCAACACTGGTGAATGTTTTAGCAAGGCAGAGACCCGAGCCGAGCCCACGGAATTTTACTCTTGAATAATTAAAATCTGTACTTTTTTAAACCTGGTGCTGTACAGACGATTTTCGTTCCATTAGGATCCTAAATTCATCCAAACAGAATGTATTCATAAATGTATGACTAAAAAAAGTAATAACAGAGCAAGAACGAACTGAATTAGCATACATTTTATTAGCCCTTTCAAGTATTTTAGGTTTAGAAAGAGACACGTATAATTTTCCTATTTTAGCAAGCGTTTCTGGTTATATGTTTACTTTTGAGCAATTTTTGTTTTCAAATAAGATAAACATAATAAAAGGCTTGTTCCTCGAGTTAAATTAAAGGAAAGAGCTGAATCTCAATATTCTTCTTTTTTTATCTCAACAAAATTGGATTGATTGTAAGGCTAGACCCTTGCACTCTCCTGTTTCCTAATACTTCTACACGTCATCAGAAACTTTTCAAGGCAACTCGCTCAAGTAGTTGTTAGTACTTCGGAGTTTACCCTTCTTGCTTGGGAACAATTTCCAACCCCTGCGCGAGTATCGACTCGGAGGAGAATTAGAAATAAAAGTTTTTCCCGTTTAAATACCTGGAAGTAAATCTGTAATATGACCTTTGTTTACTTTTCTCAAGGGGCTTGGCGGGATAGGCTTGATAAAAATCTGCCGTTCTGGCCAGATGGGGTGGTTTCGCTTCTGAATCTGATAGAGACCAAGCGTTTCTCCCAGCCGTAAAATAAAACCCGGTAAGATCGAAGATTAGTTGAATTAGACGTAAATAGGACGCTTTTTCCTACAAAAAACATCATGGTATAACATTATAAAACTGTGTTCACGCACGCTTTATAAAATCATTCTTTATTTCTAATATTTCCACTAATTATCTATAGTACTTTTCCGTCAAAAGAAAACCAAAATATAAAATTTGAATCGAAGATAGAAAGAGCATATGGGCGCCGGGCGTACTCTTTCATCTTCTGACGTATGATCATCTCTATTCCTTAGTCATCTCTTTCACACTCACTCTCCCTGATTCTCGCCCTCTCCTCTCGGATTCTGTCCTGATCATGCCGAGGTGTCCACCGTTAAACCTTCCTATATATTTGTTTTGAAACAATTAGAAATTAGCAATAACAAATTTATATTAGACGTTCTATTAAACACAGCTTTTAATTTAAATCTGACAATATGCCAATTCGATTTTTTTTTCATCAAATCTGTACAAATTAAATGATATGGAATATTAATGTTTTCATAAACTATCCACTAAACGAAGTGTTAGACTAAACGATCCCAACAGATTAAATTGGCATTTGCCCTGAGTCAGTTTTCCTTAACGGCCTAACTACAATTGTGAGATAATTTGATAATAATAATATGACAGGAGAATTAAACAGTGCGAAATTTATAATCATGCGTGAAAATATTTCAGGGAAAGGCTTTTAAACAGCATTCGACTGTTCGGAGTTTGAAATCGCCCAAATATCCTTCTGGTGGTAAGGAAAGCTTGATTTTTGTTAAAACACATAATACGCATGGGAAATTAAAATTTCTACTTTGCTTTTGTAAAATACAAAATAATGAAAATAGTCCCAACCGTGCATTCTCGTTAAGAGTTATTAACGTTTAATAATTGTCATATTTAATAAACAAAAATTTATGAAATTTTAAATATTTTATTTTTTCTGAATTTGGAATATTATACCAAATTCTGAATGAGACCTAACTCGTTTTTTAAATTATGTTTAATATTAATAATCAATTTTTCTCGGTGATTCATCTTCTGTCGCCTACAAACCTTTCACTTTTCATCATTCATTTAATCATCGAGTAAGCCATAAGAGAGCAACATTTTCACGAGCCCAATAATAAATAACGTCGTCTATTACAGGTTCCCACGATTTTCCAGAAATTATTAAAAACATTATTCCATTTCTTCCAAGTTTATAATTTACTCTATGATTTATTCGGCCTTCACGTGCACGTCGTGATTGCCCTTATAATTTAAGCTCTTGCAAATTTCGATAATTAACAACACACATATTGAAATTACGAGCGGAAAGTTTGAAAGTTTGGTCGATAACGAACATCTCTATTTTGGTGAATCAGGCGTGTTACGGCAGTTCGCTATCTTTAATGGTAAGGTTTTTAGACATCTCATCGTTAGCAGGTTAATTTTCTTCCATTGTCACCATTTTCATACCAAAATTATATTATTTTCCTGTACAAATTTAGAAAAAGTACAATACACGCAGAAAATGAGAGAGAGAGAGAGAGACTGAATGTCGATGTTCTTCAGGTACTTACTTGGCTGGTCATCTGCATTGGTTTCCTGCAAGTGATTAAAGGGGATTGAGCTGAGAAAATAAGAAGTTGGAAAATTTTCCTATTAATAAACTGACATGCAAAATATAATATAAAAATGTAAAATGGATCTAAACCTATTTTTGGTGCATTGTATATTTAAATAAAAGTGTATGGGGTTTGGTGACCGTTAGTTCGGAGCTAGAGAGATGCTGTCTGGTGTGACTTAGGTTTTAGCAAAATATTTTCTTTATCGTGCTAACTTTATTGAGATCATCTTCAGAGCTCAAAGTGTTTGTTTTCTACGTAATTGTGTCATTCTTGTGTGCCGTGTTGAGAGTGCACAATAATAAAAGAGGATGTTTTATAACGTAAACGAGAACATACAGGAGTCAAAATGGAAGGATAAGGTTTGTGTTTGTTAGAGTTGGATGTAGTCAATCCCATATAGTCCATAAATTCAAAATAAAGCGTGAGAGCTGAAATTGACAGAAAATAGTTTAAACATTTATGTTTTTTCTACCGACATCCAACGGAGATTCCTAAAAAAATCCTTTCGGCTGTATAGCCTGATTTTTTCCTCCTAATCGATTGATATTTGTTACCATCGTTCGGTTTGGAATGCGACTCGGTCAGAACGTGAGGCCAGATTCCGTGGCAATCCGTAAAGTCATGTCTGTGGGACAGGCTTGTTGACACACCTGCGAGCTGGAATAACATAGGAGTTGAAAACGGTCACGAAACATGGATGTTTACGGAGTCAACATTTAATACGTAATGAGTATAATTAGCTTTCTATGAATTTCAAATCTCCCCCCCCTCACACCGTAACAACACACACTAGGGACGAAAACGCCTGCCGACCGCTGGCCTCATCCATAATTAGGCCCTGAACAATTCAAACTCCCTTTATAAGGGCCAATGGTCGTTAGCGTGGACCAACCGTCAAAATCGCCTCCGGGAAAATGCGTAATTATTTAAATATTTGTATGGCTCGACAGTCGGTTTAACGTCCAATGACACCGTAGGGGAGGAAAATCAAATAATCCGATCTGAGTTAATTGATAAGTTACTAAATTTTATTGCTGTTGAAGAAAATGAAATATTATAATATTGATGTTTTATTTCGTTATATTATATATTATATTTATAATTAATGCTCTGAAGTATTATTTCCCTTAAGTTGCACACCCACAAGTAACACAAATCAAAAATTAGTTTGTCTCTGTCCTGTTGTTGACAACAGGTTGTCTCTGAACTGCTATGCAGCACCATATCACTTTTGAATTGAATGCAATGTCTCCATTCACGAAAAGTGGCAGATCTTAATTCTAAATGGAGCTTTACATCATCGGTGTTAGTATGTATCAGGAAAAGGGGGCGCATTTCAAGTTTAGTCAGTTTCCTTCTTGTTTAATTAAGGAAGTTCTGGAGTCACATTTTTAGTTGTATCACTGTAATTTATAACTTACTAATAGACATCACTTTTTTCGAGTCATTGATGATTTAGAGTGAATTTATATATTATTTGTAATTTATACATATGTATTTTAATTAATTGTAACGTGGACATACTGATTCTAAATTTTATTAATAATCAACAAGAAGGGAACTACCATCAATGATGGTAATGAAGTCTGTCATTTTTCAAATTCCACCTCTTGGGCTACTACTTTAGGGCAGATATTTATTGGATCTTCTTGTTGTACACTGATAACGAGTAATGAAGAAGAAACATAAGGCCTTTGTTCTGGCCCTTCACATTTCACTAACAAATCTGGGAAGAACGCAGCTTCAATGTTACAGATCAAAAATATTACAGAAAATCAAAATTCCTATTTTTCATGCTGTGATTTTCTCTTCATTGTAACAGTAGTAATAATTTTAGAATTATTCTATTTATTGATCAAGCGGACGACGAAAAATAGAGAAATTATTTTTCAATATTTTACTACTGGATTACCAATTCTTCACTCAGGAACAGTTTTGCAATCAACGTGTTTTTCGTAATGTGAAATTAATATAGGCCCTGATGATGGCGGTAAAATAGATAGAAAGGTTCGCAGTAACAACTTTATTTGCTTTTTTCTTTAAGACCATACCTTGATCCAGAAGGTTCGCGAATTATTTTAGTTCTATTTACTTTATTTGAATAACATTCATAATTATAACAGTTTTTTTTTATTTTGTTTAACCATGTTGCCTTGTACCTTATCCATAAAGTTATAGTTTCAACGATTTAAAGGTAATGTTTTAATTACATTATGTGTCATAATAAAAAATCTTTATTTCAATTATTTATTTATTTTAAATAGCTAATTAGCCCTGACCCCAGGAGGAAAGCACAGTTTAGGTCAAAAATAATCTTTGTAAAACTTACTACTTTGATATTTATGCATGTTTGTTAGGTTTGTAAATTGTCTGCTGATTTCACAGAGAATATTACTTATAGTATATTCGTTGACCACCATTACCGTTAGGGTAAATAAACAAACTTAAATTACTGAGGGCCAGTATATGAAAGAGAATTCTCATAACACAAAAAGAGGTAGAGTTTCAGGGATTTTTTAGCTTTGTGTTTTCGCTTATGTATTGAATAAACAAAAGACAGTATTGATAGATCATGGCATTGCATTTGTATCTACCGTAAAATTTTCTTTAAAGTTCGTTAATTTTTAATGTGTTGGAGATATACCATACAAGGTCTGAACTATCACGCATCAAAATCATGAACAATCTATTAGTTAATGAAGTAATTTTGAAAGGTTAATAGTATGGCATTACGGCATTAATTTTCATTTTTACCCACTGACTACTTCTAGAGCAAGTTTCCTAAGATTAGCATATTCTGAAATGTAAAAACGTGAAACTATTGTATATTAATAAAATAATGAGTATTACATATTAACTGTTATACACATTGTAGATAGAAAAAAAAAAGAAAAAAGTGCGAGATTTTTTTAGTGCCGAGTTATTTATTAATGACGAAAACCTATGCAGATGATAAAACCCACAATGCGCAAAAAGTGACAATTTCGCTATTTTGATAAAAAGCTGTTGTTGATAGACACACAGTTCTTCAGGTAAAATTGTTATATGTATAAGTTATGTTACCCGTTGAAAAAATTTCAATTCCGACCTAATCTAATGAGCCTAACCAAACTTCTTAGGCTTTATGAGGTCATAATTATATAAATTAGTTAATATCTTTACGTTCAACAAAACATTTTAAGTCTTGTTATAAACAAAAAACTAATACTGTTTTTCCAGGATATTTTTTCGATAAATGGTTGATTGTTGAGTAGGAGTGAATCAAAGAAAAGTCAATAACTAATAACGTAAACTCATTCAAAGTTATTGTTATTTATTAATTTTCGCAATTTTTCATTAGATTTTATTAAAAGAACAACACTTCGAGATATGTTTCTTCTCGGTCCTGAACGTTTTGTGATAAGGGACAATTTCCTTTCTTGGATGATTCGTGTCGAGCAAACACAACACTAGTAACTACATGGGCCGAGATCTTGGAAACTTTCTCATGATAACGTTGATTTTATGTGTTTACCAAACTTCGCCTTTTGTCGAACGTGCAATATTTTGATAACCGTCTCCGACGCCTTTTAGCCTATCATTTTCGATAATCGGCGGTGCTTCGTCGTTCCTTTCCCATAAAACCAAGTCGATAGAGACTATTATCAATCCTTTTGTCCTGTTGAAAAAAAAAACATTTTCCCCTACCAAAATTCATTTAAAACATTATTATTATCAATAAACTTTAAAAACCGCTGGAATCGAAATTGTGAAAATTGTCGTCCTTACAAATAATTCACATAACACACTATTGATCATTTCGTCATATATTCTTATGATATTTGTAATTTGGTATTTAATTATGACTCTCCATTTTTAATGCTATTCATTCCTAATATATGTGTTTCCAACGAAGTTTTTATTAAAGTTACCTAGAACTTGAACCTTTTTATTTGAAAATGTTTCTAGTTTCTTGTTTTTTTTCAAACATGTAGAAACAGTACAAATTATTGTAAACTTTACGTGAATTGAAAAAAAAAATTTATTCCGGAATGTAAAGTTCTTCTGAATAAATAATTATGAATTTAATGTATTTTACAAAAATGCAAGCCTGATAAGGCTATTCAAAGGTAACTATTTACATATATGCATATATACAGATAAATACGTACAAAATTGAAAATCCTTGTTTATTGAAATTAAATTTAAAAGGAACAATGGGAATTCTTCATGGTCAAGGTGTAATGAGAATATGATAGAATGAGGAAAGGAATTTCATAGGTTGCAGGCACAGATGAGTAAAGAACGGGTAAACGCAGAATTTCTGTTCTGAGAAGTTCAAATGACAGGAGTCAGAAGGCGGAAATGTACGAACATCTCCACGTGAGGATATCATACTTGCAGGGAATAAGATAAAATCTGATTGGGGAATAATGCAAGGATATATTGCCCGAGGTAGGAAGTGTATGACAACTTTGGTCACAAATTATATGGGATCACCTTGGGGAGCAGAAGATAAAACGTACAAAACAATTCGTTAGAGGTTTAATCTTATCACCATGTTCCCTCGGGAGCCTGTACAAAACACATCGCAATCATAAGGTAAGAAACTAGAAGATTACGGATAATAAAAGGGAAAATGACGAAGCAAGCATGACGAAATTGATGGAAATCTTGGAGATATCTTCCAAGACAAGGTATGGCCAAAAACGATCTCAGCGTTCTTGATGGTGGGACAGATGGAATTAGAGTGACTGGAAATTGTAACCGGAGAGAAAGGATTAATGATTGGATCTAAACACAATAGACTGGAACTTTCTGCTTTCTTCGTTTTGTACGCCCATTTTCAGCGAATCGGGAGCTAATCTCGGTCGAGTCCTCCTGACTACAATTGCAAACTGTAATTCAGGATGTGCGAAAGAAAAATAAATTTGATAGTCATCTGGATAATGGCAATGAGAGAAATATTTTGTTGAAATAGGGAAGTTTTTAAAATTGGGCCTTCAGGGACTCCAGAAGAGTTGGATTTGGAAGAGTATAGGATCTTATTTGGGACGAAGTCTACTTGAAAACACTCCGTTAATGTTTTAAGTTAACAAAGGAAAAGAGAATGATCTACGATATCAAAGACCTAATACTCGACATGAACATGAATGATTATTTTCAATCTGTTTGTGATTGTAGTTTTAGTTACCATGTATGTGATACTTGCCGAGTCAATATACAATCTTATTTTGAATCAATTTAATTTTAATCAAGGCATTGTGTAAAATACACAGGTGGTTCAGAACAGAGTTTTGGCTTAGTTATGTTGGTAATAGTGTTTCGTACGATGTTCTAAGTGAGCAATTCAAGTTTTCGTTCGTCATTTTTGAACATACAAGCTTCAATCTCACCTTTGCTGTTTTCATCTAGTAATATTTTGCAATCTTAGTTTATTGCGTCATCAGGTTTATAAGCAGTGTAAGGAAGAAATTGCGTTACTCATACCATTGAAGGTGCCAAAATGGTAAGGCGTTATTCAAAAATTCAAAACAGATAAACGAGGTTAAACAGACAGCGATGTATTATTACAACTATATTGGCCCGACTCTCGTTTTCTAGAAGTATTGTTGTGATTGTCGTTCTTCATGTCATTCTATTCCGACCATCAATTGGTATTTACCAGGCAATTGTACAACAGCGTCAACGCGTTGGTGACATCATCAGATCCTCCTTGTGAAGAAAACGGTGCATTGTTCGAATCTTCCACCTGGGATTACTCGGAAAACTCAAGGTCATCTTAGCCTCTTGACACTTCCTCACTCTCAAGTCCTACTTAGTCGAGGGGTTTCCGTATCTAGAATATGGGTCGAATTTCTTCACTCTCCCTTGTATAAGGCAGGTGGGGGCGTCGCTTTCCAACCCAAGACGACTGACTATCTTAAGACATGCAGATTCAAATGCCATTTTATCCTCCAATTCCGTCCGTAGGCCACCTGACCCACATATATTCCATTCAACAATATTTTTAAAAAAGTGAAACTAAACACCACAAAATCACAAAATGGAGGAATTTTGCTGAAAACGACATTAGAGGCTGTATAAGATAAGTGAATGACTTGGATTCTCTCCACAACAGTTTTAAAAGTATAGAACTAGTAAACTACTAGAAGTATCGACTGTACCGTTACATAAAATGGTACTAGACAAAAGATCCAAATACTCCCTAGAAAAACAAATACTTACATCTCAATACTCGAACCTATATGGACATATCATGTTCTACCAAAGTTTCAAATCTTTACAGAATCCAAGACCTTCCGTCACGAATCCTCACAGCCAATGTCAAATTCCCGTAGGTTCCGTACATAGAGACCTAAACGTTCTCCTCACCAAATTTTTGCAAGGTAAAGTTACGAAAATTCGACATTAATTCCCATCCTCTCGACATGTTTTCAGGGATTGCGTGAAACCAGTAAAGTGACAATTAATTTAACCATAATTCCTCACATGTATATATCAATACATTGTCCAATGTTCCACGTACAAGGTTGAACATAACAGTTGTATGTTTATGTTGACTATTCAGTTTTCTTCGAGTTAGACAACGGTTAATGCGAATAAATAAATGAAATTTGTACTCTTAATTAATTTAAAATGGCCTACCTTACTTTAGAACTAAGTCGCTGAAAATCTACCTCGATAAAAGAAGAGGACAGGAAAACGATCCATCACCATCTGCTGCGCTTAAGGGACGCCGGCTCCCATCGCCTGGCATCCTCTTGTTCGTAGCCCGCTGGAAAAAAACAATTCTTCACTGTCTGTAGACGTCTCAATTTAAATGCTGATTCCTTTTGGGAAGATATTAGACGTTAATTAGTATTGACTTTGGGCAGAGGAAAAGTAGTTCGGGGCTGTGCCGAGCCGGAGAGAAGATTGATTGCCGGCTCCCTTAGATCTGTCTCCATTACTTTGACATAGAAGCGCCAACGTTCCTTGCCAATCGATATAATAAAAAGAAAGAGGTCGCTCGATCTCAAAAGTAATCAATCATCTTGAGTCAAATAAATAGTCAGCTTTTTCCGCCGAGGATTGGTTCATGTACGATAAAAAATCATATAAAAAATCTAAATCTTCCTGTTACAAGTTAATTAATATTTGAATTGATTGTAATCGATTATTCTTAATAAAATACATAGACTTTTTTCGTTAATACGGTACATTAATTTTTTTTTATTCTTCTTTATCTTAAAGTGAACGACTAACATAGCTAAACAAATCGTTGTATTGTAACAGTATTTTCATTATATATAAGGATGAAAAGTAGGAACATATACATTATATATACAATATAAACTAATCACAAAATGAATCTATATAAGTATAGATCAGATTGGCTGTAAGCAACGTACTGCACTCACAAGGTGGCGAAGATCAATCCTTGCAGTTTATTTTACTGTCTCCATCTATGTGATAATTTTACATTTATTTATTGAAATGATTTACAGGAATAGCTATATAATGTGTTTCATTTTAGTTTTTTATTTATTTATTCAATCACTTTTTAAAATTAATTATGTAGGCGAAATGGTTAAATTAAATTTATTACATATGGATTTTATGTAATTAGAAGCGTGTAACATGTTGAATTGTTATAGTTCCAATATCCAGGTTGGTAAATTATGAAATTAATATTATTCATTACTGAATTATATAACTAACTAATAAAACAAATACAAACTGTATGTTAAGCTTTTTCGAATTTCTTCGTTAATATATAAACATAATAATTTAAATCGATTATATTTCGTGGTACGATTGGCCAATTAACTTTTCTTAAATTAATTAATCTTTATGTAACGTATTGGTTGAAATGAAAAAGTTAATGTCACGTGCGGGATTCGAACGCACGACCTTCGGCTAAATACGACGCTGCTTTACCACTTTAGCTATCTTACTACTCCTACTTGTACTAAAGTATTAAAGGAAAGAAAACTAAAAGTACTTTAAAATTTGCAACACTTGTAAAAATAAAATGCTCAAGTATCAAGTCTCTCTCTCTCTCTCTCTCTCTCTCTCTCTCTCTCTCTCTCTCTCTCTCTCTCTCTCTCTCTCCTGCCCTCAATTTCGCTACATAAATTTTTCTCTCTTTATTTTTATTTATCTATTTCCATCCAACCGATATTCTCACTGCCACAAGCACACGCGCTCGCGTTGACTTAACCCAAAGGTATACTGTTTTAACAGTTTTCACACTTATATTTTAGCCTATGATTTATATTATTAGAGCGGCTCGGGCTACACTTTCAAAAATTATGGATGTAATCCCATCCTTGCCATTGACCTTTTTCCTACAATTTCATTGGTCAAAATATCTAAAATGTATAAGGCATGAAAATAAGTAAAAAACATTAATCATAAAAAGTAATTAGAACAATTTGGAGAATTTTAGTTCTTAAAAGGTTAAAGCATTATTCAGATAAATAAAAATTATTATTAATAATTCAGGATTTTGAAATTTCATCGTTTGATATTTTTTAACATAATTTATGTGTTGGGATATGCCATTTTGTCTTATCACTAAACAATCCTGAACGTGTCGAGAGTAAATTTCGTCGTACAATTAGATAACTTGCTGGGTTAAAGTCGTGATAACTTTAATGTCAATTCTTTCTCAATTTTCTATCATCCAGATAATATATTCCAATCGTAACGAGGTCAAAGTACAATTAATAACACAAGATCCTTTAAATCAGTTTAAAAAAAATTATTGTATAAAGATCGAATTTTTATTTTAAGATATTCCCAACCTGTATTAAAAGCTTGATCAGTCAATATGTCTGACTTTCCACGTTCAAAGTTTTATGAAAACATGATTTTCATTTCAATAAGATATGTTAAGTTATGTCTATAATTAAGAAATTCTACTATTAAAATTTTCTATTTCACAAATCAAACAATAATCCATTTTTAGGCCATCATACTTTATTATAACTATTAATCTTGTGATATTTTATATGCGAGCCTGTTACATCAAAAAATACTGAAATCTAAGTACTATATGTTAATTTTATATCTCTAAAAGTTGATAAACAACTTTTATGATGGGTTAGTATTTGGAAAAGTAGTTTTTTCCTTATAAATTTGACCAATCGTTACATTCTCGTGTTTCTTATTAGGCTTGACGATAAAATAAAAACACAAAAATGAAAGGAACTGTTATTTGCCTTATCAAAACGGGATCATCTAGTCGAATATTCCCAATGTTGCCTTTTCAGATGTCTATCTTTGGCAGCGGTGCCGAAACGTTTGATGCTTTAATTGTTCCGGCGAACCGTTCAAAGTGGCACATCAATCTATGTGGCTCCGTTTTCCGGACCTGCTTTGTTGTTGCCTAGGGATAATTTTTAACAGGTTTGAATTTTTTTTCACACTTTTGTGGTAAGGTTCGATATGTATATAAAGCCTTGTATGTTTTCCTGATATTTCAGTATCGAACAACACTGCAGGGGTTGACGCCATTTTTCATTTCTGAGATCGTCTTTTGTAAAATATGATCTATTTTTTGATCCTTATTAATAAACCAATAAATCAATCCATTTAATAAAACATTTTGAAATAAGATCTCTCTTTTATTTGCCCGACTTCTCATCTTCACATAGCATTCCCTTGTTTATACACACGTTTGTATACCTTCTCCCTCCCTCCCTGTCTGTCTGTCTGTCTCTCTGTCTGTCTGTCTGTCTGTCTGTCTGTCTCTCTCTCTCTCTCTCTCTCTCTCTCTCTATATA
>CM077105.1:30763389-30776087 GCA_039619505.1 Cimex hemipterus | reverse complement strand
TATATATATCCATCTATCTATATATCTCTTTATCTACTTTCTATCTACTTTATTTATATCTCGATCTATTTATTATCTTCATTATCTTGTCACCTGTACGTCTATAGTCTATGTAATGTCGAAAGGATATGTTGTGGAGATATTCGTTTGAGTACTGGCAATACTCCTTTATACAATAACTTTCTTACTCCCACCGGCTCCTATCTACTTTTTGTTTTATTTCTTAATATTTACATTAATAAATCATTCATTCAAATGCTGTTAAAATTATAGAATTTCTCAGGTGTACTTTTGTTGTCTCATTTATAGAAAAATCAATGGCTCTTTTCTCGTTCTGGTAATGACATCAATATTTCAGGGTCACCATATAATTTAATGGAACTTTTGATAGTGATAATTTAACTTTAAGAGTATTTTTGTTTTATAATGTTCAAGATTTCTTAAAAGCTCGTCTTAAAAGGAAGCGTGTAAAATCTTCTCTAATTAGTCCGTTGTAAATGTTTACGATACATGGTCATAAAGAACATCTTGAATACAAGAGAACAAATTACCTTGCTAAAAACCAGCTTTTAAAACTACTCTGGTGGATAGGGATTTTTCATGGTCTTACGTCTTGCTCAAATTATCCAGTTTAGTCCAATAATTACTCCTCAAAAATAAAATTTTACTCAATTAGTAGTTCTCAAGGTGAATTTATTACGTTTGGTCAACCATCTTGTTTATGTACATACTTACATAGGATGGATAAATGTGTTTACGATAAACAGCATGATAAAAGTAAATTCATTGTTAGATCACTTTGTTTTATAAAAGCTCGAAGCGTTATGAAAATCTCTGTTACAGCGAAGTTCATTCGTCCAGAAATTACATATTATCAACGAAAAAAAGACCATGAGGGAAAACGATGCGTTGGTACTCTGTCAAACAGTATCATAAGAAAAAAATTTTTTGACTGTAAATTATTGAAATCAACATTTTTTGTTTGACAATTTGTTATTCTTATATTTCTTGAATAGGTTGTAATTGAATTATGTTTTATCTATTAGTTACTTCACCCCATATATGAAGAAATCCCAAAGCACACTTTCATTAAAAAAATATTTTTTATTTATTTCTGTGAATCGATTTTGTAATACTGCCCCTTCACCACCTTAACCTTGGAAATACCCAGTAAAATGAACTGTATGGAAATAAATCAAAAATACTTTTTATGTAAATGTGTTTTGGTTGTCTCCCACCATTTTCCGTAGCCGTGGAAAAAGCCGTAGAAAACAAAGAGAAAGTGAAAAGTGAAAAATTCGAATACACATATCCAATATAATGCAATTTTTTGGAAGTTATAAGCATCTTAAGTTAAAAAAATTTGACGAATTATAAAATTTTTCCCGCAATTCGTTCACAAATAGGTAATTGCATTAAAAAATAATATTTACAATTAGTTGAAAAGAATAAAACTTAAAAAAATCCATGTCTTACATTACAGATTTTACAGTATTCAGAGCGAGCAGAAAAATTTAAAGGTTAATTATAAGTTTAATTATAACATTTATTTTAAAGGTGTTTATGCTTCAGTTAAACATTCACTTGTCTTGTGCTACTTATACATGATGAAAAATGAAAGAAAAATAAATAATCAAAAATAAATAGATTAGAAGAATTATTTGCATGTTTATTAATCTTGTGTATCATCTTTTTAAATAAAAGGGAATGTACAATTTTAACAATATTCATGAAAAAAAAAGAGGAATGTAGGTTTGCATGTTTCTTTCTCCAATTGCAGTAATAATAAAAAACATTTTATTTGGAACCGTTATTTCCCATCAGTTCGGCAAATTGTAATTTATTTCATGAAAAACGTTTGTATGTAGAAGATTATTACTGTTTCATGATTTGTTTTTTTACGATTGGTGATTTCTTACCGGTTTCCCGTTAGTACTTTTTTGCTATTTTTCAACGTTTTCATTGAACTGTTTGTTAGAATACCATAGTCATTAAAGTAGATTCAATTCAATCTCACTTCAGACAAGAAACCCTAAAGGATTGGACAGTAATTCACGAGTAGAATAATCCAATTTGGCATTTTCCGCATAGTATCCACAAAAGGCCAGACACAATCCAACGACCAAATTATTACGGCGGCCCTCTGGTTCGACGGAGCAATCCGTCTTACGATTTGATAACTTTTGAATTAGAACTTCGAATCAATTTCCGCCTCATTCCCTTTCAGGGCGTACAGAAATTTCTGGCTGTTCCAATTATCCCCTAACGTAATTAACCCATTTGGAAACAACGACAGGATAGTCGCACGGAAATGTTTCGATACCTTGTCGCAGCAATAAAAAGGTCAGTTTTCAGAAAAATTAAATGACTAACAAGGTGGGCTTATTACCGAGGAAAGTTGCTTAATCCGTGAGAGATTTGTAGTCACCGGGTTATAAATGAGAATTGGGCGCTGTATATCGATCCTTAGGCTGTTAAACCATTACCGGGGCAGGTCGTCAAGTCGTGAAAGTAATAAAGTTGTAAGTCCAGGTGCTAAGGCCATACTAGATACAAGTTTAAATCCGAGTGAACAACTTTTAACGAGTATCCTTTCCCATTAGAGAAGAATTAAAGAATGAAAGTTAAGAAAAGAAAGTTCATTAGGGCCTACAAGACAATAGTCGTTAAAAGGCTTAAGGGATTTCCCTTTAGGAAAATACTTGCGAAGGTCCTGCAGAAGATTGTTTTCCCATACCATCGTTTTTCCACTTTATTACCTTGTGCAAAGCTCTTCAAGTCTATTGCTGCAATTCAAAAATAGTAATAAAGAGGTATAACATATAAAAACAACTAAGGTTTAACACGTTTAAACGATGTCTGACACTGTTTAAAATTTTAATTGGGGAAAGGCTTTTTGGGGGCAGGATTCGCTACGTATATGGTGCTACAAAAACGATAAACAACATGCGGGGGTGTGAAATGTTTATTAGACCGTCCGTTTCAACTGAGAAGTTTTCCAATTAAACACTTACACTCCTCTCTGCCCTATTCTCGATTTATGATGGAATCTAGCCTGGAGCGCAAGCTATTAGCAATGCAAACTTGGCGTAAGGACTTCAAAATTGACGGTTGGCAACGGCATTTTAAACTTTTCATCCTGTTTAAATTGAGTAAGGAACATGATATTTGAAAATAAATCTTAGAAAGAAATTCTTTCTGAATTATCACATGCATGGGTATCTTAGCAGATAGTAGTTTTGTTTTGGGGCAACAACGCTTTATGCATGCGAGAAGCTACAAAACGCAACAGACTAGGTCCAAAATACTCAAAAAGACTCGATCCGAACTTTGAAACTTAAAAAATTGTTAATTAATTTAAATCACTTTCCTACAACTTCGATTTTTTAACATAGGATTACAAAATAAAATTCTTGATCAATTTGGAAAATTTTAATTCGCTTTGAACACTTTTAAAGCCCTTAGATACGGATAGTTAAAACAAAAAATATTCATTTTTGGGCTGGTTCAGACAGATTTTATTTTTCACCATGAAAAGTTTCATCTCTTACAGATTTTGTATATTATTAAGACCCTTCGGACAGTGTTATTCGGGAATGTTAAGTATTTTGGTCACATACTCTTGAATTCTTTCATCTTCAAACAATGGTATGATTCTAACCGAACCTGCGTCACATAAAACCATCACTCAAACAAATTTGAAACATAAAAAAATCAAACCACCGGAACGTTGGTAAGTAGCTTTACAGAAAAATTAAAACATCCAAATGTAAACACAGGTGGGAGATTTTATCGGTATTTTTGTTTTCCTCTAATCCTTTAAAACGGACAAAATATTATTGTAAGATAATCAAAGGAGGATTGACTGACAGATAATTAAAATATTAAGGGTAGCAATATTTTTCTGTCCCTTAGTGTATCATCGGAACCATGATTTTTGCCAGTAAGTTCTAGTTCCAAACATCTATGAAACTTCATAATGATTGGTATTCTGGTTCAAAATTATTACCATTTTTGTTATATTCAAAAATAATTGGAGATAGATTTAGGTAAAAAAAAATATTCTAGTTTTTTTATAATAAGAAAAACGAATTTGTAATTTATTTCTTATTGCTAAACTGATCTATTATTTTTAAACTACATAACTCGGCCAGAAAATAAAAGTGCATCGTATTTCAACAGATGCGAGTTTATCGCACGCAAAGAAATTTATTCAATTCCATTCATGTTTTATCAAATAGATTAAAGTATTATTATTTTCACGAAACAAAGTCGGTATTTGTTTGGTGTACCCTGAAACCTCCTAAATATAAAATAAAAATTAAAATTCGATGAAATTTTTTTCGCCTTCCAAAGTCCCCGAAAATAATGATAACTTTAATGACTCAAGTATTAGTACCACATATATTGCATCTCTTAGTAAATAAAGGATTAATATTATTATTTTAAAATTTTACAGTTAATTAAGGTTTTTAGTTGAGATAAAAAAGCGAATGGCTCGAGCGGGATTCGAACCCACAATCTTCGGCTAGATACGCCGCTGCTCTGCTACTTGAGCTATCGTGACCTGGATCAACTAAGACACTAACCTTCCAACTTGTTCCGTACGTTTATAAGTTACAGCTTTTGAATTTTCCCTCCTTTTTGCCATTTTTCAAATTTCCTGTAATTAGAGTCTCGACGACAAATGAATCTCATTTTATCTCAACTAAAAACCTTAATTAATTGTAATATATTAACTGGTCAAGCAGACCGAGAAAATAATGAATTTAATTATTTTAAAAGTAGATATTCACTTGGATATTAAATAGGCTTAAACCCGAACACGTGCGTACATACACAGAAACATACGCCGGGTTGATAGCTTGTATATGTCAAGTTTGTATACCTACTATATAACTGACCTAATTGTCGTTGGGTAATCAATATTCCACCATCATCCCTCTTACACTAATTCACTCTTGCTAAATAATCAGTACTATATTGAATTTAACATACCCAATACCTGAATTTCTTAATCGTATTTTACTATAATGTCTCCAATATAATCTTAGATTAATGTTTTGTGAGCTTAAATCTAATGTAAATCTATACATGGCGTATAAACTCCTATAGTCTACCCATTCTTATTTAAAATAACAAAGTGTAATTTCCCACTAGATGAGAAAGTTATATTATATCTGTTATCGACAGACGATTCTTAGCCAAAATTAACTTAGGGTTTGTAAAGACCATTTATTTGCTAAATTTAATCGTTTCCCAAATTAAACTGGACCGTAAATGTATACACTGTACAGTAGAAAAATTTAATTTTTCAGATGTTGATTCTAATTTATTGTATTTGCATTTCGTTCGCATTTTATTTTTATTTCAGTTTATTTTCAGTAAAGCTGATCGTTTCTGTTTTTGTTTTAAGACAATTCCTCAGACGTCCTCATGACTATGAGTACGTCTAGCGTGTAGAAAAAAGAAAGGCATGTTAATTTGTTCTTGTATTTGTTAATAAAGACTTTTCATTTAAAAAACCAAAGTTTTTGTTATTTCCCAGCTAGATTATAAAGTCATGTTAAATCACCTTGTGATTCATAGCCGAAATTAACTTGGGGTTTATATACCATTTTTTCGTTAAAGTTGTTTCCGAATTAGATGGTTAGACGATAGAAGTAGTAGAAAAATATATATTTTTCAGTTGTTGATTCAAATTTATCATATTTGCATTTCATTCTCATATTTATATTTATTTATATCATGACAATTGTTTGTATTGTTTTAAAGACCATTCATCAGACGTCCTCAAGACTCTAGTCTAGCGAAGGGAAAAAGAAAGGAATGTATAATGTACTTATATTAGTTAATAAAGACTTTTATTGTTATTAGGAAACAAACCCAAGATATACAATGTATTTTCGTGGAGGTTTACAATTTTTAAAAGCTTATCTACGTTAGTAGATTTTTCTTTTCTTCAAACATACATTTCTTCATTTAAATAAAGTGACAAATCGTTTTTACACCAGTAGTTTGATCCCTATTCATTAGAGAAACACCCAAAGAAATGCGTTTATCATGATGAATAGTTTCTGAATTATCTTTTACATCCCATCATTTTCTCGTTTTTTTCCATCAATTCCTGTAGAGAGGAAGTAGGCGTTCTAGGAGTCCCAGGCACCAAGTGTTCAGTATATTTCCTAACTGGGGCGTTTAGTTGTAGTCAAGAGGCTGAGATGGTATCCGGATATGGTCTAACTAATGGCCTATTGGAAGGGCATGACTGATGCCCTATGTCTGTCACTATTGTTCATTTTAATTACCATTACCGAGCTATTCCTACCTCAATGTTCTACCGCTGGTTCTCTCACTCGGCTTCTATTAATCGCCTCGTCTCAAAAGGGCTTCAATTAAAAAGGTCTTCTAAAGGACGAGCGTATAATTTTTTTAATTGGCTTTGAGCCGCACTTTCAGTAAAATATTCAATTACTTCTCAATTTGTACTCGGCCAGATTGTCGTCAGTTGCATGGCATAAGTTTCAAACCGTTCTGAGCAGCTGCATACGTAGTATTTATTTTCAGTTTGCCATCTGACAACTCTCGAGATTTAAGACTCAAAATTAATTAACCTTCATTTTATTAAACACTGCATTTATAGTTTTTTTTTTTTAAATAAACACACATTTCCAAAGCAAAGAGAAAATTATACATAATTTTATCAATTTGGAGAAACTATATTTCTATACTGTTTTGAAGAGATTACAAGGGATTGTTGAGCATTTGCCATCAGTTAATTCATTCCTAATACTTTAAGGCATCGATATTCTTGAACTGCCAAGACGAAAATACAAATTTACCAATATCTGATCGTTAAAAAAATGTTTTCGTCCGTTAAACTTATCGCTATTTCTTGATATATAATAACATGGAATAAACCAAAGAAAGAATATTTTTTATATTTTATTATTTACCCACTTTTATTTTTAACAAATATTTTGATTGGGTTAATTTTTTTTCGATTTTGCACGTTTTGCGATATATTGTTTAAATAAATCACTTACATTATACCATAGGGTTGTTCATGTAACTATACGCAGCGCTTTATTGAATTATGTGCTTAGATAACTTTTTTCATGGCTGGTAAGGCAATTTCAGCCCCTTCCCAACGTCATATATCGTTTTGAGACCACATTGCCACATATCTTAAAACTGTAGTTTATTGTTAGAGATTTCGGAAGTTATCAATAACAATAGAGTGATAACATCCTCATAATTCTATCATTTCGTGAGTATATTATATTTTTCAGGTATATTACCAGGCAATAAGGAAAAATGTATACTCTATTAATTAATTAAAAGATTTTTTGTAATAGTGTTTGTGAAATATTTCCGTGTTGTTTGTGGGATTGACAAACCAGTAATTTCGTAGAAATCGATCATTTTGTTCTGTCTGGAGGTCTTCGAGTACTGAAGATGTCGAAATACTGAAAAGGGTTTGAGATTCAAACCCCGGACAGGAGAAGGGAACTAATCAGTAACAAATTTAATTAATAATTTTTTCTAACTTCTTGGTTGAGATAAAAAAGTGAGTGTCACGAGCGGGATTCGAACTCACGATCTTTGGTTAAATAAGCCGCAGCTCTACTACTTGAGCTGTCGTGAATTTCTTCCTCTTGGACACCAACTCTTGTAATATCCCATTTTATCTCAACCAAGACCTTAAAAATAATAATTAATTGATTGAAAGAAAAACGTAGACAATTAATTAACTACGCAAACGTAAGTAAATTATTTAAGGTTCATCGCACTTCAGACAACACTAAGAAATTTCACAATATTAAATTCACTAGTTTCCTAATCTGCTTGGCCAATTAATATCTAACAATTATTTGAAAACCGGCAAAAAGGAGGGACGTTGAGGTAGGAAGTTAGTGTCCGAGTGGATCCAGGTCACGATAGCTCAAGTGGCAGAGCTGCGGCGAATCAAGCCGAAGAACGTGGGTTCTAATCCCGCTCATGACACTGACTTTTTATCTCGATAAAAAACGTTAATTAATTGAAAGATTTTTAATATTGTTTGATGGATTCCAGTTACAATCCAATTCCACTAGTTCCAATCAAATTCAAGTAGTACCTGAGATGATTATATTGTGTTAAATGAATCTTGGTTCGTACAAAATTAAAGGTAATATATTTTAATACACCATTTAGTATTACTCATAGTTCATCAGATTCACATTCAGAAACGAAGGAAAACCATGTCAAATTAAGTAAATGTTAAACAAAAGTGCAAATCACTACACAACAATTTGTCACCTTATTTTGGTAAGTACAATGAAAACATTTTTATTTTATATAAACATGATTATATATATAAAAATTACAATTTGAAATTGACATACTTCTTCTTTTTTTTGTACAGAATCGGTTAAAAACATTTCACAATTTTACCTTTATGACCATAATAGTAATTTTAATTTATAATTTCACTTTAATCAGCTTTACAATATCTTTTTATAAATGGTAGTTAGTCAAAGCAATCTTAAAATGTGCAACAATAGGCTACAAATTTGTTTGAAGACCGACTCAGTCGCAACATTGCCGATGATCGTAGCGGTCAGGGTATGGTACAAATTATGAAAAATATTGTTTTGCACTAATGATGGCTTCAAAATAGGACGAAAGATTAGCAGATAATTTTTTTAATATTTTATACCGAGATTTAGATTATTCCTGAGTAGTTTGACAAAATGTCAATACACGTACTCCTTAAACCTTTTTATTATTATTAATCCGTGTTTTTTTTTTTTTTTTTGTTTTTTTTGTATTTATCATTTTTATATTTTCCCTAGTTTTTAAAAAATGCATAATCCCAAAATAAACCTTACTCAACATTAATTGTTGACTTTAGATTAATTGCTTTAGATTTTTTAGTGATTTAGTTTAGATTTGGGCTTAAATTAATGTGTTTTTTTTAACTTCTATCTACTGAGCCCTCACTATCCAATTGATTGCTTATTTTATGTTTAAACGGTATAAAAGAATCTTGATCATTTTTCAATTTTTTACATATTTTTATGTATTAAATTTTTTACCGTCAATTGTAATAATTCGTCTAAGTCATCACATATATACCTAAAAATTTAGCAAATATTTCGTATCGTGAAGTTTGTTTTTGGTTGCATTCACTGAATAGTTCAGTAAGATTTTTTTTAAAAACTAAACAGCTTTCTAGTGGATAGTTACAGCATAGATGTCGAAAGTGAAAAAGGCACACAGGCTATGGGATGTCGGCTCCTAAAGAATTTATAAAATCTTAACTGTTCACCGGCTCCGTGGCAATTTTCGTCCGAGTAAAACTCAATTTATGAGATTTACTAAAAATAAATCAATTGGCCAGGATCCCAATTGTTTTCGCCCGAAATTATCCGTTCAGGAGAAAATTATATCCTGTACGTGAGGGCTAACCCTTATGAAACATGAGAGCACGTTCGCACCAGATTAATATAATTACATTAAACCTTTTATACGCTGATATTCCCCTTTAAAATCACCTTCGGACCTCATGGCTTTAATATTATCCCAAAGGTTGCTTTTCGGGTGAGTTTTAATGCAGACCTAATTGGTAAAAATATTAAGGCCTTGTTAGAGAGGTAATAGTTAATATCGTGTATAATGAATAACATCGATGGTAAATCGCTCCTTTTTTAATATATAATAAATGTTTTAAGTTCATTGATTATACTTTAAAACAAACTATATAAAAATATTTGGAAACAAAAAACCATTATGCATTTTAACTTTCTTCCATAACATGCACTTCAATATTTCTAAGGGTAGAAAAGAAATATTAATTGTTTTGCCGCCATCAGGAAGTATGTAAAGCCAACAGGCATGATTCCAGCCAGGGTGTTTGTAAAGCGAGGGTATTTATTTATGATAAATTTTGGAAGAGGCCATTTGGCAAGATGTGAACAAGCTGTAAACACAGAGGGGGTTTGTCGGTGGGTGGTAAATAACAACCCCCGGGGCAGTGTAAATAAAAAGGGGCAATATTCCGGCTTCAGTTTTCCGTAAGTCCTGCTGTTTGCTTTTTAACACCCCGAGGTGTGAATTTTACCTCACACGATGTTACCTCGAGCTCGGCAAACAAACGTTCCACACGTGGTGGGAAATGGCAACGATATCGCGGATGAACAGTCCCCAGGGTGATAATGGTGATAATTAAATTTCAAAAATGGCTGAAAAAACTTTCTGAGAACTTTGCATGCCAATACTAATTGAAAAACCTACGGAGTATGTAGTATAAATTATTTATTAACCCTCTACTTGTATACCTCTATTATTTTAATTGCCCGGATTGTAATAATATAAGGCGAAGTTATCAAAATAACTACTTACCGTAGGTTATCTTTTAAGATTTAATGATGACTAATATTAATGTAACCAATTACTGAACGATTATCCAACGCATAAAGACATGCTATTCAAATGTGATAAGAAATGCACATTTTAAAAATAATTTTAACTGACAAAACTCACACTCATGGTACAAAACCACATATCAACAATTGAGAAATGGAGCAATCTTTGGAAAATAAAGGTTAATCCCTCAAAGTCACAACATATCACCTTTACACTCCGTCGTGAGACTTGCCCTAGCATATACTTATACAATGAACCTATTCCACAATCCGACAAAGTTAACTATTTAGGACTTACATTTGATAGAAGACTAACTTGGAATCCACACACACGATTAAAAAAACAGACACTGAACAAACGATTTAAAATTCTTTATTACCTACTCAACAGACAATCAAAATTACCATTAAAATCAAAACTTTCGACATACACATACCTACTCAAACCAATTTGGATGTATGGGTGCCAAGTATATGGATCGGCCAAGTATTCCAATATTCAAAGATTACAAAGTTTTCAATCCAAAATTTTAAGACTAATTGTTTCTGCCCCATTTTATGTAAACAATAATACACTTCACAGAGATCTTCAAATCCCAACAGTTTTTTCATCCATCAAAACATATTACAGACGGTTTCATAGTAAATTACAAAATCACACCAACACACAAATACAATCACTCCATTCCCCACAATTACCACGTAAACGTCTGAAAAGAGTATGGATAAGAGACCTCTTAAATGATTAATATCATTTCATTAATCCAGAGCGGCTGCCAGTGGGTAGCTTTCTCTATAACGCCCATAATGCCAAACACACAGTCTGAAATCCAATCTGCTGGTTGTATATCATGCATGTACAGTTGTAGATACAAATAAATGAAGTAAAAAAAAAAAATTGTGATATATTAATTGGTCGAACGGACCACGAAAAGAGTGAATTTAAAAGTAAAGTTCGATAAAATAACAATACAGCTTGGAATAAAATGAATTATATTATGTAAATTTTAATTTTAAAGTTGTACAATGTTTCTTTTTATGTGTTAACTTTTTTAATTGAGTCAGAATTACTGTAAAATCAATTCAACTAAACATTGAATTTACTGAATTGGTTCGATTATAACTTTTTCAATTCATACTTTATAAAGGGACTTTATCAAAAAATTCAACTTTCCAGGAAGAAAAGGAAACGGTGAAATGAACCAAGATTAGAAGGCTCAAAATATAGAATTGAGAAGTTTTCTTCCGGGTGTGAAGCAAAAGGACAATTGTGCTAAATAAGAGCCCGCCCCCGACGAAAACTTGGAACTACGGCGGCCTGATTTCACGGTAAATAAATCCTCCTGGGTTAAATTGTTCCAAAAGGTTACAATGAGGGCAGCTTTAATCTTTAACGATTTAAAGATTTTTGTCTTTCGGGCGTTAGACTTTTTATACTGTCCCTCTCTCTCTCTCTTTCTCTCTCTCCCTCTCCTGTGGACAGTTTCGATGAAATATCACTTTCGGAGATAAAGGGTCGACATTTTATTGTTTGGAAGCCAAAGGTGCCATTCCTAATATTGGTAAAAACACGGGAAGAGAGGAGTCCGGTTATATTTTCTCCAGGTCGCTGTGGGACAAAAGCCTCACCAGAAATAACAAATAAATCATTTCAAAGAACAGGGATTACCCAATTTCAATACGAAAACATTTTGATTGCGTTTTTATTATTCTTGAACGGATATAAGGTGAACTGTAATTAAATCTTTTGTATAAATTACAATAAAGTAGAGATTTTTTTAAAATTTAAATATAATAACGGACGTTTTGGAATTTCATAAACTGACAGTCGTTTCACGCCAGATTTTCACAAAAACCAACAACAAATATGTCAACTTTTTTTTTAATGGCTTACATATTTTACTCAGCCGTACTGGTAAAGGTAAAATAGGGTTTAAAAAAGGTGGCGAAAAAACTTATGAGGAAGCAATTAGTGAGAGTGGTAATTGCGGGGGGGTAGATGGAAAGAGAACAATTGAAAAGGGGGTGATAGGGGGTGTGAGCGAGGAAAGAAGACTAGGTGAGCTTAATTGGAAGTCTAGAAAATTTCTCCTCTCCTTTGTATAGAAAACTGCTTTTTTATACAAAAAAGCACCGTCCAAAGAAATTGCCAAAAAGTCAATATAAAAACAAAATTAAAATATTTAAACTTACGAAATATTTACTTTATAGGACAATTAATTATGGTATTTAGTTGAGTTGAAAAAAAAGTCAATGGCACGAGCGGGATTCGAACCCATGACCTTCGGC
>CM077105.1:30733751-30747981 GCA_039619505.1 Cimex hemipterus | reverse complement strand
TCTCTCTCTCTCTCTCTCTCTCTCGCTCTCTCTCTCTCTCTCTCTCTCTCTCTCTCTCTCTTCTAATAAAACTTTCTTCTTACTTTTTACCAATCGTCTCTCTTATCTCTCGTCATCTCCCTCTCTACCTCTCCAACCCTTTCCTCTCTACACTCCCTCCTATTCTTCTCTATCTTCCCCCTTTTATTTTATCTCTGCCTCCTCTTTCTTTCTTTCTCGTCCTATTTTTCTGTCTCCCTTTTCAAGTTTTCATTATTGCTTTATCGATATATGAGAAAATCCACCACTTTACAAACAAACACTTTGGATCAAGGTATGGTCTTGAAGAAGAAAAACAAATATTCGATTGCTACTGACAAGCTTTCGACCTATTTTAAGATGGATTGATTGAGTTCAATACTGTTACAAACCCTTGGTGATTTACGGTCAGAGTCAGTTTTCAAGAGAATTTGAAATCGCCTATAAAAAACTGAAATATATCAATTTATAGACAGATTTATTTGCCCTGATGATGACTTTAATAGGTAGAAAACTTGGCAACAGCAAATGTAAATTTGCTTTTTTTGGAGACCATGCATTGATCCAGTCTTTTTTTAAGTCTCTATTTCACTCTTTTCACTCTTTTCACTCTTCTCTCTCTTGTCTCTTCTCCTTCAGTATCACACACTCACAAACCTCCTCTCACTCTTTAATTATCTTTTTCCATTAGGTTATTGCTGATAATCAGTTGTCGACTCTTTATATTCCTAATTGTTTGGTTTTAAATTAAAACTGCCTTATATATCATTTTATATAAAATTTCTAAGGGTGAACGTTGATCGTAATAATAATATCGTTTAAATCAAAGTTTAAGTTTGATCTTTTAAATAGCTTTACAGTTTAAATAGCGTATAGTTGTTTATTTATTACATTTAGAATAAATTTAAAAATGCTACACTGCCTTTTTTTTTGTGAGATTTGTTTATGGTTAAGTACAACATGGCAGAAAACAGCACGAAAAGAGTAGAAACGTGTCGGTTAACTGTATTTCCTAATCGCAAAAACAAATACTGCAGGGTGCCAACCCATCGACTTTCAATAAAGCAGCACGAATCATGACATACACAAGAAAAACAAATAAAGGTATAATTATTGCCGATGTACCTAAGCCCACGACAACCAACGTACATGTAGAACGTCGTGGAACAACTTTTTATGTTCTAGTCCGTTTATGATGTAATATTTATTCTAGTCATTGTCATTAATATCATGGAAGATGTTTTCTTGAAAATAAAGTTCAATCAATCGTTTACAATATTAGTTTGATTGATTGAAACCAAATAATTAACTTATATTAATGGATGTTGTTTTACCTTTTATTGTTAATTAAGAATAATTTTGAGTCGCTTTGGTTAGTATTCATTTCTGTGCAAACGTTTTAAGAATTTCTGTTAAATATTTTCATTAAATTATTTAAATTATATGTGTATATACTTTACTGGCATAGACACACATAGATTCGGATTTTATATTAGACTGTTTACTGACGATAGCCATTCGTAAATCTTGGCTGCAATGCAGGTCTTCTTCGGCACATTCAAATTCAAATGTGGGTCGCCCCAAGGAGCATTTGGAGAATGTTTAAGGACAGAGGTCCTGCAGGACATAAAACCGACCGTCTTATTGCTTTCCGTCACATATCTTTGTGGAGGGAGGTCGAATTGCCGGCAAAATCCGCAGGTTCTCCATTTCCCGGGCCGGCGATCTTCATCGCTGACTTCATTGGTTGAGATTTATGCGACTCTTCACCTCTGTGTTTGGACGCTCGGGGCGACAAACAGCCCTCAGCGCTTAATGGGCCGGTCGAGTCCACTTGTTCTTAACCCGGAGGAAATTATTGTTCATAAACGCGTCGGGCAATTTATCAGCACGTGTTCGAGTCGAACTTTTCCCCTTTTTAAATCAGGATGTATTTACAATTAAAGAGTAATCGCTTCTTAATTATCGGCAATACTTACTTCTATTTATACTTGTATACATAATTAACAACGAAATAATTGACATAAGCATTACAGGATAGACGGAAAATCCGTCTGCCGAGGGTTATTGACAAATTAAATTATTCATCTTTATAATGATTAATCGGAGATCGTCAGATGTGGTCTGTTGTGGCATAGGTATTAAAAAACATTTTCTTTATCGTGTCAACGTTTCTGTCTTTATTGCGATAATCTTCAGGGCTCAAAGTGCTTGTTTTCTGCGTAAATATGTCATTCTTGTGTGTCGTGTTGAGAGTGTCACCACACACTTTTTTATAATGATAATAATTTATTTTAAAGAATTTAAAAAATAATAACGTACTAACTAAAAGCCGTGTCATGTCCAAGTTCCTTGTAAATTTTAAAGTATTCAGTAGAGCGGGCATTTTCCAAATAATTCTGTCGATGGGGGGCATTGATTTTATTTAAAAGAATAAATAATTGAGTTCCCCAAAAGAATGTCATCGCAAGTCTGAGATACTTCGTTTGTGTTTCCGGAAAAGTTCATGCCACCAAACCATGAGATTTTGTAGTGTACCTGGATATAATTGTTACATATTCAAATTGTATCCTTAACGTATAAAAGAAAAATGTTCCACAGATTCCAGTTTCCAGATATATGCTTAATTTTGAGTCGGAGTAGGCAATTCATTCAGCTTTTTAATAAAATACCTTTTCCCTACCCTGAGTAGAAAGCTCCATGTCACACAACAAAATACATAGACAATTAAACAGTGAAAAATATAGCCACTGAAAAGGTTCTTATCTAGTATGTCACTTACTAAGAAAACTATTTTTTTATTGTAAGTACGCAATGTTTTAAACTATATTCAAACCTTTCAGATATATAAAAAGATATACTTAGTTAATCATGATAAAAAATAAATTTGAACATAAGATATTCTTGTAACCGTGGACAGACATCTCGATAGTACCTATAGTACTAGGGTAAAGAACGAGAGGTCCTTGGTTCGAGTCTCCCTCGTGACACTAATATTTTATTTCAACCACAATTTACATAAAATTTATAAATCAAAATGCATCATTTCTTTGGTTGACTAGGATCAATTAAAATACATATGGATTAATATAATAATTACTGAAGTATTTGCTCGTATCTTTGACCAATTCATGTGTCGTCGTGAATGGAATCCGATTACACGAAATTTCAATTTAAGTTGTAGATTGAGATGAAAAGGTGGTATCCCGGGGGACCGAAGTCGCGACCGCTGAACTGATTAGAACACGGGTGGAGAGCCGGAGATCGTTGGTTCAAGTCACGCTCGTGAGTCTGAGTTTTATCACAACCTCATTTTACATAAAAATTATAATTCAATTTATATGATTACTTTGGTTAACTAAGACCAACTGAAATACATATGAATTCTACACATCCGAAACACTACATTAAATACTTATAATTAATTCACCCCAATTTCTTAGTATTTTAGAGCCTTCAATACTTTCCTGAGGCGAAAGCAAAAAAATTATGAACCATAAAATTGACATTTTAACACTTTTTCGACAAATTTACTATTTTTGTATAAGATTTTATTTTATACATGGATTTTTATATTAAAAAACATGCCAAATCCTGGTTATTTGGTCACCCTGTCACACAGAAGCGTAAGCCGCAACAATGCCACCATATACAATCCCAACAGTAGACATAAACGAATAACTTAACAAAAGGCTTTTATGACCAAAATTGGCCTTTACCGTCCAAACTCAGCTAACACTTTACAAGACATTACTGAGACCGTTTTGGACATGGGGAGTGGAATTGTGGGGGTTCCACCAAGACATTCAATATCCAGCTTGGCCAACCCTTCCAATTAAATATCCTCAAGTAATGTATCAAACCTTCTTTTTAAGTCACTAACCTCACTCCATCCAACTTCGCTAACGATCCGCTTCCAAAAGTTCCATACACTCTTTCCATCCTAAATCTACGACTCGGTTATCTGTTCTTTCCCATCCTGATGACGTAGTCTTGAACAGCTATCCTATCCTGGTGATCTCTTCCCACTTAATAGCGTTGGCTGGCGTCTCTTTAAATGTCACCTCCTGGTAGTTGTGACCGAGAGAAAAAACGTCAATAAAAATAATGCATTTATAAAAAGTTTATAAATTCCATGATCTCAACTCGTGTTCACAAGCCAACAGGTCTGTAATATACCACTATCGATTGTAGGGCGAGCAGTTATATTGATGTTGATATATGCCTTATCTCACGTACTTTTCATATCACAGACCAATGTTAAAAAATAAATCGTCGGATGTTAGCCAAAATAAATATCTTGTATCATCAGTGATTCAGTATCTGCTTTCTGTTCAAATATAGTTTATTCTCAGTCAATGTCTCGTTTTCCTTTTATTTCAATTTGCTAAAAGCCATTCGCTGACGTTAAACCAATGCCCGCGAGCACAGCCCCGTCTGATTTTTTTTATATCAAAATTCATATGTGTTCAAATAAATGAAACCTTTATATTGGGAAGGGAACGTATATTTGTTTTTGCCAGCGAGCAAGCGGCTTTAGAGACTGCTAATGACCAGCACCCTTCCAGTTGAAATATTTTCTTTCTCGAAAGAACTAGTTGTACAAGAATATATTAGTTTTTTGGTGTGTAACAGGTAGAACGTGATTAAATAAATCAACCAGACACCATAGGTATTTGCGGCCTTGTACACCACTTGGAATATTTCTGATCTGTCTGGGAACAAGTCGGTGCTTGGTGTTTGGAATGGTTAGAGTGAACGCAATTTAAATTCCATAGGCTTTCCATAAGAAATGGTCCATTAAAAAATGATAATATTACGGAACAGCGCGGAACAAAAGAATCATTGTGAGGCCGTTTCCCCTGGCATTAGGCATTCCGGGAAGGAAGAAGCCGGTTATTAATATGCGTTTAACACAGGTCTTTCTTGGTTATTAAATACCTCATCCGGTGTTTGCGGAGGGGAGATGGAAATACAAAGCGCCCTTTGACCAAAACTGGCTTAAAGGATCTGGGATTGGGTCGGTGTTCCGATCAACGGCTCAAAGGTACGGTAAGTTTGAGGAAACGGATTCGGCAAAGGCAGCTGCGAATTACCGAACTGTCTGCCTTGAAAGCTTCCTTCAAATTAATTAAATGTACAACAGATGTACATTACAAAGGTACTTCCACACCTAAAGGCATAAACTATTATGCTATTAACAACGCACAAAACATAGTATCAATTCTGAGAAATACGAATTCATTCAACGTAGCTATAGTTTTTAAATGCATTTGTTTGAGGGTCACCTGACGTTTTAGTCACAAGGTGTATAAGACATTTTAAATTCAGGATGAAAACAAAAACCTTTTGGCAAGTGTTAAAACAGGATAATTTAAATTTGGACATATATTGTATCCACATGTATAAGTATATACACACAAACATCTACAGAGTTGATCCTTTCGCTTCGCGCAGGTCACCGGCAATTCCACCTTCCACCACACAATAAATTACCGTCAGCCGTCGAGAATCATCCACCCCGGGTGTGTCAATCCGGGATCAGACCTCGGTCGTATCCGTCCAGCCAGCCAAGTTGGGCTCCGGGTGATGTCAACAGCAAGGGCAATTCAGCACCCAAGCATGGAGTTCCAAACCCATTCACGCTCGCACTCATTCATCACCTAGAGCATAGGCCATATTATAATCAAAAAACTAGTAAATCAATGGAATAATCTTCACGACCGACAACAATACGATAATTGCTAGTTGAATGTTCATAAATTTAACCCTCTTGTGTTTGAAGTTTTTATGTTCAAACGAGTTCAAAATATATCGACCCGACAGTAATCACAATAAAATTTTGACGTAGATAAGAACTTTGTGATGAATAGACTGTTTTGGGTTCACTAAGCATTTGGGGAATTATGTCGCCATAGTAGGGCTGCACCCAAAGCTGGAAATTAAAGCAATGTAGAGTTATTTATTTCATTTCATTCACAATATATGTCAGTCTCTCTCTCTCTCTTCTCTTGTCTTTCTTGTTTTATTATTGTGCCTTTTCTTAAGAAATATCTATCTACTTATTTATTTCTCACTTCTGGTCTTTATCCTCTTTCTATGTTTCACAATTCTCTATCTCTTTCACACTCCCTTTCCCCTTTCTCCTTCCCTCTTTATACCCATTTCCCTCTCACACAAGCATTGTGACAAAATTCATAATAAATTGTCATAATCGATATGGAATTTGTGATAATTTTTACGTGTCCATATATCATTTGGGTAAATGAAGCTGCATTCTCTGTTATTACGATGAACCCCGTTAGACTAAACTATTAGTGCGGCTCAGAATATTCTCTTACTGGTGGTTATTTAACTTATATGATTAGCCCAACATGATTAGCGCTAACGTATGTTAATATAAACCTATTTCCCAGTTAAATTATCAAACTGACGTCTCAAAATACCTAGCAATCACAAATTATACTTCTAACCATAGTGTAAAATGCCGACATGCGTACTTGAAATGCTGGAAAAGAGGCATCGTGCTGACTTTCATGTGTAAATTAATAAAATAAAAAATAAAGATTTGGAAGACAACCAGGCAGTAAGCTCTTTGATTCGTTCTTTAGCGTACGATGATGGTGAACAATAATTAATATCCATTTCATTATGTTTACTACTTAAAAAAATCAATTCTGTCTTGCAACAGCAAGCTTCTGGAGGTGCATCCGAGAATATAAATCCTTAGTTACATTTGGTCTGTTAAATGAGGACAGACCGTGGAGAACAGCAGTTTGCATAAATTACTTAACAAGTACCAATTGTCTAGGAAGGATCCATTCATTTAAAGACAGAAGGCTCAGGTTGTGTGACAAAGGAATGGACGGGCTCTGTTGTCGGCCAAGGAATAGGGAAATTTACATCGACTAATTAATTTCAACCTGCACAGCTACTAAGCTCCTTAGACTATTAAAGTGAAATCCGAAAGAAAGTAATGCTTATTATATATACTACTGTACAAATTTGTGCAAAGTTTCAGTTGGGCAGTTTTAACTTAAAAATCACCATTTCGTGCACAAAATTAACTATTGTTAACTTTAAATTTACGTTTTTAATTTCTTGCTAGATCTTTTTAATTGCAAATAAAACTTTTTTTTAAATATTTATATTAACTCTTTTTAATTTCAAATTAGCAATTCTTCACTTCAAACTAGCCTTCTTTAATTTCAAATCATCCATTTCTAACTTCAAAATAATCCTATCTTCAAAGCATCAAAATGATCTAGAAGAGGGAATGAACGTAAGCACATATAAGAAAAATTCCCGCATTAAAAAAAATAAAATAAAATAATTGGATTCTAAGAAATCCATACAGATTATAAAGATTATTTAAAATTTTAAAACCAAATAATTTGTTTTTTAATTCGACCTTTTTAAAATACTCAATAATTGCACTTTTATAAACATACTTTTTCACATTCCTCAAATTTAAAAAAAATTTATAATTAAAATTATATAATTTTTATTTTTATTTTAACCAATTTTCATTTAGGTCTCTAAGTGCCAAACAGTTTTATTTTAACAACTTTTCTCAAGTAAGTATAGAAGAAACACTTAACATGTTTCTTCACTTCAAACTGGTCTTCTTTAATTTTAAATTATTCATTCTTAATTTAAAATAATCCTTTCTTCAAACTATCAAAATAACCTAGAAGAAAGCTCGCAGTCTAAATTTTACTTAACGTGCTTATATTTTAAACCAGCTCGTAAGTTTTTTTTTAATGTTTTAAAGAAAGGGTTAATTTGACAGGAAAAGAACTCATTGCAATTAATGTTCTGTTTAATAAAACTTTTCAGAACTTATCTTTGAAATCTTTGGAATATATAATTTATATATAAACTACAGATTAGACAAAAAATGCTGTAGGTGTCAAATGAAAATGCTTCAGTTCATTTATCAAAGGCATAGAAATTGCCTGGTTTATTATGACAACATGTATGTACATAAAGTAGCAATAACTACGGGCCAGTTGGAAGTAAAGAAACATATTAAGTAGTTCGTGTAAATATATATGAGAAAAAGTTTTTAATACAAAATAATTACGATTTTTGCTTTGGCCTCGGTTGTAGAGAAGATTTATTTGAAACCAAAGTTGTTGATAATTTGGATTTATGTATCCCATGCCCTTATAATGATGCGACTGCATAAATAAATATGTGAGAGAAGCTGCAAATGTTAATTAGAAAAACAAAACTGTTAAAACTGTTTACAAAAAATAATATTCAATGGTTTGCAAATCTGCCGTTGACCCACATTACTGAAACGTGTGAATAAAAATGAATTTTAGCTTTGGTTGGCCAGCTCAAGTTGAACAACAAAAGTTGAGTCGTGAGAACGTGGCTTAATATAGCTAAAAATGTTCGACTTTCTAAGGCTTATTTATGATCGTAGGTTGACCAGGACAATCGGGATGTTCAAACTGCTGACGTCTGCTGAACAACTCCCAGACCACCCAACACTACTCTTGTCAGCGGTAAAACAATTTCACAATTCTTGGCCGTCAACTTTATCAGCGAACATAAAGCTATACGTGACTTAGACGAAACCTGTGTCAAAGATTTATTAACGGACACACACAAGAATTTTTACTACAACAGAACTATAAAATTTGCCCGCATTTTCATTAATCTTTAAGGATAGAGTTGAACGCTATTGTTATTTAGTAGCTCGGGCCCTAACAATCTGCAGATTTTCGTGACGAAAGAAAATGTAAGCTCAGGTTGGCAGCATTCCGGACAGATTGCCGATCCGCGAACGGCGCATAATGCGCTTGTAAATACGGGCGCGAATCGAATTTCGTACGAGAGTGCGGACCCCAAATCATTGGTAAACACAGGTTCGGGTAATTACTATCGGCGGATTTCAGGAATACGTGGTAATTAGATCTGAGGGTTGGAAAGAGCACTTTATTATCAGGCGGCGGGCATAAATCACGGTGGCAGCGATGAAAACGACGGCGGGGCTTTATTTACCTCTTCCTATGCAATTTGCGGCTGTGGTCAAGTTAAGACCGGGTAGCTCACCTTTAAGCCCAAACCGTGGGAGACTGTTGATTTTATTCATCCAGCATGAAAAAAATCGATTCACGTTACAAATTGATTTAAACCAACTCAATTCTTGTTGTTATTCATTGATAGTGCAAATAATTAATATTTATGAAAATACAAACATTGCCAATATTAAATGGCCGTACACGTGTATACTACATAATACCGTTAGTGATTACTCTTGTGTTTTGGAGGAATGTTGGTTTAGTTATTATTGTCTAAACACACTGAAAACAGAATAGTTAAGTTGTTCTTATTTGCAAGTTTCTTTCGAGATTTCGTATGCTTACGGATGGTTTTGCTAAGTGAAAATGGAAGATAAATAGTGCAGATTCCTGATTTGATGTATGCATTACCTTAAATGAAAAACTACAGTTTTGACTGTTAGGAAAATTTGTGATAAGTGATGATTGATGACGCTTCAACAGAAGGCATTGTCTGATGTGGTTTTCTCGGTGCAGAAGCGGAAATTTTTATTTGAATAAAACTCTCTTCAACTGTTGACACCGACGAAATGTAAGCTTTTATCCAAACCATCCACCCACAATTGACAGGAGACATTGCAGATACATTTAACATATTTCTGTATGCTAGTTGAGGAGATATACGCTTCTTCGTACGCTAACTGAATTTTTTTTTATAATGCAACCAAATGCAATGAAGACGGACCGATGTTAAAAAGAGAACCGAAGTTGAATTGGATCCTGTGCAACAATGTTTTGAATGGAAAATTCTGGGCCAAGGATATTTTTAGCACACCATTAACAACTCCAAAACCCGGATTACGTTAGAAGATAACATTGTGCAGTTGGTTGGACTGAAAGGAAGTGGTTTAATAGCTTATTGCTCCGAACCATGCTGTTAAATCTAGTGAATACTGCACACAATTGACAATATTGAAGTCAGTAAATTACCAAAACCTACCAGCATTAATTAATTGTTTAATCGTTTAATTCCACTAGGATAATTCTGGCCCCCTGTAACTTGCAGACGCACCAGAAATAGTTTGGGCTTAGCTTGGCTGTACTTCCAAACTAACTTATTTGCCTGACTGGCCTCAAAAAATATTTTCACAAATTTCTGAACTCTAATGGGAAATGAGAAAAATCTTGAATTTAGTCGACGAATAGGTCTGGCATTCACTATACTGGTAAGTAATCAGTATACTAAAGGGATCCTACCAAAGACGTTTGCAGATACTATCATTTCCTCTAAGGTTAATGTCAAAAAAGAAAACAACTCGAAACTTTTTTTTAAACAAGGGTTCGGAACAGCAGAGGACACATCAACCCACAAGGTTGGTTAGGGATGGTTTTTGGAAAAACAAAAACCATTTGTATGTACATATATCGGGTTCGAATCCAGCGGCCCTGATTCGAACCCGGGACCTTCACCTTACAGTGATTGATGAGCACTATATCATTGACTAAACCGTTGCGGACACTGACACCTCCTCTGTTTTGTTTCCTTTCGGCAGTTTTTAATGATAGTTTCAAAATCTTAATGACAAATCATTTTGAACTGTTTGAACACGAAAAATCAAATATTTAGCGTCTAAACATTAATTTTAATTATAATAAATGACGTTTGAAAAATTAAGAACATCTCTTCATACGTATTAAGTAAGAATACATTTTCTGAAAGCACACTATACCTGTCAGTATTTGTACAATCAAGAAAATCTTACTTCAACTTTAGACAAAACTTCAGAAACTCGTGTAGTATATGTTATAAATAAATTTTTATCTTGTTTCCATAAATTTTTAGTTAAAAAATGAATCTCATACGAATTTGATTATTCTTTCCATTGGTGTAATCAGAATTGCTGTAGGAGTAATAGGATTAACATTGTGTGAGGTTCGAAGGACTTTATGGAATTTATCAGATTTCTAACATATAAACTTTTTAGTTCAATTTGATATTTTGGATGCAGAATAATTAACGCCTGCTCACGAGACATCCTGTTTATGTTGGCAAATATAGCCTTTCTAGATAAGTAATTATATTGTTTCCAAAACAAATTGCCTCTCTTGAATAGGAAAATGTTTGTCTCTGTATTTACTTTATCTCGTCAGCAAACTTTCGCAAATAATTCCTAGTATTCATTGGGTTCATTTATAATATTAATATAAAAGAAAACCGTTAAATTTTTAATGTAAAGTTAAGTAAAGCGAATTTTGTAAAGAAAATATTATGGTTTGAACCTTGAAACATCAATTTGTATCGTAAAGAATTGTGATGCCATGTAAGGGATTTTTGGAATTAGAAAAGAGAAACATGTTATGTTGAAATAAGTGAAAATGCACACCCATGTGGTCAACGAAACAGAATAAAATGATTATTCTATAATAATAAAAGGATGCTCAATACATATTCAACCTCATTTCGACGGCATCATTACTGTCCATCAAGTAGCTTGTTATGGAAAATAGAGAGTAGCAATTAATAACAGGTGGCCCATTGTACCTAGGTGGTCGTTGACGTGAAGTATTGAAGTTTTGGCATTGAATACCGAAAGCTATAGGTTCCAAGAGCTTGTTAGGACGGCCCCGCGGGCCAGCCGAGCAAGGAGGCCCTAGACAAAATTACAGGCTACTGCTACTGAATAAAACATGTCCGGCCGTGCAGGTGGTGCCAGATAAGTCAGCTCCAGTTTTCAATCGCTGATCACAGTCTTTCCCGTTTAAACCTCGGATTGGATACCAGTCTTTTGCTAGGTACCGTTTCCCGGCATGACGTTCACCAGCAAAACAAAACATAAACTACACTTGTAACCGTTTCATCCCGAATCTATAAATCTACTTCTGACGTTCTTTATATGCGCTGGCCGATTAACACTTCTCTGGCGAGATTTTTATTGATCGAGCCATTATAGAAACGGCTATACGGTCAGTCGTTTCTTATTAATAAATGACGCTCTCCGCTATACCCAGGCTCTCTCGCACAGAATCTTTGATATTTAATAAGTATTAAATTTCGTTTGAATTGAAAGCTCCGCTACATCGGAGGCTAAGACAACATAGAATTTATGCTTTCGTTCTTTTTCGCTCATAGGTAATCATTGGTCTGTCTGGAAAATAATGCAGGTTTATGGTTAGAATCTAAAAACAAGTAAATAAATTATTTTAAACATTGTTTAATTATTAAAATATCCTCCATCACTCTCAATACACTTCGCCCAACTCTATGGCACCTTTTCTATAGGACTAAATAGAATTTTGAATCTTCATTATTAACAAATTCTATACCCGAATTTCTTAACACGATTTTCGATCAATAAATATTTTATGTTGTAAAACGACGTCCAGGAGTCAAAACAGGTGGTCGGACTACATATTTAGAAGATGAACAAAAATACTAGTGGTGTTAACATCTGATTGCTTAAAACATTACGCAGACAAGTTGGTGTATTTGTTGTGTCATAAATTACGAAGCACACAACAAATAGCATTACAAATGAATATTTTAACTTGCACTAAGATAACGACCATCTCCAATCCAAAACTTAAACCGTCTTAAACTTAAGTGTAAACCATACTAGATACTCAATTAATTATACTCAATGTTTTCGAAATGAAAAATGATGAATAACTAATTATTTATATAATTAAGTAAAGCTCATAAAATAATTAAAAATTTCATACTAGATAGTTAATAAAAAGAAGAATTAAGACAACATATCTACGAAAGTTAACCTCACAAGGAGAGCTACGAGAGGATATAAGATCACAGAGATCAATGAACCTTTTTGGTGTTATTAGTAAAAAATATGCTATAACTGTACCTGTGAAGGGGCTTAGAAACCGAGGAAAATATATATTGAATCATTTACACAATATTTTAAATATGGTTCTCTGCCTTTGTTGTATTTTAAGGCTATATAAAGATTTATCAATCGGTTCGGTTATTTACGTAAGATAAGAAATTAATTTACTTACAATTTATGTATTTGTCTCAGTTTTATTAAATGAGATTAAAAAGTAAAAAAACAATATGTTTCCAGTCAAATAAACCAAAAAAGATTTAAGTCAAAAAAGTTATATAAGTATCCTTTAAAACCTTTCTTCTTATAAGCGATTCTTATCCCAAGTCCCATAAAAGACATCTGGATTTTATCCAAATTGAATGAATTACAATCGTCTAAGAGTAAATATTTTACTTTTAATTTGTATCTTCTTACAGATAATATCAACGTTTTGATGTTATATCACTAAAAGTGAAAAAAAAATAGTATAAAATCAACATAACTACCACAAATATTTTATTTTATTTTTCCAGTCCTAATGTTTATAAAGACATATTCTCTTCACTTTTCAACGATTGCAAACCACGAAACGACAACTACCTCGATTGAAAGGGAATGGCTTTCCAAAACTTGAGACGATGCAAACCAATAAGCGGATAAAGGGGTCTGTCGTTACCCTAATAAGGAGCCATGTCTTGGTACAAACTAATCCCAATTAATTTCTAATTCCCCATCAATCCACCGGGCTCTAATCAGCTGGCGCAAACCCGACGAGTAAGGAAGTCAATCATTCGAGCTTAATCGGAACAACTGTTCTTGTGTATTGAATATGTGGGTTGTTGAGAGAGCGAGAGAAAGAGAATGGGCGAAAGAGAGAGAAGAGTGAAGAGAGAGAGAGTGTGTGTGAGAGAGAAAGAGAATGGGCGAAAGAGAGAGGGAGAGAGAGAGAGAGAGAGTTTGTTGTAAAATATGAATATTTGAAGGTTCAGGCAACCTCTCCTATCCTCCTATAATTTTCTCTTGTATGTGGTATACCTTCCACACTTCATCAAAATATGATCTGATGTTTTCAAGTCGGCACATTCGCAGAGATCATCTGGTGCTAGGTTAATCTTCTTTAAAATAGCCCTGCAAATACTATGGATGAAACGTAGTCTAGACGTAATTGTGCTAGTCTTTTTATTTTTGATTGATAACGTGAACCATCGAAGTCGAACCTTACGAAAAAGTGTTTTGTATTACAGCCCTATATTAACCTCTATGTAATTTCGTTACAATATCTACATACTGTCTTTTTTGGATAACGAGTAAAAACCCTAGAATTGTACTTTAGATATTACGTAACATTCTCTTCTAAAGACCTCATTCGCCAATAAA
>CM077105.1:30699671-30733351 GCA_039619505.1 Cimex hemipterus | reverse complement strand
GTACAAAACCACATATCAACAATTGAGAAATGGAGCAATCTTTGGAAAATAAAGTTTAATCCCTCAAAGTCACAACATATCACCTTTACACTCCATCGTGAGACTTGCCCTAGCATATACTTATAGAATGAACCTATTCCACAATCCGACAAAGTTAACTATTTAGGACTTACATTTGATAGAAGACCAACTTGGAATCCACACACACGATTAAAAAACATACACTGAACAAACGATTTAAAATTCTTTATTACCTACTCAACAGACAATCAAAATTACCATTAAAATCAAAACTTTCAACATACATATACCTACACAAACCAATTTGGATGTATGGGTGCCAAGTATATGGATCGGCCAAGTATTCCAATACTCAAAGATTACAAAGTTTTCAATCCAAAATTTTAAGACTAATTGTTTCTGACCCATTTTATGTAAACAATAATACACTTCACAGAGATCTTCAAATCCCAACAGTTTTTTCATCCATCAAAACATATTACAGACGTTTTCATAGTAAATTACAAAATCACACAAATACAATGACTCCATTCCCCACAATTACCACGTAAACGTCTGAAAAGCGTATGGATAAGAGACCTCTTAAATGCTTAATATCATTTCATTAATCCAGAGCGGTTGCCAATGGGTAGCTTTCTCTATAACGCCCATAATGCCAAACGCACAGTCTGAAATCTAATCTGCTGGTTGTATATCATGCATGTACAGTTGTAGATATAAATAAATGAAGTAAAAAAAAAAATCTTTGAATTACTCTACTTCATCGTTTGTTCAAAACAACATCTGACAACCGTACCGTTAAATTGAACAACTTACTGGGTTGAATATTTCATACTTCAATTTTCATGGGATAACTTGCAAACTTGGTTCTGTATTTGTGATTTGGACTTGTTTCAAATTATTTCTCTCCTGCGATACAGAGCTGGAAATGCAGCTAATTGATTAGAACAGCTTACTGTCCTTTCAAATATGTGTTTCATGTTTCGTTCCAACTCCGGTTTGGATACTAAACCCAGCTGTATGGCAGGCATTACTTGGCCTTTCCTATCCAAAAGTGGCGCGTTTATTTTCTTCGTATGTTTTAGTAATGTATACAGGTTGTTAACAGTACATACTAGAAGTATAAGGATCTCTTCACTCTAGACCACGACGAGTCAATTTGGATTCTAGGTTCGACTACCAGTCTGTCTTTTTTCACGGCTTTGTTAGTTAAGTGACTGTTAAGTTAACATTAATTATTTTTGCCTTGAAGCTTTACTATTTCACATTATTTTATATTATATTTTAAGTTACTTCGGTGAAAACAAGTGACACAACATAGTTATTGCTCATTAGAATTTAGATTGCTATATTGCAGGCTAATTTTTATGAAGTCAACGTTTTTCTCTACATGGAGGGAGGACAATTTGTGCCATATAAGATCAACATTAATTAAACCTGCCCTTGACTGAGATAAACGTGGTGTAAAACAATAAATCTTCCTATCTCATGGCACCGGTACCTGCTTTTCTCTAATTATTGCTATCGGAACTTGCTCATTAGAAATCGGGAGGCGGCTGTGGCCGCGCCTCGATAGCTGGTTGGTTTGTTTTCCTTTTGTCGTCTTCTCGCCCCACCAGGTGTGAAATAAAAAATAAAAAACCTGTACGCCATAAATAGAATAAATAATCACCAGCGAGTCAGGGAGACAAAATAAATTTGCGTTTCCTATTACCGCAATACTGCCCAGGCTCATTTTTTGTTTCGTAACTTCCACGGCCGGACTTCATTTAAATGCATCGGTTTGGAGATGATGTATACATAATATCTTCGTCCGAAATCGACGATATACATAAAGCTATCACATCAACTGTGAATTATATGAGAAAGTTTTTTCGCCTGACATCATTGAATTCCAAACTTAAAAGTTCATCTGGAATAAACTTCCTTGGGGTTAATCAATAAATGACATTTTTTATATCTTTAATATAAGCATAGTATTGGGATTAATAACCTTAAACTATATTAACAGTAATAATAATGTCTTTCATTTCCATACATACAAACATAAATATCTATGAAATGAAATAAATAAATAATTAATGTAGATATCTCTGCTAACATAATCTCTACAGTGGATTTCACATAAAAAATAATAATAAAATATAAAGATAATTAAAGGTTGATCGTTGAGGTCTTTGAAATGTAATCGTTTAAGCTTTTCGTCCACAATTAGCCACTAAGCTCTCCCACCGAGTTTTAGCATATGTGGCTTTAGTACATAGTTGTACTAACATTCCGATACGTTTTTTTTTCGAAAATAGATGTCTTTTTTGTGTAAAATTTCAAAAAATTTATTCTCATCCGCCAACTTAAGTCAATTCGTACATCCCTGTGTAATACGTATTTTGGGTTTCCAACAAGAAAACCATATAAATAATTGCTCTTATTAGATTAGTTCAACCTGAAGAAGAGTCTAAACCTGGCTGAACATAGTGAAGCTGTAATTTAAAAAATAACTGTGTTAAATAGTTTGGTGTATAAAAGATTTGTTAAGTGCAATAAATAAGTATTATTGAAAAAAAATTTAATTATCATATTAAACGTATATTTTATAATTATAGCACATTACAACCGAATGATCTCCATATGATATTCTGATATTTAAACTATATAAAAAATTTATAAAAAATATTTTAAAAATAATAAATAACCATCCATCATCTTGGCCATGCTGCTTAAAACTATACTTCTTTACCTATTACTTAAAATTATATAAATATATAAAATTTTAGATAAACTAAATTAAATTGCGGATGTGAAATGGTTTGGTTTTCTCCAACGATAATATTGTATGTGAACACTTGTTCAATTTTGATGCATTGTTCTTCTTCCACAAAACATTTCCTTAGAATAAAAAACCACACATTGAAAGAACGGCTATTTGCTGGTTTTAGCAGTGATTCTATTGTTCCATTATGTGCAAAATAGCGCAGAGCGGATTCCGCGGGTTGTAATGAAGAGGACAACGATAAATCTTCAGTTGTCAACGTTGAAAGCACCTCGGCTTTCCCTTCCTTCCTTCAGTACAACTGTGACATCGAATACCGGCCAACGGCTAATGGAGGATAAATGCCGGGATTAATTAGCCAGTCAGAGCTCGTACAAATCATTACCTTTTAAATGCGATGATTAAATTACAAAGACATCCTCCATATTGTTGAATAGTTGTAGGATTGTAAATTGCTTCTGTCCCATCATTTTAACACCAAATTCGAAGTCGGACGTTAGGCCCTCCTGTATCATAGTCATTTATTTTACTCTACTATTCACATGATAATATAAGTGAATCTATTTTAATCAATCTTACCCAGGAATTGGCGATTTGATGTGGACGTACAAAAAGAAATGAAACAATTTTATCCATCACTGATAATAACGATTTTACACACTAGCTGATGACATGGCATCATTCCGGAGCGATTCCTTTTTGGGTTAAGGTAACCAATTTTTTTCAAACAAAAAACAATTTTGTCTCAATCCCAGTTCTAACGTTAAAGGGAAGAATTACTGCCATAAAGATGGGTTCAGGTAATTAAGATCAATTGGTTTCAAATAGCAGTTGCTGATCATTTATTTCATCTGTAGGCTGAAAGTCTATTACGAAAGGTTTTTGAGAATCGTTATTTCTGATACCGGTTTTTTAATTTAATAAATATTATAGAATTTATTTGTTTTCCAAATTCGATAGTGTACAGAAATTACATAAAAATTAAGGCTCTTAAAATCATGCTTACGAAATACGTTTTAGTAAAATATATTTGCTATACTATTCAGTCTTTTTCTATACCTTGGGTAGTCACCCAATCTACATTTTGTCAATAGCTATTTGACTACCAGACTCATGCAGCTTTGAAAACATTTTCTGCAAATCATCCAACGAAGGAATCTGTCATCAGTTGTACTCGGTCCCATTATATATACATCATATCAATAGGTTCACACAAAAAATTACGTCATGCCCAACGCTTAGATAATTCCTTGGTTTAAAGCACACAGCCTTTCAATATTACTCTCCGAGGGCGAGACGTAGGTTGTGGAAAAAACATCCTACAAGTATTTGTTAAATGTAAACAATGTTTGTAAATTCCAGGCCCTGACGATGATCTCAGTAAAGATCGAAACGTTGGCGCAATAAAGAAAATGTTTTTCTGAAACCTACATCACACCAGACCGAATCTCTCGAGTTTTGAATAATTATAAAATATATTAATAATTTCATAGGTTTTGCTGTGTTTTTCTTATGTTTTAAGTTATATTTGTTTATGTTTTATGCTATTATATATGTAATGCATTAATAAAGACTGATTGCAATTAAAATTGGTGTTCATGTATTCCAAGGTGGATTTATTTATTATTTTGTAAACAGAAACAAGAAAATAAAATGCAGTCTTCTATTAAGAATGAATTACCATCATAACAATACATTATACATTTTTGGGCTGTATTCATCAGGGAGAAAATCCTTTTTGTGCCCCACTGAAAAATTCAAAATTCATTTCAGTCAAATGTAAAATAAATACATATTCTAAACCCATGACTTTTGGCTTTTGTAACTTTTGATTTCATTAATAAACAATATATTTTCTTATACTACTTAAATAAGAACAAATTGACTGATATATAATAATCCTAAAATGCTTGCATAATAAAAGTAGAACAACGTATTTTTAAAAAAAAAGTCTAAAAAACAGCTTTAAAATATATTTCCACTGTTCGTAGAGTCCTAGGGCACAAGATTGTTATTGTCTAAATCCTAAATATTTGTAGTTTAAAAATAACACGTCAATTTTTTACCTAATATTATAAAAAATTCACCAAAATGTTTGCCAGTTAATATCTTCCAGGTTCTAAAAAAACATTTTCATCACTGCACCATTTTTTATTTATTTATGAAAATATCGAATTCATGAACATATGAAAATTGTTCAGCATTGAAATATGTTTTTTATTTATTATTTTTAAATTAAATAATCTTTATGAAACGGTATTGTCCGATCGGATCGAGGTCACGATAGATCAAATGGTTAGGTAGCAGATTATTTAGCCGAGGGTCGTGGGTTCGAATCCCGCTCGTGACACTGGCTTTTTTATCTCAACCAATACCTTAATTAATAATTAATTGCAAAAAAATTAGTTGATCCATTGGACCATGAACTGTAATGGATTTATTATTTAATGTCTATGCGTTTAAGCCTGCCACAACACTTCAAGGAGTCTTGATCTTAGTTTCGTTCCGCCAATTCTAGATACGTTTTATTATTATATTGGCAGTCTTCAATAATTAGAATTGAAAGCTGTAGATCATTTTTCTTTAACATTTAGAATTTTCGGTTCAAAAGCATCGCTTGTAATCTTGATGGTGGTTAAAACCAATTTCTTTCTAACATAGGGAATAAATTCCAGTATTTTCTTTTAATTTCGAAATCAAACGAGGCTTTCTTCCAGGATGTATATTATGCATTACTGAACTTTTCCGTTTTATTTGTTTAGTTTTTTCTTACTTTTGTTCGTACTTTGGTAGCATCCTTTAGACAACGGAGTTGAAAACCTTCGGCTTTCTCCGAAAAACGGGACAATGCTTGAATGTTAATTTAGTTGGCGTTGTACCTCGCATGTGGGGATGATTAACATAACCATAAATCAGCCTCTGACAAACCGAAAAGTACTGTGAGATAAAGTCGGAGAATGGCCATTGTTAATTTGTTTAAAAAGGCTTTAACTAGGAAGAAAATTAAGCTCGATTTGGTCAAAACGCTGTTAAAACGGAGCAACATTTTCTAATTACTCAAGTTAAAATGTATAAAAAACGTCATAAATAATAGACAGTGTGTTTATAGGAGTGTACAAGATAATACATAAGCATATTAAACGGCCTAATTCTCATTAATGTTCCCACTTGTTTAACATAGTCTACCGCAACCGTTGACGGGGCACCATCAACGACTATTGTTTTAGTAATTACTATTTCTGACCCATGATCAAAGAGAGGCGCCGTTTGATTCATGGTCCCGAGATTAAATTGCTTTAGTCTCCTCTCGTTCTTTTAACGAGGCGGGATATCCGAAACAGTTTATTCGAGTTTAAATTTACAAGCGAACAAGGCCAATTATCACGTTGGATTTAAGATAATATGAAATATTTATGCATCGAAACAACGGTTTGGAGAATTTTAATGAGATGATGATTTATTTAAGCTATCGTCTTAAGGAATAAAATATTTTTTCTTCAAACAAATGTGTGGCCTCTAATAAATTCTTCCGTAAAATGGCTTGCTGAAGATATTGAGGAAGAGATTTACAAAGTGGGTAAAACATACAATCCAATTGAAGTTGAATTGCCTAAAAAAAATCTATTTTCATAACTTAAAGGCATGTATTTCTTACGTTTATATTATATAATCATCGATCGTTATCAATCAACCTTCTTAAAAATTGAAATCAAAGAATTTCATGACGAACATTAGCAGATCTTATTACTGAAAAGAAGTTGGATGAAGAACTTAAGAGCGGTAAAATCTACGGATGATCAAGTACTTAAAAGTCTATGAGCATGTACCAATATTTTTCAGGCGGAAATCACTGTCGGATGCACGCTATTCTAAACAGATAATATATAATGAAGTTACATATGCAGTAAAGTGTTTAAATGCATTTCTCAAGCCTTTAATTTATTTATTTTTGGCTATTAATTTCGACTTCATGTGCCCCTTTATAAAACCTTTTTTGGAATTCAAATATTACGTCCCCTCATGAAAGCTAAATAGGAACATAAACTTATTAATATTTTAAGGAGTCAAACAAACAAGGAAAATGGGGAGCTAAAGATGGATATCTTTCGTTAATGTCCCTTTGTCTTCTTATAGTCGATCAATAATGAACTATGCGACATCACGGATGAAAAAAAAACCTGATTGTGATAGTCCACCTATAGAACATGAATTAGACAAAGGTACAGGTGATAATTAATAGTCAGTGGAAGTACTAAAATTTTTTGGGATATTGACGGTACCAGGACGTACGGAAGTACGGAAGCAAGGCCCCACATGGACGTGAGCATCAGCACTTTCGAATAGTACATATTTATAAAGATATCATTAGTTGCGGTCTGGTGTGATGTAGGTTTCACAAAAACATTTTCTTTATCGTACCAACGTTTCGATCTTTATCAGAGATCATCTTCTGGGCCTGGGATTCACAAACATTGTTAACACTTAACAAATTAATAAAAAGTGTATTTGTTAAATGTAAACAATGTTTGTCAATCCCGGGCCCTGAAGGTAATAAAGATCGAAACGATGCCACGATAAAGAAAATGTTTTTATGAAACCTACATGACACCAGACCGCATCTTACGATATCTGAATAATTATCGATTAACGGTAACAATCTCTACACATAGTACATATTGTTTTCTTTCAATCTCCACATAGATTACGAAAAACGATAGTATACTTAAAAAAATTAAAAAGACAAATTGGTCTTAAACTTTTTCATTTTATAAAAATAACACCTATAAGGGGACCGGTGGCAACAATTGATAGAAATTGACACAGCACTCATCAATGGAAGAGGCGGGATCGGATCTCAGCGACCTTGAATTTGGTACCAACGCCCTTCAAAAATGAGTTTCTTCGATGGAAGGACACCGGTACAACGGTGGCTAAAGTACACATTTGTGTTGCGAGCCCTCCACCAAAATATGGAGCCAGGGATAGAGTATAAGCTGTACAGCTCAGCTGCAGTGCTTAGGAGGGAAGTCCTCCAGTACCTGGTATCCATTAAAAAAATGGAGACTGGAATAAAGGAAAATGGAGATTTTCAAAACAATTTGAATGAGTTACTTGACACTGTTAAGTTACACATTAACAAACTATCATGGGCAAAAAAAATCCTGGCGAGATTTTGACGTAAGTCTTTCTATAAGATTTTATAGAATGTATCGGAGGAAACAGGTATTTACTTAGAATACAGGCGGGTTTCCTTACTGAGGAATGCAGACTAAATAATTATGAGAAAGATCTGAAATGTGGCGGAGGAAATTCCGGCACCCGACATGCTGACAGACTAGTGCTTTTGGAACCTACGACCTTTATTAAACCTTTATTCGGTAACGTCAGAAAAAACTGAAGTAGTTCCGAGGGACATTGTACTCAAATTTCTCGACGAATTGGGACTGACTGGTGTACTAACTATAAGTGAAAATAGGGTAATATGCATTATCATTTAAATGATGCCTCGAAATCTTCAACAATACTGTCTTTAAAATGTTTCTCTAGCGTCCAGAAAATAATTTTATTGTGAATCCCTTGTGTATTTTTTCAGCAGGAAAACTGTTAACCCTGGCCTTGTAGATTTGTCGTTTCAGGACGAAAAGAACTTTTAAGGATTCCAAATATACGACCGCAAGTATTATCCGGTGAGTTGTTTCTTCACTTCTATTTTTTTCTTCTTTTTTTTCTATCGTTGCGGTAAGGTTGCTTCCTCGCCACGCCCGCCGCAATTTCCCTTGTGGCCCAGCTTCCGACTTTTTTTCTCTTCCATTTACCGAACTTCCTAGCAATACCGCGAAACACCATCCTCGGGAAAAAAATTCAAACACGCTCCCTAGCATCCTCGACGGTTTTTCTTGTCCCTGATATGTATCTAAGATAGTATCTCACCTCCTAAAACCTAATCTTCGGCATCTCCCATTGTGAGAAAGGCCATAAAATATTTTCGGGAGTGGCTTCTTCGATGCTGACACCGCTTCCCATAACCAAATTAAACTGTTATAATTAGAGTGTTAACTCTAACGGTATGTTCTCTGTAATATAATGTGAGAAAATCCAATTAGTTACTTCTTTTTAGGCGCAGGCTGTTTCGCGATAAACAAATATCAGTAACTTTAATTATCTTGTTACGTCCAATCTTATTACGAAGAATGATTTATCTCCCTGTCCACATTTATGAATCTAACTGCCCGTTTCGCCTTAAGAGAAAGATGATTTTTTTAAAATTATTCCTATAACATAAAATAAACGTTAGGTAATGATGCTGATAGCTGTTCAAATGTTATAATAATTAATTAACTGCGATTTTAAGATGATTCAAAAGTTTCCATAATAAAATAACAATATGACAACAGTTATAAACTGTTAGGAAACACTCTCTTCTAAAAAGACATACATATAATCTGATAAACTCAAATGACTTAATGAGTATTCAATCGCTAATTTAATTTGTTATAAAAACTGTGTTCATAAATTATTTATTTAGCTTAACTTATTTGCATTTATTCATTATTGTTGTTTATATTCATTACATTGTATAGATTTAAGCACAATTATATAAAATCAACTAGAGTTTATTTAATTAGAGATTATTTCTATTATGAGGTCCTGAGAGCAATCTTGGGAGCGTACAAGACGAATGCCTTGGCCATTCTCTGCTGTGAGCAGGTGTCTTGCCTCGCGAACTCGGAGGGAACGACTCACCATCGGATATGCGTCTAGGTTCTTGACTAAGCCATGGCATCCTCTGTCTGGAGCGATCCTTCAATGCCTGAAAGAGAAATGTAAGATTCGTTTGTATCACGGACGCGACCTTTCTACATTCGCTTCGGTGAAGCTTTAGGGAGGGTTGGGCTGGGCCGGTGGCGGTGCGTCGACTGGGCGACAGACCTCCACCCCCCTGGACCCTTCCTGACGTATTCTTCCGTGACGATCTGTCGTAGTTGCTCAAATCGTGCACACCGCCATACGTCTACAAAGCTAAATTTTATGAACTTAAAAACAGATACGCCGGTTTTCACCTCGATTTTACAGACGGGACGAGGACCGACGTTGTCTGACTTGTACCTATGAAAAATGTCCATTTTTTAATGAAAATTATTATTTAATAGTGTTATAAAGTGCCAAAAATACTAAAACTGGTTTTTCAAAAATATGTTTTCACCTGGTTCCATGGAATCGTCGGGTTTTGTATGCTTTTATATTGTTTTAACTTTTTGTATGTTTATTCTTAATTATTAACTAAGTAAAACAACAAATAGACTGATGTACACCGAGAATCGTAAAAAATGGCCACGCTCCTTTTTTAAATTAATTTATTTTGTTAAAGCAATTTGTCGCAATCGTTATCATTTGTTTGTTTATTTTTAAAGAAAAATATAAGTTGTAGGTAAATAAGACAACAAACTCAGGAAACAATTTTACCAAAAATGTTGCTATTTGGAAGCTTTATTTTTATTTATTTACAAACTTTGGAGAAAACAACAATAAAACAGTCCTACCTTTGAGATTTGACAGGACAGCGATTCGATCCACGTCTTCTGGAGATACTTCAGTTTCTTGTTTGCATTGGAAAAACCTCCGAATATTTGTTAAAGGCCCTGCTGGTCTCATACGCTTGACTTTTCTATCTCACAACAATGCTATGTTTCTAAACGAATCTATGCCACTTAAAACCATCACTCAAACAAATTAGAAAAGAACTTAAAAAATCTAAAGTCTGGAACGTTCAAAAGAAGCATTACAAAAAACCAATCCACCATTCAAAGACTTTTTACAAAATTCAATTGTTTACACAATTGGGATATTTTATCTGTGTTGTATTCACCACTATTCTTTTAAACGGACAAAATATTGTTGTGTGATAATTAAAGAAACATTTTCTACGAGATAATTAAAAACATTACGGATATCCACTTTTTATGTATCTTAGTACATAATAACTTACAAACGTCCGCCAGAAACCCTGTTTTAAAAACTCCATTGTTGCCGAACACAGTAAAATTGTGATTAAAGAACCCTAAAAAAAACTAGCAAAACTCTGCTACAGTAAACAGAATGAAGCTCAAGGGGATGATAGGGCTATATACCGGTCAGTGTCCTCTGAGAAAACATGATGAGCAATTCAATGATGAAAAATGCCGCACATATTAACATCTTCGAATGCGAAACAATCGCTCAATGGAGACATAACTTAGCAAACCAACAAGACCCGGGAAAAAGGATTGCATCAATGAGTTAATGACCTATTCTTCTTAAGAGAAGGATCGATTCACTTACACTGACCTAGGAACTAGGAAAATTACAATAAGCCAGAAGGCTTCAGTGCTTCATGAATACGAAGGCCTAGCTTCCTAGTATTTTCTTGTACTCATAATCAAAGTAAAGAAAAGAAGGTAGCGAATGGAGAAAGGAGCTATTATTGCTACAATGTGCTAAGCAAAAATGTTATTATGATGTGGCCTAGCGAATTCAAATCTGTTGTAAACGTTTATCATTTAAACAGGATAAAAACAATTGAAAATTTGCCCATGTTGCCCAACATCTCTGACAGTTCAGAAATTAGAGAGAAACAAAGTTTAGCTGTTTCCGTTGTTTATACTGTTCCCAGTCTGTATTACGGCTTAACGTTTGTTAAAACTTTTGAACGAAACAATCTAGGGAAAACAAAGGAGATCACGATTTTAACCAGCCTCAGGAAAAACGTTACGAAATCTCATCACTTGGGCGCGTTTCCAAAGTGCATCTGCGGTTCCACTGTAGAAAATAATTCATCTTTACAATTTTGACGGCCGGCTTTAAATCGTCCTAACGGTCCAAAACGCCGATACCGTGTGATCTCGGCTTGTTCTGGGGTTAAAATGGGGCATAAATATGTCAGAGACCCGCCTTGTTTCATATTGCCGACAGGTTAATTCCAGGGCGTTCGCGGGGGATGCGATGGGGAAAAAAAGCTGGCCTCCTCCAGCCAAATCAACATTCAATTACGTGATTTGATATACGAGCACACCGACGTTCCATCCATCACAGATTCGTGGCTAATTTTTGTTTGTTCTATGTTTCAGCTCCGTGCTGGATACATCGTTGTTAAGAAGCCAGGAGGAGGTCACGCACCGAGCCCTTCCTAACAATTCTGTATGAATTTTCTTCTAACCACAATCGCATTGCTAAGAAATATCCAAACATAGGGTCTAAAATATCATAATATTGTTCAGATGTCTGGATTCATGAAAGTATTGGTGTATATGTCCATGGACTTTGATTTGATTTTGGAGTCAAATATCCTGAATCGATAGCTGCTCTTAAGAGTTCATTGTTTCTCTTCTCTGATAAAAGCATAGAATTCCTGAATCCTTTCTATGAATTCGTCATATGAAAAAATATAGACACAACAAAAAATAGACCACATCTAAATCACTCATTTTTTAAAACCATTTATAACCGAAAAATCTATTTGTTTGCAATTAAACGTTAAATTTGCGCTAGTGATAACCGACCTATGGAAAATTAAGCACATGGGTTTTATCATTTCTGTAACCACCATATTTGTAAGTATTTACTGAACAATGAAAATTTTACTTTCATTAGGCAAAAATTGTGTACACTAATAAAAGACCATGTCCTGGCAGATTTTGTACCTACCGACTTAGTTTGCTTAATGGTGCGCTCAAGAACTCATGAATCTTGTAGGGTTCTTAATGCTGCTCTTAATATAATCAATTTTTTTTTTGGGGGGAGGGGCATAGGGAAAACCGTTGAAGTGAAACCACAAGTTAAATATGCCGAGCATAATTGTGAATCAAATTGTGGACAACAGTGATATTTTAGTTTTGACATCTGGAATACCTCTTGAAGTACTGACGTCTTCGGACATTTCATAGGTTACATGAAAATATTTTACGTCTGCGAGTTACTATGAAATGTCAAAAAATCAGAAGTTTATGTCAAAACTATGTGGGCGTTAACTAGCATTAAATGAGTAATGATGAAAACCGCAATTTTTTCACAATTTTACCCTTACCCCCTTTATATCGATTTTACTTTACAAACAAGGGAAAAAAGAGAAGGATAAACATTAATCTTAGCAATAATAGTAATAATTGTCGACAGTAGACATATGTATTAGAAATAAATATACATAAGTGTTTCGTGGAGTTGTCCATTTCACGGACATTCCCGAACAATTTGTCATGCACCGCCCGCAATCAGGTATGCTTTGATGCGTGAAAACCCCAGACGTTTCAACTCGAATAATATAATTAATGAACCAGGCTTTCAAGAGCTTTGGGTTTTATTTCGTTTCGAATTTCTGGTATGTAATGTAACCAAAAATAGTGTGTGTGTTGAAAAAGACATTGAGTACATTTTTGCAGACTTCGGAATGCCTTACGTTTATCAACATCGCTGTTAACCTATCTTTTTATAAAAAAAAAAAAAGAAGAAGAAAAAGAAGGAAAGGACGTTTTTCGCTTTTATCAAAAGAAACGCGTAGACTTAGGAAACAAAGGACCTCGTTGAAAGCTGCCCATTGGGCACGACATCGTCAAATATGCTTGGACTGAGTATGCACGAGGAACCCCCCCCCCATATTCAGTTATCATGTACTATTAAATAATTCAAGAGGTTATAAACTCGCACTTATTCCAAATTGAAAATACTACGAATGCTATGCTAATAATTATGAGAATAATAAATATACAAAAATATGCTGGCATATTTGTCGTAGAATCGTGCCGAGGAATTCGATTTTACACAATACTAGGAAATAAGATTAAATCAATTTTTCGTTTCAATTGAAAACGTTTTGTAATTCAAATTATTTTATAAAGTCTACAATGATTGTCATAAATAAAATATGATTTTCTATTCGGCCTATACATCTAATTCCCTGTATAATGTCCCTACGACATATCGAACAATTTAAATACAAATTTTTCGTTTATCTTTCTTGTATATATCATTGCAAATATAATCATTCATCAATTACCGTACGAGAAAGTAAATTAATTTAAAAATATAAAATCAATTAGGCCATCATAGAGTGTAGATGGATCTCCTTTAGGAATTTATCATTGAATCTGTGTTTTTTTTTTAATTTAGGATAAATTATCTGAAGAAAGATCTATCTATTGAACAATTTTAAATTCTAGGTTATCCAAATGCTTATTTTATCAAATTTCAGTTACAAATGTCCATAATTGGTGACATGACAATAATAGGCGTATGTACCCTACGTTCCATTAATTATGTTCAATAAAGTTGGAAAGAAAATAATAGACAAATTCACCAATTCACCTACTGCTATGTATTATTTTCATATTGAATTCGCAGACCACCCACCCGGTAATAATTTACGCCTTAATAATAATTCACCACAGAGAAAATTTATATTTTGAAGGAGGTACACCAGGTCCAGTTATACCTGGATTTATTGTTCTCGCATCTTTCACCGGGTATTACGTCGGTCGGCGTGCATGGTAAGATTGGGCTCAAGGGTGCACACGGTTCACCTAAAACGTGTCCTTCCGACAGTTGCTCATCTGTCGTCCCCCGTCGACGGATTAAGATGAGAAAAGGGATAGCTTTGAGGGAGGATTCAACCCCGGCACCGTCCTTGCTCCACTTGAAAGAAACTAGGGCAGCGGAGCGTGCTGGGGGGTGATCTGGCCAATTTGAATGCCATGGCGGCTCTTTGTAGGATTAACTTCCCTTCTTACCAGAACCAGAAAAAATAGAAACATATAGATTGAATTAGTTTAAAAAAAAAATTTAAATCATAAAAACGGCGAAGGTAAAGTAACCGTATTTTTAGGATTATTGCTGTAGCATTTTAAAAAAATAAAGATTTTATTTATTGTACATATTTAAAAAATGGTTTGAAGTGGTGTCATTTTGGTTTGTTCTTTAGTGTTTTTTGGCAATGTCCAAAATCAGGCTAAAATTTTTATAAACAATTAAAAAATGTTACACAATTAATAATTCGTTCTTAATCAAGGTGCCATTCTCTAAATCTATCATCACGTTAATGGAATATGAAATAACTCGGCAAATTCAATTAATTCTTGCATTAACAACATACATTAGTTTATACACTTTTAACATTCAGTTTACCCATGGTTTTTTATTATTCAGATATGTTCAGGCTACGTTATACTTTTTAATTATTCTGGTGGTTTATGTTGTTATAACGACGGTTGGTTATGAATGATACTATATAAATCATTATATACCTTACTTTTAACTATTTGGATATCGTGTGGTGCGTAAGTTTTAGCAAAACATTTTGTTTATCATGCCAACCTTTCGATCTTTATTGAAATCATCTTCAGTGCTCGAAGTGTTTTTTTTTTTCGTGTAGATGTGTCATTCTTGTGTGTCGTGTTGAGAGTGCCCTCCATAAATCAGGTGATTTTTTCCTCTAGCCGTATTCTATAAACTTGTATATCTCTCATACTTCTTAACGTTAAAACTAAAAAATTCGAACTCATTGTATTATTTGCTTAATCAGTATTGATGACAATGAAAAATGATGAGTGATAAATATAATTTAGTCATAATTTCTGAAATTATAGAAAACTGGCACTTTAAGTCAAAAGATGCAATTACTGAGCGTACCTTAAGAAAAATCTGACGTCTTTAGTCCTTGAAAGTGGTCTCGATAAAAATCGAAACGTTAGCACGATAAAGAAAACTTTTTCTGAAACCTACATCACACCAGACCGCATCTCACGATCTACAAATAATCTTAAGAAATTGATGTTCTAAAACATTATTTGCTTGCTGAAGTCGTTAATTTGATTAACAGAAAATGGGATATAGTGCAATCTATAATAACTGCTATGAAGGTCCAAATTGACAAAGTAAGGGTGGAAATCTGAAAGTGTTATAAAAAAAATGATATTGCAATGTAATTATCTAAAACTTGCCTGAACTCACCTACTTCCGAAGCAAGGATTATTCTGGATGATACCATGATTAAAGACCTTCAAGAAAGGGATTTGGGCTTCTCCTTCAAAGCATTTCGCTTAGGTAACTCGAAACCAGCTTACACTCCACAATTAAATTCTACCTATTTAGGAAGCGGCTTTTGTAATATCTGGAAAGACGCTTGTCTTGACATCCAACAGGGAACTTTTTTTCTCTTCCTTATGTATTTACAGCTGGGTCAATTGTTGCGCTTAAGTAAATTTGATAACATTTTACAGCGTAAATCAAACAAAATTTAACACAAAACTATATCTGAAACATAAAAAACTGGAACAACTCATTAGTAATCATTCACATATATACAGGAATCACATTCATTGTTGTTCACTGTCACTTAGAAGGTCGCGAGGCCATTGGCGCTTAAACCGTCGGGGAGAATTATTTGGAAGGGTGCGGGATGAAAGGTTTTTTTTGACATGAGGGTTTGATAGTTTGACTGGATAATTGTTTGTGAAACTTCTTGAAGCGGTTTTTGGCATTATTGGGCGTTTGGGTCGTTGTGAATGGTAAGATTGGATATATAGAAAGGAGTATTGAGGGTAGTTCGGAGGATTTTTGATTATAGGGATTGGACACGTTGGAGGTTGGAAAGTTTTGTTGAACCCCAAAGTACGATACAGTATGTGAAATAGATCTCTAAATAGTTATCTAAACGAATGGTTTATTTTGTAAAGTCAGTTTTGGCCAATTATCCAGTAATGTTTTGAGAATAAAGCCTGGTTAGCTCTTGTCTTGAATCCCGTATGAGGATTCCATGTAAGTCGTTTTTCAATGTATAGCCCAAGATAGAGAATTATTATTGGCTGATGGAAGAGGAATATTATTGTAATAGATGGGAGCATTGGTCCGAGGAGTGAAAGTGACATGTGCCAATTTTTGCCTTTAATGTCATTTTGCTTGAAACGCTCAAGTGATGTGACATGGCTTTGTAGGTCTCTGACTGACATGAGGAAAGATGGCAGTATTATCCGTTTAGGTTGCAAAGGATCGTCTGTGGTACAAACAGTGTAGAGGATGGGCCCTTAGATATTTTCTTGCAGTACCACTCCATCTGTGCTAGATTTTAGAATCAGGTGGTAGGTAAAAGAGAGGATATTCTTAAGCTTCGAGAGGAGCCCCGGATGGCTAGCAGATCGAAAGCTTGCGTCATATCTTCACAGCAGCATTCATTTTGCTCAAGAGCGGTAGCGATGATTACATATTATGTTAACCTAGATCGTGGCTCTCTAAACTGTAGTCCGCGGACCCTTTGAGAAAAATTAATAATTATAAAAATTAAATAAAATTAAAAAATAGATAACAATGAGCAGTGAAAATGAAAGTTTCTTATTTTGCAGTAGCATCCACTATTTTCGCCACAGTCAGTCATTAGCTATGAAATAAATGCAATTCTCTTGTAAGAAAGATTTGGATGAGCTGATTATGATTATCAAGTCGCGGGCACTGAAGTGAAGACTTTTCACAGTACTATGATGATTACGATATGGGAACCTTCATCATTCCGTGATTCACCCGAGAAGTGAGGTGGCTTCTCGTAGTAAAGCAGTTTCAATTACATTCTGAATTCTTATCTCTGTTGGTTGACTGCGATGTCGAATAGGCCGTTTATGGAAATGGCAATGTATACTATCGTATTTAACAGATATTTTCGTTAAAATGATTGCGATGGGTCTTTTTTTACAAGGGAAAATTGCCACAACTTTCTATGCTAATGACAAGTTCTCACTCGTTGAAAAGGAAGTGGAGAGTTTTCCTGTGATAAATGACTTTTTAAAAGAAAGGAAACTGCTGCTTGCATACGGCACATTGTTTGATGAAATATGTGAACAACTTCCAAGTTGAGAGATGTCCTTCCAGCACTATTTACCAACAGCTTGAGATACAATGCTGCTAAACCATGAATGGGTCGTCGGCAGTTTTAAATTTCAACGAAACCAACCAGTACATCTCAAATGAATGCGATTGTCTGACAAACGCTACACAAGTACTTTGAAGTGTACTTTTGTGTCTGATACTTACCCCATTTTTAGCACCGCCTGGATTACAAAAAGCGTCAACCACTCGTTGAAAAAACAAAATACGTTCTTCCATTTATGACCTACTTACCTAGAGAATCCGAATTTTCTGTCGACAGCCACTATAATTAAATACCGAAGCTTTCTAGATGCTGAACACGACATCCGTCTCCAACTATCAAACATTAAATCCAACATATCCAAACTGTGCAGGCTAAAACAACCTCACTCTCCTCATTAATTCATTAATCATTTATGTTCAAACTAATTTTGAAGTAGGAACGTTTTACATATCTATTGATTATGTTTTTTTCAATTTGATTTGTGGGTTCGGGATTTTGTAAATGAAGTTAAGAACGTCAATATAATGTTTATTTTCTTAGTAATACCCCTGCATCTCCTTATGAGGAATTGAATGGCTAATTTCTAAACATTTACGGTCTGTTTACATTCATTATCACAGAACTATTACACTTAGCATAACCAATTGACAAAATTTAAAAAATATCCAACAGTTCCAAAATATCCAGATCCCAGTGACATCAGTTCATACTTTCAATCTGTTAAAACATAGTGTCTGTTATATTTCAACTGTTCTTCATTTTCTAAATTTTAATTTTGTTTATTTCATTTACTTAATATTTTTTTGCACTTTTGTTCATTACACTATTGGTCAATTATTGGGTTGTCCGGAAAATAATGCAGGATTTTGGTATTAAACAAATAAAAAGAAACTAGTTACTTTAAAGCAATGTTCTTTAATCAAAATAATTTCCCATACTCTCAATACATTTCTCCCAACGTGTTGGTAACTTATTAATTCCGTCTGAGTAGAATTCAGAATTTTTAGAATTGATAAAGTGAATAAATGCATTTTCCAGTTCCGTTTGATTTTTGAATATTATGTGTTGTAAGTAGTGGTCCAGGTGTCTAAAAAAATGGTAGTCAGTAGGCGAGAGGTCCGGAGAGTAGGGTGGGTGAGGCAAAGTTTCATAGCCAAGCTCCAATAATTTTTGTGACGTTACACGTGACACATGTGGTCGAGCGTTGTCATGCAACAAAATGGGCCCTTTCCGATTTCACTTTTCCAATCGCCTTGAGGTGGTCAGCGACGGTCGTTTTACTGACTTTGAGTTGCTCTGCAAGTTCTCGAACAGTTGTTTTGGGGTTTTCTTCCACCACTGATCGCCGAGCATCATCATTAAGAGAGGAAGGCCTTCCACGACCTTCTTCATCTTCAAGGCTGAAATCTCCCTCCCGAAATTTTTTAAACCACCTTTGCACAGTGCACTCATTAACACAACCCTCGCCCCAGACTTGGTTAATGTTTCTAGCCGTTTGGGCTCCGCTTCGGCCGAGTTTAAACTCGTAAAAGAAAATCGTACGAAATTCTCGCTTTGACATTATAAGGATGACTGAATTATTTCCAAGTAGCGGAATGCTACAGAGGTAAACAAACAATATCATTTGGAAGAGGATTAATAAGTGTTGACATTCATACAAATGAGTAATCCTGTAAACGTAAACAGAATATTTTATATAGATTTTTTTTAATGAAAACTTAAAATCCTGCATTATTTTCCGGACAACCCAATATTATTTGCAATTAACTTATGTTAATTTTATATAAGTTTATGTTAGTAACCCGGCTGTTTTTTTTTTTTACTTTTTGATTATAAACAAATAAATATATTGGGGGCGTCGGTAGCCGAAACGATTTAGGCGTTGACACGGCGCTCATCACTGTAAATAAAGATCGCGGGGTCGATTCCAGCGGCCCTGCATTCGAAACCGACATCCTTACAAATGGGCTTTTTTTCAAAAACATCACCACCCCGAGGGTTCACATAACCTCGTAAAAAAAATATAATACAACATTCGACGTACTGCTCGCGAAGTTTAAAACAATCAATTTTAAACAGGTTAATCGTTTATTATTCCTAATGAATGTCGTATTGAATCTGGTCACATCCATTAAAGCATATTAAATACTAATATGACCGTCCTCAAAGGCTTAGAGGAAGAGTATTCTGGCGTATTCAACATGTCGATCAAATCGACTGAAATGTGGTGGACTTCCTTCTCTGCAGTGGAAACAGATGTCTCGTACCCTCTGGATAAGGGATTTAACATTTGTCAAGATCACCAGTGTGTTGAAATCCGTGTTGAAATATGCAGCCTCATTATAAATTTTTATGTATACGCAATAATACACCATTACGTACAAGAGAGAGAGTTCGGCAGAATGACATACAGATATGACAATCAGTTAGAGAAAGACCAAGTAGTATTTGATATTAAATTTAGTATTAAAAATGAATTGTTCACAAGATTTAATGAAATTGTTTGTTATTAAGTTAATGTGTATGGTATTTTATCATATTTACACCTCTTCCTTTAATACTTTAGGTCAAAAATGGAGGGTTTTAGTTATCTTATGAGGTTGGTGTACGAGAGTTGGACCGGTACGTGCATGCATCTCAAAAATCGCTGCTGAATCTGTTATGGATGACTGCGTGCTAAATCTGATATGGGCCGGTAAGCAGAAATGGGTGGTTGCCTGTTTACGATGTCCGTGCTGATATTTATTTTCCCAGCACGGGATCAGGAACTAATTCCAGAACCGTTCTACTTGCCGCATGCACATTTCCCGTTGCCCTTCCTGTTTGAAGTCGGTATCAGATCATCGGTTCCTTTTCGCGCTGGAATGCAGAACTGAATAAAAATTTGTTGGTTGGGAGGGTAAGGTCATTTTGGTCTATCTAGAAATCCCGAAACGCATTTGAAAAGACCAAAACAACGAACACTGGATGACACAAAAGTATGGATCTAAAAGAGAATTTATTAAAAATTCTGAATATTTTGATCATCTATTGATGGAAAGCGGCTTGAAATATTACAAAAGGAGGCCGAACAAGATTATTAAAGTCTTTGTAAATAAGTCACCATTGGCCTTAAAACATGACTTCAATAGAAAGTATTAGACAGAAATAACATCTAATTAAATCCTGGTAATTGGAGGAAAACATGGAAAATGTCTCATTTATCGGTCTGCTTTTGAAATTAGAGCTGTCAAAGGAGAGATGTCTGTCGGTAGCAGATCGGAAATGAAAAAAAACTTTTATAAAGGGCCGCAAAGGGGTGGATCCGAATTGGCCAGGCAGCAGTGAAAAGGGGTTTAGGGTTAACGGGATCAAAGGCCCCCGACCTCATTGTGTAATGACAAACTATTTCATTACAATTAAAGGATTTCTTCCATTGAAACCCCGCTCCGCCCTTTCACACATATCGAAAGATCGTTTTTTCAACCGACCCCCTTCGAAATTAATAAAGAAATGCCGACCACGGTTAACACAGGTGATAACTTCCGATTACATGCCGAATTCTTTTTGAAAACCGATATCTCATTGTGACGGCTTTTTCCGTGGGAAGGAGAAAAACTTGGGGCCCTGACCCGAGGAACGGGTGAGTTTTTAAAGGGTGGAACGTTTCATAGGAAAAGAATTGGGTCTGTGAAATACAGAAACTCCTCATCCGTGAAATTTCATCTTTGTATGTCCGAGGGTTCAACCAGTCGGACGAGAAATGAATATTTGTGCACTAACCCAGGCTGAATACTAGTACACTATAAATAATTTTGTTGTAGTTTTTGAATTAAATATCTATTTGTTTAATTAACTACATTATTCTATTAACTTTAGGCATTTCTTTTATATATTGCTCTTTCCGAGAAGGATTTAAGTTCTTATCTAATTGGTAAATTATGTAGATTTTTTAAAACATGCACGTCAGGTTGTCTGCAGGGAGAGACGAATCGTGAACTGAAGAAAATAAAACGCGTCAGGCACATCACCATCATTGCGTTTTGTTTTAATTTGCAGTGCATTACAACTTCCGTCAATTCATTCACTAGCAACACTAGAAAGGAAATTCATGTTTGTATATGCAGTCAAAACCAGTAATTAAGAAGCCTCAACCAAGGGCAGTACACCATCAGATGGGATGTGATTTGAAAAATACTTGGAAAGAAATTATTTTAATTTTTTTTTTGACATTAGACTTTTAGGGCATTTTTTACAACAAAAAAATGAAATATAACAATTATAATAATTTGTACTATTATTATTATTTTAATAAAATCAAAAATTATAAATAAAAAGTACTTTCAGCGGGAGATACTGAATTGTTTCATACAAATTATTTTTAAATTTAGATCCTGGTGGTCCTGGAGGTGCACCAGGACTCGTGGTCGCCCCTTTTATCCCTCTCCCTATCCCCTAATTCTCTACAGATAGGAAGGAAGAATTAATTAAAGCAATAAGTGAATGTTAACATTTTACAAACTTAGTACAAGTGAAGTATCAAGGTTGCAAATTCATAACAACTTCAAATAGTTCATGAAACGCGTTTATTTTACTTTTTCACCCTGACCAGATTAATCGCATGGAACTCACGTTAATAAATGACCCTGTCCATTTTAACCATCGGTCCTGTTACAGAAGATAATCCGTTTACGTTGTCCTCTTTTATTTGCAAGGTGTCCGTTGAGCGATTACCATCTAGGATCAGTAAAGAACAGCATCACAGTTTTCTTAATTAGCTCGCCCATCCGAAGTACCTGGTGCCATTCACAGCCTTATGTTAATTAAATGACACCGCTCTCATCAATGCATACAATCTGTAATTGGTGCGCATTTTAATTGATTCAATTTTTTAAAAAATGTGTTTGATTGTTCTCTTTTTTGGTCATGATTCACTAAATCCAGTTGGGGCAATGTTCATTGAAAATAAAATAGTATCGCAGCTTAGATAAAAGTAGAATTTTAATTAAATGTGGGTATTACAATTAAAATACTGTATATGCAAAGTACAAAAATGTCCAGTTGGATATCAGATTATATATAATACGACACCGTACATATAATTTTTTTCGAATTTAAGTTTAGAAAACTAGATAGGATTTCTTATACTTTTCTTTGAATAGAGTAACTTTCTCGAATCTTTTCAATTTTAAAAAGCCACAATAATATTAATAAAAGAAAACAGACCAATGTGGAAGGGATCAATAAGGAAAACAACATTTGATTCATATGACCTTCATTAATCCATATGTACCTTGGCAATATATTCTAATTTGAGTTTTTTAATTCACATCAATCTAATTCAAATTAGAAATTTAATGAATTCAACTTTCAATTTAAGATAGACAATATCAGTCAAAATATTTATGTAATTTGGTAGTTGCAGAATATTTTGGCCTGCCTGTCATCTCTGAGTTTGTCTGCCAGAAGGAAGGTTGACAGTCCAACCAAATTGGATCAGCAGACCAAAATGTTCGGTAACAATCAAATTACAGGTTAATCTCTCTGACCTCTTGGAGAAATCTCACATTTATACGAGACTTACATTTATAAACTATATACATTTTGGAATAATGTTATAAATATAAACCCTTGTTTTCAAAAAGGGAAAATTATAAGTGGAAAGCATAATATACTCTACCAACTAGGTAAATTATCAAAAACCAATATATTTGAACAAAAATCAATTATGAGGCAATGTAGGAGTGATTCTTTGCCTTTGCCTCTCAGCAAGAACCATTGTTACAGCGTTGGTAACCAATAATTTTGGTTTGGGAATGGGGGGGTGATTTAAGTCGAGAATGCACATAATAAGTCACATTGAGGTATCTATTGGCAAAAATCTAGATATACGGATTTTTCCAGGTTTTTACTCTGCATACACACACAGGGTGTATTAACTTCTATAGCCTACCCATTTAATTCGGAACGATTAACTTTAGCAAAAAATGATTTTACACAAACCATAAGTTTAGGAATCGCGTCGTCGTAACTCGTAATGGATAGAAACGTAGCTTTCTCACACAGATAAGACCTTTGTGATGAATAGACTGTTTTGGATTCACTAAGCATTTGGCGAATTATATCGCCATATTCAGGGTTGCACCCCATGATGGAAATTAAAACACTGTACAGTTATTTTAATTGCCGTTAGTTTTTAATTACGATTAATTAAGATTTAAAACTTAAAGCCTAAGGAAAAATTCAAACAAGAAGATAGTTTGTTTTGTCGACTGAACCGCCGAAAACTTGTGAACCCAATAAAAAGCCTACTTTACAATAAAGACCGTATGAAGTATGTCTAAAATTTTAATTTGATAACTGATAATATCTGGATAATTAATGTGGAAATACACGACATTAAGATATTAATGTAATCAATTTCCATGTAAGCCTCAGACGAATGGTGTAGTTGCAGTTTATAAACGTTTATTTTATATTTGGTAGTAAAATAAAGCTAACATAATTTAAAAGTGATTTTATGCAAAGGAGATAACTCAACTTCCGGTTTGGAATTCGTAAGCTAGAATATCCGACGAAGGATTCATGTTGCTTATATGAGAAATGTAAGTTACTTTTAAATTATTCGGAAATCGTGAGATGCGGTCTGGTGTGAAGTTTGAAGGTTCCAGAAAAATATTTTCTTTATCTTGCCGATGTTTCGATCTTTATTGAGATCATCTTCAGGGCCTAAGGATTTAAAATCATTGTTTAATAAATAAAATTAAATAATAAATAAATTCCAGGCCTTGAAGATAAAAGATCGTGGGTTCGAATCCCTTTGCAATTCTCAATCGGTGGAAACAACTCTGCATTTTATGGCCGAATGTACAATATTGGGCGAGATAAGGTTGTTGCACTTGGGATCTTTTACCCTCTCTAGGAGCTCTCTGTTAAAGCTATCGGATGGCACAGATCCACGGGCGCTCATGCATTATGTCCGCCACGCCTGGAAATATAGATTAGAACTAATTATGGAATTCAATTTCTGACCCATCCAATTCATCACTCAATTTCCTTCATATAATATATGTCTTTATTATATCCGATTTTTTGTCCCTTTACCATTAAGACTTTTCCCCTCGGTTTGTTTTCTGTTAGAAGTAGTTTTACTATTATTTTAATCTTTTTTAATGGTGTACTAGCATATAGCGAACAATGTTATACCCTCGCTTTAATTCTTCTTCTTATTTTTTTTTCTTGTTTATACTTTTCCTCTTAACAACGAACTCCGGCAGACGGATTGTGATCCATGCCTGTATTATGCTGTACTAATAATCACTGTTTATATACGTAGAAATAAAAAGCATATTTAAAAAAATTTTTTTTTTTGTATTCAATCAAAGTATTTCTACTTACTCAAAGAGTTTGTTTTCTTCGTGAATGCGTGTGGACAACTAATCTATCTGGGAAATGACATTCAACTTTGTTAATTTAAATGAGAACCCTGTATTTTTATTGTACAATTCCATTCTAGAGTTTATTTTATGCTACTTTTACTGAAAAGAAAATTTTGATTGGATCGATCATTGAGTTATGCCCGAATTATATTAACTTTAGTAAACATTGGCATAGCAAACCCCAAGTAAAGTTGTTGTCAATTTTTGTTACAAAAAGCATACCTCCTCACGCGTCTGCCGTCCGGCATCCTCAGAAATCGCTGATCCTATCAAAATTTTTCTTTCAGTCAAATTGGCATAAAATAAGCTCTAGAATCGAATTGTAGAATAAACATACGGGATTCTCATTTAAAATAACATAGTGTCGTTTCCCTATTATTAAACAAAGAAGTAATATATGGACATATAGTATTCAACTACCATACTACTGGGGTTGTACCAAACACAGCAATAGCAAAAGTATACAAGCACTCCAAAATAAAAATTTATGTAACATGATCAATTCACCTTGGTACGTAAGGAACAAGGATTTACATAGTGATGTTAAAATCCCTGAGGTCACGGCGGAAGTACAAAGATTTGCCGCAAAACACCAGGTGTGTAACCACCTAAGCCAGCACGAGAATGTGGAAGCGACCAAACTTTTACATAACCGAAACATGGTCAGAAGATTAAAAAGAACAAAGCGATATGAACTTGCATAGTTAAAACTGAATAGTGAATAGTGAAATGTAAATCTTATTGTACAATGGCTTTATAAGAATGTAAACATTTATTCACTCTATAATATTATTGTAAAATTAATGATTGGTCCAATAAGATCAATTTAAATAAATTAATTAAATTTAAAGAAAAGTTCATATCCTTTCCCAGCTAGATGAGGAAGTTGTGTTAAATCTGTTACCCTCACGCGATACCTAGCAAAAATTAACTTGCAGTTTCAATAAGGCCATATTTTGCTAACTTAATCCGAATTAAATGCATGGTTGACAGAAGTTGATAACTTCGGCATAGTTATGAACAATAATGTTGTAAATATGTACAATTTTGTTGTCCGATGGGACTGAAAGTATTCTTTATTCTAGAAAAAGTTTAGTTTGGCCTCATTACACACAGGTAGAAGATGAGATTAAATTACCACACTCATTCATTCTGTTGTCCACTATTTCACCCAGCGTTTAGTTAAGTATTCCATGGTTGTATTCGGCAACCGGATCGGGACTTTGGGCCTAATAGAATATCTATAAATTATAACAGTGAAGCGTTGAATACATTTTTTAGCCAACACTTCCCCAGACGTTCATTGAATTAATGCCGTTTTATAATTGGTGTTTTACATGGAGCTTTAATTCAGGAGCCGAGAGGGAGAACCACACCAAATAATTTAGTATTAATATAAATTACTGGTAAACGTGTGGGACTAAGTTATGTTAACAGTTAACTAGTTTTCAATTAAGGGAAAGATTGTTTATTGCGGTCCCCAGTGTCCATAAAGACGGGCCCGGCACAGGCCCACGGCTCATTCTTTTCGTTTGCCCCCAAAAGAGAAACCATTATGGTAATTTTCTATCCCTTTTGTTATTTATGCCGATTTTGGCGAAAGGTCATAGGTTAAAAACGGTACACTTCTTTACTTCAAGTTAGAAGTGAACATTTTTTAACACGTGCGGCTGCTTAACACTGATTGTGGTGCCCTTAAAATAAAAAAAAAATATATTATTAATAATAATAATATTAATAATTAAAAATTAATTATAAAAGCGACTTTGTATTAAAAAGTTACAGAACTTTAAGCAATTATAATTATTCGGAATCGTGCGATGCGGTCTGCTGTGACAGAGGTTTCAGAAAAACATTTTGTTTAAGAATATGTTGTTAAGTGTTTGTTACTTTGAGCACTGAAGATGATCTCATTAAAGATCGAAACATTGGCACGATAAAAAAACTGTTTTTCAAAAACTTACGTCCCACCAGATCGGATCTCACTATTTCCGAATAATCATAGACTAACGGTCTCAAATAACCACACTCGCAATTAATAATGTACATTTGTATTATAATTATATTGTAGGAAACACATCTAGTACACAAACATGTAACGTTTTACTTGGTGACGTTGAAATTTAAGGATAAAAGTTTTTCTCTAATTAATCTTGCCTTATTTTTAAAATACATGAATCTACTCTTCATGAAATAAAAATTGCTAAACATTTTTTTTCAACCAGCCCTACAATGTTATTTGAGAGGAACCAACAAATTAGTTTTAAAAGACTAACCAATTTTTTTGTGTTTGTTCGGCTGCTCCAGTACATCTTTTTCCTTATTTCTCCATTCGTTTTATTTACTTATTTTTTGCATTTCCACCCAAGTGTTGAAGCAGGTTCTCAGTACATTTAAACCATTTTAAAAAACGAATTGTTTTAAATGTACCAAGAAGGAGGCTTAGCGCGGTTCGAAATGCAATGCAATGGAAGGAATAAAGGAACAAAAAAGCTGATTACTTCAAATAAATCCTCAAATAATTATTAATTAAAATTAATTACAAGCAACTTACTCTGTTCTATTTAGCGATCGAATATTAACGTTATTTAATATTGTTTATATTGAGATTCTTTTACTTGGTACATCAAGGAATGGTAACAATCTACTACAATATTTAATAGACAAGAATTGTTCGTTCTAAGGCTTTTCAGTATGTTACATCTCAAAATAAGGAAATAACAGTGGATTAAGTAATGGAATTGTAATGACAAAGGTTGTTGTTGTTTGTATAACTATAGATATTTACAACTTTACAGCAATGAAACAATTTAACATCATGGTTCGCACTGCACATTACTTTGACGTTAAGGGACTGATTATACATCCAGCTTTAAGTAAATCAAAGAATTTTTTAGGTTTTAGGCGGGCATTTTCAATACCACAAAGATAAAATTTAGTTGTGAAACTGTTTAACTCGAAATATAAGAAGTGGCGACGCTATGAAAATGAATGACGCTATATTCTTGCTTAAATTTGGGTAAAACTGGTAAAAGAACTTACTACTGTTACTATTAGTTAAAATTAATACAGGAAAAGGTTTTATGCATAAATTCTTTTGTAACAGCTTGATAAATGTTCCATGTACTGAGAAATTTCTCTTTTTGAACTGTCGGTCATCACGCCGAACTTGTAAGTCGATCATTACCTATTTTGCTTGTTTGGTCTGTCAGACATTTCTACATATTCAGTATCGGACTAAGAGATATTGGAAGTACGTAAACTTTTCACTAAAAAAGCCATGAACACACTAATTAACAACAGTTCATATACGTTGTTTATTCCATTCAAAACGTTGGACTAATTAAAAAGATTAAGGGCCGACGATAAACGGTTAGGGCCACCGACGCCCGGAAATTTATTTGAAAGGGCTTAAACCATACATCGGGTTCAGCACAAATTTATTTTAGTTTTAAGTAGCTGAATATAATATTAAAAATTGGCTCTATGTTGCTGTTTCACATTAGAATTGAGCATTTTTTCACTTCCATTTTAAGAAACACGGTGCGAGAGAGTTCCAAGCCGTCGAACGCGTCAAGAATAATAGGGTTTCAAGTATAGAATGTCTTGATACAAATGCAAGAATACAAATACAAGGTGCAACAGGGTTTAAAAAAATGACGAACATTAATTTGAACAGGGACCAAAAAGAACGACAGGATTTTGGTTTTGAACAAAACTTTAAAATAAAATAATCAGGGTGCAAGAAAAAGCTAATAAATGAAGGTATGAATTAGAAGTGATTATGAATGGACAGAGAAAAAATGAAGAGTAAAAACTAGCGACCATCAAAAAACACTTTTTATTCTAGAAATACATATTTTATTCAACGTTCATCTCAAAATTAAATAAATGTCTAATGTAATAGTTAAAGCATGTTTTTCTCCTCAGAGGACAAAAATTGAAAATATGTACTTGTGTCGGGCTTTAAAGAATAAAAAATTTATATAATAAAAATAATAATAATTAATATTTATAATAGCGATAATAGAAAATTCTGCCCTTAATTTGTCTAATTATTTTTATAAACAACTATTTGTTTATGCTGATTTAAATTTGGAATATCAATTAGAGTTCAACACACTTATTCTTTTTCCAAACAAGGATTTTTCAATGTTTACTTTTGACGGAATTTAAAATTTTTATTTCTCATTTGAATTCCGAAGTAATAAATTATTTAGTTTTCATCTTTGCTTTCTTAATTCAATTTTTAAACTTAAAAATGCCCCTTCCTGGTGAGGATGTTACGCGTAGGGTTGCATTTATTTATGATAGGCGTTCCATCAGGTATGCAGCTATTGCTATCGGAGTTCCCTACGAAACTGCGAGACGCCGTTATATGTTTTCGAGAAACTGGGTCCTACCATAGAAGGCCCGGTTATGATACCCTAGAGTAACAGAACCACGGGATGGCCGTTTTTTTTTTTTTTTTTTGTTATTTTGCGAAACCGGCACCTTACTGTTTTTCGAGCGATTTATAAGCTCCAGGATGTTAGAGGTGTCCAAATTTCTGAACGCTCTGCTGGAAGAAAATTAAATCAGTGAACTGATGTCCTTTTGCCCCATAAGATGACCGGAAAAGAGTCCATTTGCTCGAAAACACAGCCAATGGTCTTTGGACGATTGGTCGGTTGTACAATTTGCAGATGAGTAGATTTGCTCTACGATCTCCAGATATGCAGGAAATAATGTGGAGAAGGCAAAATGAAAGCTTACGAAGTTTGTAATTTTTCCCAAATCCAACCTTTTCAACTAGCTCATGTGTTGCTTCGATAAAACCAGCGACAATGACGCTCGCACAAACGTATCCACAACAGCAGGACATCAGGGTTTTCTCCATTCTTTAGCCCAATGGAACATTCGTCAAGAGACGAATAAAAGCACGTCCATCACTTCCGAATACATTCTACTGTCTTGAAAAGACTCTTCGTAAAGAATGAGCTAACCTCCACCAAAGAGACATTTCCATGCTAGTAGAAAGTATGCCGAGGCGTTTTCGAGACATATTAACGCAAGAGAAAGAAATACTTAATATCGAAATGTTAATTAAAAATCTAAAACTTTTATCTGCCCGCCTTTTTTCAATTTTTCATTTTCTTATTCAATTTACTGTTTTATACTGTTTTGACAAAGATTCAATTATTAAACTTTAAACGTGACACTTTAATATATAAAAATTTATACAAATCAGGTTAGATTACAAGTGGGAGGACTTTTTTCCTGCCAGTGTGTAATATGAAATACAATATATACACAATTATCCACTCATATGTGAAAAAATCACCTTGCTATAACAATAATAAAATTAAGTATGTAAAAAATTACAAGACAATGATGTTAAATACATACTGATTGATGTGCAATACATCATACAATATCCACATAATATATTAATACATTGTTACCCCGATCTGTTTTATTCAGAATACAATTTAAGATAATAAAAATTCAACGTTGGTCTGATAGTCTTAACTATCAACAGGGAATCAAAGCAATGGCAGCCAGAAAATTGCACCGCATGAGTCGGGAGGGTACGCCGATGCAAATAATTTATAGACTACAATTTACGAAAATGTAAAACAATAAAAGAAAGAAGTCTGATCGTTTAACGAATTTCATATATTTACAAGAAACAAATAAGATTAAGGTACTTATCCTAACGTAATTTAGTGCCTATATCCATGTAAAACTTAGGTCTTCATTTAAACTAATGTAACACTCCACTGGACGAGAAGGGACTTGAGACAGGAAACGGTAGCCCGACAGTACACTCCAAGGGGATGCTGTGATCAATCTTTTTAAAAGGTTAGACCAATGCGTAAATTCCTTCCTGTTTCCAAGAGATCCAGCCAACACCTAAACCTCGTGTCTCAGCCCCCCTTATAGTGGAGGCGCTGTTGGAGCTAAATTTCTCATGCTTCCTATATCGCCAAAACACGGGTCTAGACTTAATTACAACACCACCCTTCCTTTGAAGGGAAGAACCCTCAAGCCGTATCGAGTCAGGAAGATTTTGTGAGAGAGGTTATAGAAGGTGCGGAGAGCTTGAGGAGTGAATCATTCGCAGACCATACCGGCTTCAACTGTTCCACATTTAGAGGATGGCCTTCATGCCGTCAGTAGTACTCAATTAGTAGATGTAGTCGGTGTCAAATTTTGGAGCCATTTTCGCTGTAAACCTGTTAGACGATAAATGATGGGCTCGCGTCATTACCAAGTCTCCAATATTTGCAGTAGGGGTTGTAGTAGCGGGATTGCCTCTTGTTGGCTAATGACAGATTCTTCTCCACTAGTATTTCCTGTAAAGCACATAAAGACTTTTGCAAAAGTGATAGGATCCAAATACTGACCTACCTGTTTTAAACAGACCTCAGCGTATTAGGCTGCCTTAATTCGTGGCAAAAGTTTATAAAGGCCGGGCTCTAACCCATCGATTCATAACACTTGAATTGAGAGCAAAGTAACAACTTCAGGCAATACATATCCCGTTTTCCATTATCCTCGCCCAGGTTTGAGGAAATCACAATTTTTACGGGAAGATTCAATACCGAACGTATTGTAAAGAGATCGTAAGTTTTTATTTACAAAAGCGATGCCATTATCAGTGATCAACCAGTATTGGATATGATCAACGGCACAGTATATGATAGCTTAAAGCAATTGGCCAGTAGGGACATCGGTACTTCGGCTGGAAATTACTTCGACCAATTTTGTTGAGACCTCGAAAATTAATGTGTGCAAATCACGACTACTTAGGAGAAGCCCCATAATGTTACAACCCAAAGAATACTCCGATTTTTCGTGGCTATAATTCCCGCAAGTCCTCTTTGTGTCGGAGTTATGAAATTTGAGATTTCACGGTAGATTCCATGCCTAAAATAAAGTTGTCGAATACGATCATAAGAATTTTCAGATTAGGCTTTTTTGAGACGGGAAAAGATACATCCAACAATACGTCTACACTTCAAAAATTCCTTCCTCACACCAAAACCTCGGCGTCACATCTCTCCGACCCTACCGCTTTCCAACTTCCTCTTCCAAGGGCCAACTTCCTCTTATTTCATATCGCCAGAACAGGCGCCTGGGATTAATTATTCAGTTTTTTAACATAATTTATTTGTAGGCTGTAAATATCAAAATACATAATTATTACAAGTATGTGTGTATACATTTTACTTTAGTACTGTACTTAGTTTATAAATGTTGCCTAGATACAAGACCCTATTCAAAGTGACCGAACCCAAGAAAAACAACGTCCTCTAGAGTGGAGAAAATTATGGCAACAATTCTGAAACTTTGCTGGATCATATGATGAGGACATTAGCAGAATTGTTGTTTTCAAAAGAGCTAATATAACAGAAAGAAGGCTGATACACATAAATATAGATATGATGTTGGGGTGTGAACATTATGAATGAGAAAACTATAATATACTTCCATAAGAGAGGAAAGTGAATGATATGTAAGATGGTATAATATATTGTAGTTTAAAATAAACGACCCTCTGAAAAAGTATATTATATGTACAATTAAAAGAAGTATCTTACCAAGTTTAGAAGCTATCATGCTGGATGTATAATGCTGTTGGTTCTATCATAATGAAACAATTTTTGGTAAAACAAATTATATTAACGTTATTAAATTAAAAAAAAAAAAAAAAAAAAATGGGTCAACCTAAACATAGGCTTATCGTGGTGAGAAATGGTCTGGTGAGATGTGGGTTTAGAAAAACATTTTCTTTATCTTGCCTACATTACAATCTTTATTGAGATCATCTTCAGGGCCTAAGGATTTAAAAACATTGTTTAATAAATAAAATTAAATAATAAATAAATTCCAGGCCTTGAAGATAAAAGATCATGGGTTCGAATCCCGCTTGTGCAATTAACCTTTTTTTATCTCAAGTAAAAACCTTAATTAATTGTAAAGCCGAAATGATTTCTTGGAACGGTAAAGTAAATACAACCTACCTCAAACCAGACCGCATCTCACGATCTCCAAATAATCATTAATTAACAGTCACTAAATATGACACACTAACCACAGGTGATGTTGCATTAAAAAATTTATCAGGATATAAATAAATGCATAAAGATTCCATTCTTACATGTGAAAAACTGTGTTGTTTTGGCCATAAATACAATAAAGTATAACAATGAAAAATCCTTTTTAAAAGCCTTGATATGTAACATCTAAATTAAAGAAACTAAGTAAATATTTTTATACATTACCTTGAAATTCATGTATGGATGTGAACCATAGAAATAAGAATGACTACAGAATACTTCCATAAGAGTGGAAAATGAATTGTATTGAACATTGTGGTTTATTATAAATGACCTATTGAAGAAAATTTATATACACGATTAAAATACCTGTCTTACCAAGATAAGGTTTTTAGTTAAAATAAAATAATTTTAAAAATAAAAAATAAATATATAAAAATTCCACTCTTACATGTGGAAAAATGCCTTGGACCATAAATATAAAGTATAAAAATAACAAAAACTTTTTAAGAGCCTTGATATACTGTACAAATGATATAAAA
>CM077105.1:30625880-30673426 GCA_039619505.1 Cimex hemipterus | reverse complement strand
GAGATCATCTTCAGGGCCCAAAGTGTTTGTCTTCTGTGTACTTTTGCCATTCTTGGGTGTCGTCGAGGAACTCTTCTCACCTGGTTTATGCAGGGCACTCTCAACACGACACCCAAGAATAGCAAAAGTACACAGAAGACAAACACTTTGGGCCCTGAAGATGATCTCAATAAAAGATCGAAACGTTGGCACGATAAAGAAAATGTTTTTCTGATACCTACATCACACCAGACTGCATGCATTTCGAGCTTGTATGTATGAGCTCGATGTTCATTTTTTTTTTTTTTTTTTTGGAGGGGATTCAGGAAGAGAACGGACACGATTTTGGATTATCTTGTTACCTAATTCGTTGTGCTAAAATAGGGATGAAAGAAGGACTGAAATGAGGACTAAGTTAAAAGATAGGACAAAATGAAAACAGGGAATAAACAACTGTTGTATATATTCATAATATAAATATACATATTTGTAAGGCATGAGTAAAATTTTTACAGAACATTCTTAACGATAAAATACAGATACCCTTTTGTTCTAGTACAATACGAAAATCAAGAAAAAAATATTGATTTACATTTTCAAAATAATTCATCACCGGAATTGGAACGAAATTTAAACATAAATATTCCAAGAAAAACCACAAGATAGAGCTCGTAGGTTCTTCCAAGGCGCGAATAAAATTCTTACAAAACATTGAGAGATTCTAAATGATATAATATAGAAAAAACATAGATAGAAAAACATTCATTTATACATGTGATATAAACCATCTTTTCTTTGGCCCATGCATAAAGTTTGGGCAGAAAAAAAAAATTGGATTATAATTTCTTTTATACAAATCCACAAATTTGATGCGATATTACCAAATTTTATTATTGCTTTCTGCATGGATTATATAATAAAAAACGACACCTGTTTTTGCAGGAAATAGAGGAACAAACTTAAAATAGATTCCAGGAAGAACCGCAAGATAGAGCTGCAAGGTTTCTGGTTGACGGTAAAATGTGCTTAATTTTGAATAGAATTTTGTAATAATTTTATTATCTATTTTTCAATTAACATTTTTATAATGTAGGTATTTTGAATATGGTTTTTGGGTTTAGTTAATAATAAGCTTTAAATATGAGATAAATTTACGGAAAGGTTTTATTACTTATGTGTGATGTTTAGTGACCATGTTAATGATTTTCGGAGATCGTGAAATGCGGTCTGGTGTGATGTAGGTTTCAGAAAAACATTTTGTTTATCGTGCCAACATTTCGATGTTTATTGAGATCACCTTCATGGCCCAAAGTGTTAGTTTTCTTTGTAGATGAGTCATTCTAGGGTGGAGTGTTAAGAGTGATATATAGTGATATATTTATTATTTATAATTGTTAGTACAAAATGATTGAAATTTTAAATTGAAATGTGTATCAGTGTTGGTTTTTGAAAACCGAAACAAGCAATTAAATAAAAAATTATTCAACTTACGAATATGCCAACCAATAACTAGTCCCCTTTCGAAATAGTCTTCACAAAATTGATCGCCTGTTAGCCACATTTAAACGTTACTATATAAATATATAAGCTTTACGCTTAAACGACTTCTTAAGTGCTTGTAGTACGAAGTTATTCGTTCCGTAGTTAAAACTTCTGAAAAGTTTGTGAATATAGGCAACGTTTCTCACATATCAAAGTTGGCCATTTCACGACTAATTTTAGTCCGTATTTTCACAATTCACAAAAAAAATAGTTAGTTCAGAGTTTATTCGACTCGCAATATTGAACAATAATGTAAACAGATATTTTATGGTATTGAACAATCTAAGTTTCGCAACGGATAAAAAGTTTGTATTGATAAATAAATCAAATAAATGGATTAAGGATAAGACGCTTCCAAGCTTCCTTGGAAGGTCACAAGGTAGAGCTGGAAGGTTTATTCGCCTACAACAGAAAACGGTATAAAATAATAGCATTGCAAAGTGAGGCCCGTGTTCTCTATTTTTCATTCCACATTAGTTTTGGATACATTAAGAGCAAATCAGACTCAATTTGCATTATTTTAGATAAAGGAATTCATTTCGATAAATAATGCCATTTTTCAGTGAACAACTAAGAAATTAGATATACTGTGAGCAGGAGCTGATAAAGAAGACGTAGATATTTATGATGACCAAAGGTTTTTTTTATAGATATTAATGCGGAAAGTGTTTACAGGAAAAAAAATGATCCGGCACTCTTAAAACTGATCATTTTGATTGATTTTGACACGACATTAAACAAGAATTGATCTACCCTTCTCAACTTTGATCGTTTAATGTGTAATGTCAGTCCAGTTTCCGATTACGAAAATTAGATTACTGTTAAAGAAGATTATAAATTATACCTGCAACAATTTCCCTAAAAACTATTGAAAGATTCTTGTCTAGATTCAGAATAATCACACGGTTCTTCAAAACAAGCCATATTTTTGAAGTTTCTTTTTCGTAGGAAGTATTTAGATTAGTCCATCTGTATAGTCAATCCACTGAATATGTAAGCATAAAAAATGAACACTAATGTAGGACTTTAATCGTTGGGTCTTGTTTATGATTTTATGACAGAACAATCTTCGTAATAGCTATTTATATTTGGTCTAAAATAAATCTCCAATTTTTCACAGTAAGTATCTGATGAAATACTTTTTCTATACATGTAATTATTTTGGTGATTACAATGAAAGCAGTTTAATCATAATTTGGCATGTTATGTGATAATCTATATTTTCGTATATGGGTAGGTGGGTGTAATTAAGTTTATGTGCCAAGGAGTTGATAGTGAATATTGAAGTTCATGCTTGGAGAAATGGTAGCGACAATTTTAGTTAAATTCCAGAATATATAATTCTGAAAAAAAATTAATGATGATAATTACAACTTTACTTTCTAAAGGCTCACCTTGCTAATTTTTTTATTATTTATGATTTAATGATCTATCGAGTTCTGCTATTTGTCTGTACACAATAATTAAGTAAATTCAATTAGCCACACGTATTGCATAAAGCCAAGGGCTGTTTCATAATTAATCATCAATTTCACGGATTTCAATACTAAATTAGTAGAGTAAATAAATGAAATAATCGGCATTTAAGGGTTAGGCCTGTTTGGAACATTTTATAGCAGGGATAATGAATAAGTAATTAAGTTTAATACATGATTAGTCGAGTCTTTTAAGTTTAATTTTTTGGGGTTTTGGCAAAACCAGGATTTAAATTGAATCATGCAAAAAATATTGTCTTTATATATCTACTATTTTAATAATGATTCATTGGAGTTTATTAAATTGTCTGGGACGAAGAATGACTTCGTTATTTTAAACAATTTTGTTACTTTTATTGTTTGTATTGCGTTATATAACAAACAAAATTCTGCCGAAATAGATTTTTTAACGATTTCTCGACCAAGGTGAAAACATCATTGGTAAAATTCGCTAACCACAACGCAAAATATTTGTATAACTCAATTTTTTAAAATTCACAATATCTAAGCGTAGAGTCAACATTTTTGAATGTTCGTAAAATACTTCATAAAACGTTTAGTTTATTTATTATTAAAAAGTAAACAAAATTTATTAAATATAAAATAATTTGAAATCAGAACGATTGTTTTTAACTAATACCATTTTAATTTGTTAGATAATTTAATGGGCAAACAGAAGGGAACTGAATTAAAAAATAAAAATACAAAGGATGGTGGATAAAGCGGTTCATATTTTCTGATTTATTGGTCAGATGTTTTATATTTTAAAATTAAAAATTATCCCCCTTATACTTTGTCCTATTTTGAATATTGGCCAGATTAAACTTCAATCTTTGTTATTATTAACATTCATTTTCAGAATAAGCTGAATAAAAACATTCGCATTTCTGTTGACGTAAATAGAAAATCAGTTGTAAAAATTTTCAACTATTAGGTGAAATTTTATCGCCTTGATATAAAGCGATATTTTCCTGTGGTGCTTCTTGGTTCCCCAGCCATTGGACATTACTCCGGTCTGTTGTAGAAGCTCCAACACACCCTGCCAACTTATAAGCTCCCAGAATTAGCACAAAACCACACTATCTACTCAGTATCCAATTTTAGCAGGTTTCCCACAAGATAGTGTGCTCTACATATTTCACCCGCCGGGACGACAATCTCCCTTATCTCTAAAATCACCTGCATATCCTCGAAACCAGGTTACGACAGTGGAATATCACTGTTAACGATACAGTCGCTCAAAACAAGAAAACCCTACTAGAAGTGCACTTCAACAAGTCCCAATCCCTGTCGCAAACCGTTCACGATGCATACACTCTACCTACCATTTCCAAACCTGTACAGAATTAAAAGGTAGGGGAAGAAGGTATAAGGATTATGACCTGATACACGTTTGTGGATGTGCTGAGATGGTTGAAATGGTTTTTCGATACATAAAATGGAGCGTCTAGGATTGTTCTAGGATTTAAATATTGGCAGTTTTTATGAGATAAATGTTTGACTGTACCTAACTGGACTTCCAGATCGTAAAGTGGTGCAGCAAAGAAGCATTGATTTTTTGGGAGGCTTTTCAAGAAGTCATACAAGAGGCCTGTATGGTGTTATAATTTGCGACGTTTCCGTGTCTGAGGAAACCCATATCCATCCCTTAATTCTAAAACCTTCAGAAAAACGGCAAAGACGGATTCTAGGTCAACAAGTCCATCAACCAAACCGATGTAATATTCTCATTTAACCCAATCCCGCCGGAAAAGGTTCCATTCCAAATTATCCCACAAACAAATCCGTCTATCAGAAAACTTCCAACCCCTGATTTACCCGATGATCCTCACAGGAGACTGATTGATGCGTCAGTGACTCCACGCCAACCTGTTTAAACACCAAAACTGCTTGACATCGGTTTCGTAGAATAGAGTCCACCGATCATGCTGATGTACAAACCGCTTACAACACTCTATCTTTTCATATTTACATGCTATAGTTTGTAGGTATAATGTTTGTTTTACTTATTGCATTGATACTCCTAGGAATTCCATGGAAGGTTTCAAAAACCGAAATATTATATTTAGCCATCACATATGGTTGTTGTGTCATAACAAAATTTAAAAATGAAACCTGTTTCTGGTTTTTTTTCTGGTGTGTTACATTCGAAATTTATTTGCTCCCCTAACTCACAATCGGTTATTATTTTTTCAAAAGAAATTAAGAAAAAAGTTAACTTCTGTTTATATGCAAGTAAATAGTAGAATTTCTCCCGCTTAGTCTTAGATCGAAAGAAGAAAGCTTGATTATTGGGGTTAATTTTCCACTGAACTTGGACACAGGGAAACAAGTTAAGTTTTATTATAGTTGGTGGTTGGTATTATGGTAAAAGACGTAAACACAAAGGAAATATTTTACATTAACGGCATTGTTGCTTTAAGAAAAAAGAACAAACAACTATTGCTAAGAGATGTATCGACATTGTGTGTGTGATCAGGTATTATGGTCAGAGAAACATACCAACTCCCACAACTTTATGCCAAGCTTTCGTTTGATTTATCAACATCTTCAGAGCTGAATTAGTTAACTATCTCTTTTTTAATTACATATGTAGATGTAAAGGTACACTGATAAAGCCTTGATGATAAATAAATAACCATTTATTTAGAAATCGTGAGATGCGGTCTGGTGTGTTGTAGGTTTCAGAAAAACATTTTCTTTATCGAGCCAACGTTTCGATCTTTATTGAGATCATCTTCATGGCCTCGTATTTACAAACATTGTTTACGTATAACAATTACATTTTGGATGTGGAATGGTGAATTTATTCAATGCAAAATATATTTTTTCTACATTCAATCAAAGTATTTATACTCAAATAAATATCTAAATAAATATTGATTAACGGTCACTAATTACCACACCTAAATAAATAGCATTAACATAAAGAATTAAAATATCAAAATACGACAAACGTGTGTAGATAATCACCAATCTGGTATATTTACAACTAAAATGATTTCGATAATATTGTCCGATATTTTAATTTTTGAATTAAACGAAAGCTTGGCAAGAAGCCAGGAGTTTCTAAAGCTAAATGTTAAACGGAATATTTTATGTGGTTGATTTGCCAAATTTTGCAAGGTAGTTTCGATATGTGCTTATTGAATACAGCTTTCCACATTTTTTGTACATTCTCTTCATTCTTCTACATGTCAATTTATCGAAATTTTAATTTTTGATAAGGAGAAAGTCGTTAGTTCATTTAATGGTATTTTTGAGAAATGATTAGCAATTTCTGATAAGTGGGCAATGGTGGATGGCGATCGGAGAAGGATCCAAAAATTTTCTAATGGGAGGGACGAAAAAAGCCAAATCCGTGTATATTAATATTTATAAAGGCAAAATATAAGGAAAAGTGGGGTTTTGGTGGGGAGTAAGGACCGCCTACAGGTCCGGTCGGTGGCGCAGCCTGTCGTGTCGGAAATGTAGTTGCCAGGAAGGGTGAAGGCACTAGTCGACGTCGAAAGTAGTCAGTTCTGTTAAGGCTGTCGAGCCGATCGGTTCGGTCCTGATGCCACCATGGCTTTCGTAGAGATCGCACTCTGTGCATTTATTTTTGCCGTGTCCTCGGCTATCGCGACCAACGAGCCCGACTGCGATTGGGAACGCGTGTTAAGTGTCGCCGACGAACCCGAAGTGACAGTGTCGTTGCAGTGCAAATTACGTACCATCGGAAATGCGGATAGCGTCTTGTCCAACTTGACCTCCGCGCAAATGGATATGATAACGACTCTCAAATTAGAGTGTAGTGACGTACTTTTTTTCGAAAGCTCCCTCGAGCCGAACAGTTTTATGACCCAGCTTCACAGGTTGAGGGATTTGCGTTTAGAATTTTGTAAAATCCGTTATGTACCTGCGGGCGTTCTCACGACGTCGCGGGAATTGAAGAATCTCGTCTTGAGGACTCATAACACCGACTGGTCGGCGATGACGATGGAATTCCACTCCGATGCATTCAGAGGTTTGACACAATTGAAAACATTAGACCTTTCGGACAATAATATTTGGAACCTCCCAAACGAACTGTTTTGTCCGCTTTATTCCCTCACTCATCTCAACATGTCGCGTAACCGGCTTCAAAAAGTGCTCGAACTGGGTTTTTCCGACTGGGGAGCGGGTCCTACAGCGCCTGGAAAAACGTGCAACGTAGGCCTGGAAGAGTTGGATATATCCGCCAACGAAATCTCGGCGATACCAGATAACGCGTTCACCAGTTTGAGGTCGTTGCAAAAGTTATTGTTGCAGGATAATAACATCGAAACAATGGCGGATCGCGCGTTTGTCGGACTAGTATCGCTGCAACATTTGAACGCGTCCAGTAACCGACTTGTTGCTCTTCCGCCGGAACTATTCCAGTCGACTCGCGACCTGCGCGAAATCTACCTTGACAACAACACCATCAACGTCCTCGCTCCCGGCTTGCTGGAAGGTTTAGACCAAGTTCTCGTGATCGATCTTTCTAAAAACGAACTGACAAGCTCCTGGGTGAACAGAGACACGTTTTCTGGACTCGTCCGTCTCGTTGTCCTGAATCTCGGTCACAACCAACTTTCAAAAATAGACGCTCAGATTTTTCAAGATTTGTATAGTTTGCAGATATTGAATTTGGAGCACAACCAAATCGAGTGCATCGCGGAAGGCGCTTTTCTCACCCTGAGCAATTTACACGCCCTTACGCTTTCTCATAATAGGCTTACGACAATCGAGCCGTTCCACATGGCCGGCTTGTATGTCCTGAACCAGCTGTTTCTCGATCATAACAAAATCGACGATATTGACGAAAAAGCTTTTAAGAACTGTTCTAATCTCCACGATCTCGGATTGAGCGGAAATTCGTTGAAAGAAGTCCCAGCGGGGATTTCGGAACTGAGATTTCTCCAGACACTAGACCTCGGAGAAAATAGAATCACAAACATTGTGAGCTCTTCGTTTCAAGGTTTGGACCAACTTAACGGGCTCAGACTTATAGATAACCATATTGTGAATGTGACGAAAGACACTTTTTCTACGCTCCCCTCGCTACAAGTATTGAACTTGGCTTACAATAAAATCGAGCACGTCGATAAATCGGCGTTCGGTACGAGCTCGACGTTACACGCGATTAGACTCGATGGAAATCAATTGAAGGATATCAACGGGATGTTTATCAACTTGCCTGGTCTCGTTTGGCTAAATATTTCCGACAACCAATTACAGTGGTTCGATTATTCGCTTATTCCGCAGAGTTTGGAATGGCTGGACATGCACAAAAATAACGTGGCCGATTTGGGTAATTATTTTGGAAAAGGCGTTAATCTCGGGATAAAGATGTTGGACGCGAGTTTTAACAGATTGACGGAAATCAACGAGAATTCGATACCGGACAAAGTGGAAAGTCTTTTGTTAAACGACAATCTGATAAGAAAAGTCAAACCGGGCACTTTTCAAAAGAAAGCCAATTTAACTCGAGTGGTACTATACGCAAATCAGATCCAAACGCTTGATCTCGCGGCTTTGAGGCTAGATCCAGTGCCCGAAGGTAAAGAACTACCACAATTCTACATCGGAAACAATCCAATTCATTGTGATTGCACAATGGAATGGTTGCAGAGGATCAATCAGTTAAGCCATCTGAGACAACACCCTCGTGTTATGGATTTAGAATCTGTGACTTGTCAGTTGACGCACAGCCGTGGGAGCCCGACAAAACCGCTTATGGACCTCAAGCCTTCGCAGTTTTTGTGCCCGTACGAGACCCACTGTTTCGCCCTTTGTCACTGTTGTGACTTTGACGCATGTGATTGTGAGATGACGTGCCCTGCCAACTGTACCTGCTACCACGACCATACCTGGTCCGCCAACGTCGTCGATTGTTCCAACGCCGGTTACAATACCGTGCCGACCAAAATACCTATGGACGCGACGGAGATTTATCTCGACGGTAACGATCTCGGCGAGCTGGGAAGTCACGTATTCATAGGTAAGAAGAAATTGGAGGTTTTGTTTTTGAACAACAGCAATATCGATTCCTTACACAACAGAACTTTTAACGGAGTCACCTCACTCAGGGTCTTGCACATGGAAAACAACCATTTGCAAGAATTGAGAGGTTTCGAATTCGACCAACTAGAAAATCTCAACGAACTTTATTTGGACCATAACGAAATCAAACATTTGGGAAACAATACTTTCAAAGCCATGAAAACTCTAGAAATTTTAAAATTGGAAGCTAACAATATCGTCAATTTCGAACCTTGGGAACAACTCTCTTCCGAAACTCTTGCCACCGTATCCTTGGAAGGAAACACATGGACTTGCGCGTGTAGCAACATCAATCACATGGAGGTATGGCTTAAAGAAAATACAAACACTCTCAATGCCGATAAACTGTTGTGTTCTGACGGTAAAACGACCGTATTAGACGCAATGAAAGCTTGTAGCGAGGCCAGAGACACTGCTGCGGCGACTTCCGCCGTACATCGAAATACGTTTTACAACACGGCTATACTCGGAGAAGACTATATACCGTTTGTAGCCGCCAGCCTAGTTGTTTTCATAATTATACTTATGCTTACGATTGTCGGTTTTATTTTCCGTAAAAACATGAGCCTCTGGATACATTCCAAATACGGCGTCAGAGTTTTCGGTGAGGGTTCGGATAGAGAAGACGACAGATTATACGACGCGTACATGGTTTATAGCGTCAAGGACGAAGAATTCGTGAGCCAAGTGATAGCCTCGAGCCTCGAAAGATCGGGCTACTCCTTGTTTCTTCATTATAGAGATCTTCATGTTATGAGTCCTTCGTACCTCACTGACAGCATCTTAGGAGCTTCTGACGCGGCTCGAAGGATCGTTATCGTCCTGTCACTCTCCTTCCTTCAAAACGAATGGGAGAGGCCACCGTTCAGAGCGGCTCTTCAAGCCTGCTTAGAAAGGACCCGTTCGAGAAGGAGTAAAGTCATACTCCTCCTAACGACCGACGTCGGACCCGATCCGGAACTGCAGCTCCTTCTCAAAGCCTGCAAAGTCATCTCCTGGGGAGAGAAGAGGTTTTGGGAAAAGCTGAGGTACGCCATGCCTGACGTACAACGGAAGAGTCAGGAAGGGCTTAAGAAAGTCGTCGTCGAAGGCAAAGGGCCCGGCGGCGCGAGGTACACCGCAGCACCTACATCGCAAGAAACGTGGTACCGGATGTCGCCGGCTTCCTTGACTCAATCTTCCGCCCCGACGCAGTCGACTTGTGTCTCCGAAGAGTCTTCCCAAAGGACGACCGACGAAGAAGAAGAGCCTCATAGTTACGTTTCTATCGACTACCAACAGCGGCCTCCTCCTAAGGTCCATCATCACGTCTATAGCTGTATACCGGACCCCCAGTGTCCACAAGGCGGCAGGACGTATTTTGTTTAACAGGTCAGTAAAATTATTTAATTTGTGACAAAGGGTGGCCACAAATACGAAATATTTATTTTTTGAGCACTACTTTAAGAAAATTGTTCAATCTTCGTTCAACTTTTCATAAAAAAATTTCACAAAGAAAAATTTGTATAAAATATAAAAACATTTCACTATTCACAGTTTTTTCTAAAACATTTCCTTTTTTTTTAAACATTTAAAAACGTGAATAAAACTGTGTGGCCACTCTGTCGAATACTAATTTCTTTTAGAGTTTTATGGTTTCCTCCTAGAATGTCCAATCTTGGCCTGGGTTGTTATCCCTGCCTTGCCTAGGTAGTGGTTAAGGGTATTCTTAACTGTCCCTTTCTACGGGCGGTTAATACTTTTCCTTTTATGTTTTTTCAGCCCCCTTTTTCTAGTTAACAAAATAAAATCGTTTTCCCACATCTCTAGACGAACACCAACCGGGACCTTGATTTTCCAAAAAAAAGTTAAAGATAGAAATCGCCAGTTAACGATGATAAAAAGCACAAACTCCCTCGGACTCGGATTTTAAAATAAACTCAGAATTTGTCCCGAGCACACAATATGTAACAACTGTTGTGGCATGGGATGGGATTTGCTGTCTAATGGAGCAAATGATTGATGATCGGTCGGCGGCAGGGGACCTCAGAGGAGACCCTACACCATATCCACTAGACCGGTATTAATACTCCGTCATACTTTATACATCTTTTATTAATAATCCAATCGGAATCCAGGCAATGATTTTACAAGAATCTTATTACGTTATGTACCCGCTTCATTAGAGGCCGTTTTTTTTCCGATATCGGGAAGGAAACTATAAATCTTAATCTCGAACTATCTACATATTTACTCTTTTTTTATCTTGACGAAACAATTTTCATTGTTGAACACGCCACTTAAGGGCTTAGGGTTAAAATGCTGGGGTGGTCTGGGACGAAAATATGATTATAATGTGTGCGGTGAATAGAGAGGGTCTATGGCATGTATTAGAACAATGGCCTCAGGTTCTCCAAGGCTGTAATTATCGGGAACGGCTCGAAGACTGGAGTCTGTATAGGCCCCTCTATATTGATTGACCTCTCCTTTTGTATACACTAAAGTTTCCCTTTCTGTTTTAAAACAAACAAGTGCTTTATTTCATTGATGAATGCGTGAATAATGAGTTTGCTCATGCGACAATGTCACCTAGCTTCTGACAAAGCTCCACGGCGAGGCCGTTTATTCTTAGGTCGTGGGGTACAAGGTTTTAAAAGAATTATAGGAAAGTCAATCCGGGGTGAATGTACATTCTCGCCTGATTACTCACGTTTTTATTCTTTATTGATCAATCGCGTTTGTATATACTCGTTTGCTCTTGAAACATTATAAGGCACTAAAAATCAATGCTTCTGTGTAAAAACCTATCAGAAATATACAAAAATTGCTGAAAAATAACCTTTGATAATTAGAAACGTCTTTTATAATTACTAAAATTGGATTATTTTAATCCACTCGCTCTACGAATACATTGTTGAACAATTTTGACCAATTGATTATTTCATTGGATTAAATTATGTAAATTAAAAAAATCGATCCCATATAAGTTTTTGACCCTTGCTTAAGTCGCATCGTGATAAAAGGATTTCAGGTGTAAAAATTCTCTATATTTTGCAGAAACTAACGTTTAATTTTTTCACTCATAACTTTTCCTGGTTTTAAGACTTTCAAAACGTAAAATTCTCCTCGGAAGTATAAGTATTAATTAAATCCATTAAAATTCGTGGTCCAGTTTACCAAATAACTTCTTTCAATTAATTGATCTATATGTAAGGTATTGGGTGAGATAAAAAAGTCAGTGTCACGAGAGGGATTCGAACCCACGATCTTTAGCTAAACCACTTGAGCTATCGTGACTTAGATCCATAAGTATTAATGTGGCTAATATTATTGCTAGTTTAATGTTTATTATGATCATGAGAACTTGCTTGTGAGTGATATGCACAATTCGATTTTTGAAACGAATATGTCAGGTTGTCAGAAAACCGGCGTTTCTAGGTTACATCGTTGATAATTTAAAATCCGGCAGGTTTTCTAATAGTCAGATCCTTCCTATCTTGTAAAACATAAATAACACAGAAGCGTCTGCCAGGTAAAAAAGGCCATTCCGGTAACAGTAAATTGGCTGACATGGGAAAGGGCAGGGGGAAAAAGAGGAACCCGACCAGTCTAATAACTCAGCATCTTACAACTTTTTCTTTTTTAGACATTAACCTAGGTGAGCCGGTTTTAATTATAAAAATCTCAAAAGCACAATGTTCAGCAATGGCTTAAGAAAGTGAAAAATTACAAGGAAAGAAGAGACAGGTTTTGCCATTGTTTTAGAAGATGAGCCTTTATATTAGTTTGTAGCTTGTGAACAAAGAACTTACCACTTGGGTCCACTCCTAACTTGATCCCGTGCCAAACTTACATCTTAAGGCCTTGATGGTTTAACTTTGGCCTCAAAGTATATAGCCGGGCTAGATCCCAACCCCTCCCCGACCCAGGACGAGCGCTTCAACCCCCGATATTTTTACGTGACCAAAATTGCATTTTCCCCTGAGCTACCCCTATAAGGATGGAGGGAGGCCGGGCTCAGAAAATACCCCTTGTGGGTCTTATGAAACACATAAAGTTACCTCCCTTCTTGTATGCTCGTAGTGTTTCGTCCATAAGTCACATTTCAAGTAAATGCTCTTTATGCACTTATATTGTCCAATAGGTTTAAAACAGTTTGTACACTTAACATTAGTTTTTCGCTTGGTTTATTTGAAAACCTTTTTCCAATTTGTCAATTCAAGAAGACTAAGTTGATGAGAATGTATTGCGTCTAAGAAGATCACAATTTATTGAAGTAACATATAAACGCAAAAAACATCTACAGCAAAAGAGATCATGATCTATTTATTATTAAATAATGCTAAGTCATAATGAACAAAACATGTGAAAAAACGAACGATTTAATTTTCCTTTCTGATATCTACAATTTATAATGAAATAAAGCCATATTTTATTTTATTTTATTTGTTTTTAAAACGATAGTTACTCAAGTTGTTGTTGATATTAATGATTATTAAAATAGATAATCGTGATGATAGAACAACAGAGTTGCCCCTCCGTCGAAGGATAATTGTGTTTATTGGTATGTGAAGATAAATAAAAAATTTGATGTAGTTGAGACGTTTGGAATGAGATAGACCAACATAAATGTAAAATTGAAATTGTAAGTAATTCAAATAACCAAATCAAACGGTCGACTAATAATTTATTTATGATCCGGTGCACAACATGTCTGAAATGTAATGTCGGATTTGAATGAGATTCTTAATATCATGTAACTTTTCTATCGATTAAGTTTTTAGCGATCAAAAAGTTTGTGAGCAACGAGAATCAAAATAGTGTTGACGGGTTCGTTGGTATCTATCGTCTTGAGCCAACAGATCTTGATTCGAAGTCGGTGTGTAGAACGGCATCGATTACGCACACCCATGAGTAATTAACAACTTCTCAGTTGAATTGTAATGTAAGAAAACAACGGGGTTGGCGGTTTAAATCACTGAAGATATCGTTACGTTGAGACATTCGATTGAAATCTTGCATACTTATCACAGCACTTTGGAAAACGAATACGCGAATCGATAACTCTTAAATTATTTATTCAATAAAACCTGTAATAACACGATACAGAACAATCTAGCTTTTAATTTCGGTCTGTAAATAAAAGTACTGTTTGAAAAGACATGTCAAGAAAAGGGCTATATTTATTTTACTCCTTCATAGAACTGGGGACAACCTGCCTACCGGGTCAATACTGACATGACTTGGCACTCGAACCCAGCTCACTTCACTTTCTTATGGAACGTGCATTGTCATGTCGAATGACAATCAGGACAGAAGAAGGTACACAATATGTATGACGATTTCAAGAGACAGAAGGTGTTTGGCTGTCTATTCCAAAAACAACCGACACCCGTAGCTATAATGGCCAAGAAACATCTGTAATTATGAATAATTAATGACTACAAACCCCACTTTTAATATAAAAATGTGTTATATGACAAAATATATGATCAAGCAGCGAAGATAGGCAGACCAGAAAGGCCAGATACGGTCATCACCCCGCAGACCTCAGAAAAATATATTTACAAAAATTAGCTTTAGGATAGGATAATCACGGAAACAAGGGGATAACAATTTTTTTAAACAATTTTCACGATTCACAATCCACAATAGAATAAAGAAACAGCGATCGCAATGGAAAAAACATTCAAACCAAAATTTTGCCCTACAATTGAATTAATTAAAAAATTAACAATTGTAGATGCTTACGATGGCAGGTTGGTACCTCTATTGGGCGGCTTCCCATTACAACTTAATTCTTTGACATTAGGGGTGCTCTACTAATGACAATATAAAAATTTAATTGAATGTAATATCCAAAAGTATCACTAAATGTAAGAAAAATCTGTGCAAATACAACCTGTCAATATATTGGTGCAAGGACATAAAGGAGTTCTGGCCCTTCCATCACAAAATGGGCTCACAAAAATCAAAATGAGAAGATAACAAAGCTCTGGAGGGACCACGAACAGTAAACTCGTGGTTAACATGTTCACTGCGGATGACGCCACGTTGGGGTCAAAAATCACTTGCTTCGAGTGCTGTGGCGTCAAATTTTCACTTTTTCAAAATTCTCAGAACGTATGAAAATGTGCCTAATAAACTATATAGGTTCTACAGTAAATATGTTAAACAACCCCCACCTTGGAAACACAGTAATACATTTTGATGGCATCTGAGAAAACACAAACAACAAGGGTACAATTATGATAAATTATGTCATTTATAAGCTATGGAATGCGTAGGAAAAACTTCTACTCATATTACTTTCGAATGTGAAGCAATCGTTTTAAGAAGAGATAACATAGGGTACCAACAATACCCGGGAAAAAGACTTGCAGTGTTGACCCAATGACCCTTAAGAGAAGGATCATACATTGAAATGAACTAAGGGACTTGATAAAGTTACAATTCTCCAAAAAGGTTGCTGTAGTTGGTGAACCCAAAACCAACGCTTCGTAGCATTTGTTTATCTTTAACCAGACTTTAGACTCAGGTCTAATCCAATTTGTATGTGCTCCTTATGACAGGCTTGTTGGCATTCCCATTGCAAGAACCTTCGCACATTCAGCGAGATTGAACGGTCCTACAACGAGAACGTAAAGTTTAATTTCAAAATAATGTTTGGTAGTGGTTTGCTGTTGTAACACTTTTAGTATACATTCAGACTGGGAAGTGAATACATCAATTTTCTTCTTGTGAAAGGGAGAATTACGAATTAAAGAGTATGTTGAAGATTAATCAAGGTGATAGATTTCCTTGCCATGTGTTTATATTACGAATGTTTACTTTGGAGAATTAGAAATGAAGTCAACGTATTTCGTTTCACGTGTGAGAAAGTACTTTAAAGCGAGCCGCCGGGTTGCAGAGGAGTTGGAAATTAAGGTCCAATTACTTTACGGTTTGTTGACAAACGCATGAAAGTGAAGCCGGCGGCGGATTCAAAGAAGAGGCTTTATAGTGTAGAAATAAAGACGAAAGAAATAGGAAGGGTGGAATTATTGTTTTTTTTTTTTTTTTTTTTTTTTTGATCCGAGGTCTCCGGTTCCAATAAATTGCGGCCGATCGCTCGAGGCGACACGCAAAAAACATAACTGTGGCCTGGTGACTGTGTGCAGAAGGGGAAGCCTCGGAGTGATTTCCGCCCACATTTCACGGACCGCCGCTCCCGTGCGCCTTGTAACGCGCCTGCCATCCGCACAAATACACCAAGGAAATTAAACAGATAACGGCCTCCTACCGATTCCGATAATATTGTTGTCAGTTTTCACAGGGCAGATCCGGTCGAAGATATTTCGGAGATCGCGGTGACATAGGCTATGCCCGCCTGCCCAATGGTGTCGCCCCCTTAGGGCGAACCAGACTCCTTTCCTGGGAAACACTGTCTCTATATACGGCATAGAGCAATTGTTCTCGAGATATATCTGCTAGAACGAGTTCTGGATTCGGCTAGAACCGGTCTAACTAGGATGAAACTCAAAGGATGGCCAAGTGTCATGGAACAAAACGAAACCTAACCCGAACGGCTAGTTTTGGGAAAAACCGTCATTGGGTTTCACGGATATGTGTAAAGACATAAATCTCCCATTGTACGGATAATCTAAAAGGCAGCTATAACTATGTAACTCGATTTGTTTTTCATATGTGTTACAATAGCTCTAGTTTAGGATGGCTATCGGCAGGTATGTGGAGATGAACATTTAACTAATCTCATGTTCAATCTGTATTTTAAGCATCTATGATCTTCCTTCTTTTTCTATTATTGCTAGATTCATTTCTTAGAGGTCCATATTCAGTATTTTGAGACGGTAAAATCCCTTTGGATTTGAATCAAACTGTCTTCGACTAAGTAATTAAGAAAGGGAAGTGCATAAAACAACTGGGATAATAGACTAGAACATTGAAAAATTTATCGTTTATTTTAAGGCCTTGAGTTTTCAAATTATGGAATGTACTGTGGTAAATGGATAAAATTACCAAGTGCCGTAGAATTCCAATGGCAAATCTTGAGACAAGTACGACACCAATTAGAGATAACCTGGTCAGAATCACATCGGCCCAAAAACATATACTAATTTCGATTGTTATCAGAAACAGGGGTATGATTTTGCAAAATTTTCAGTATTACATTATCTTTGTTTTCCCTCGGTTATCAATTATCGTTTTTGTGCTCCCATTTCTTTCTGAGTTTTGCCTCGCATGTTCGCACTCGCTGGCCTATTTTCCTCCTTCACCTTCACCGGCCATTTAACTTGGGACATGTCTTATATGCATACCACCTTAATTTAGTCTAATGATCCTTTCCAACGGTTTCTTCAATTTCAATTTCTTTCTTGACTTATTTCTCTTGTGGCTCGGCCAGATCTGACCTTAACCAAAATTCTATCTCAACAACACCGATTTTGGAAAATGTTAGATGTCAAAGTTACTGCTGTATAAGTTAGGATATTTATCGCTTATTGGTAAATGTAATTTATTTTTAGATTGTTGATTATATCTATTTTTGATAGGATGTCCACAATCATATTAAAGACTGGAGGGAAATTTTACCAAGTATTGATTTTGAATATTATATAGATTGTATGTTATAAAATATTGTGATATATTTATAAGAATTGATGATGTTTTTTGATTCATAAAATGATTATTAATGATTAGTTTTCAAGTATTTGTGGCCTATTTCAATCGTGAGTTTTTTTAATATGTACTAAAGCCAGACATGAAAATTCAACGCGTGTTACATCCGGTTGTGGCTGAACGTGAGAATTCATTATATCCCACTAGATACGAAATGTAACTTCATGCAGAAAATCAACAAATCGAAAGCCTGTTTATAAAACTTGAATAATATTATCTTTGTTTAATATATTCCAAAAGTTATGTGAGCAGTACCCACTGAAGGATCCCTTTGTAATACGTTGGCTTCCATCCAGTCGACCGTTACACGAAACCATGGCTTATCCAGTTCGTGAGTCGGATCATTCTAATCCGGATTCTGAGTAAAGATTTTGATGTTGAGTCGGGATGTTGCTAAAGTGAAACGTTTAGAGGGCCAGGCTGCTGGTATGTTAAGTGGAGGTTGCCTTGGATTATTGTTATTAAGGGGTCCCGGGGAGGTGGTCTGGCTTGTTGGTATTTCAGCCCCCACTCTGATCTCCACCACCTCTACTCCCATTACTAATCGACAACAAAAAACGTAATGAAAGTGTGTTTCAACAAGGAGATCCTCCAACAAATGCCTTTGATACCCGATGGACACCAATTATGGATGAGTCATTCTGTAATCTGACCTGGAAAACTTTCGGGCGCCAGTTTCATCCTTTAACGCCAGTAACGTGAAAATAAAGTTTTTCTACATAATTTACGTAAAAAGATGTTGCTTAAAAAATGCGTGTTCCAATTTAACAATTTGACGTGACATCCTGTCGAATACCGCTAGTCGCCGATACGAAATACCACAGGACGATGTTGACCACTATAACCTATATCGCGGTATCGGACGTAAACATACTTTCTCGGGGGAAACTTCATACTAAAAGACTATATAAGTGCAACACCAACGTTTCCTACATACACCAGCTTAAATATTAAGTCTGGGTAACTTTTCGATTTAGTTGGTGATCAAGCCGTACAGTAAAGCTGGGAATATAGGACGGTTACTGTGCATAAAATGACTGTATTAATTAAAGGTCTCCTATCTTTATGCGGTTAATAGTTAACAAACTTTATACCCTTAATTTTTTATTAGAAAATTTTTTTTTAATCTTTACAGCCTCAAAAAATAGTGAAATCTCCATTTATTATCAACATTGCACTCATGTAATAATCGTTGAGTTTTTGTTGTAACATAAGAAAAACAAAACGTTGAATGGAGCTTAATTACACAATATGAAACATTCACATCGGTTTAAATTATTATTTCATAGGGATTTGATTATAATCAAGTGGGTTTTTTAATTAAAATATACACGTTTCAGTTAATTGCTCGATCTCGTATTATTTTGATATCTAGAGATTTTATTGCTACTTTCACCGTTTGAATGATCAAAACTGTAATTTGATGAAATCTTTAAAAAATAAATCTTTATATATTTTAAATTTTTTTTAACGAATAGTACGCATGGGATGGATAGTGATTGCTACAATACATACAAAAGAGCTCTTGTCCACTCATAAATGTGTGAACTTGTATCTGACATTTTTTGTTGGAATGCTGGACTTATTGATTTTTTATTTTTAAATTTGATTTAATAAAATATAGGTCGACCGTTGTAAATGTTTAAAGCCGAATTGATCAAATTTTATTAATTAAGATTAAACATATGTTGAAAAGCAGGTTGGTTTTAAATATTTTTTTTAATTACCGATAGTGTAATTAATTTGTGCAATCGTTTCTGGCGCCGGTTTTGCTTTTTTTTATTAATACAGGTTGTTGAAACAAATTACGATTGGGAGCAAATATTGCCTCATTCTAATCCGGTTAAGGCTATAGTTATGCTGTCCAATTATTTAGCCCAATCAATTTTGAAGGCTTCATTCGATCCGCGTAGATTAATATGCTGTGAACGGATAAAAATAAATATTTTAATTTTCATTCCGTAAAATAAATCGACCATTTTGTATATATCTCGGAGTCACTTGATGTAAGATGTAAGTACTTCTAGAAAACGATGCTGTAGACTATACAGGATTGGGGGCATAATTATAATCGCATTTCAGGCCTTAATCAAAAGTCAGGCGATTAAAGTTTTTATACCGCTCTCACAATCGCCGTTATACCGGTCCCGTCTTCGCCCTGATAGCTTTAACTTTAATTTAAAGGATTTATTACAATAAATTAATAAATCTAATTTAATTTGTAGTATAAGCTCGGTACGGATGGTGTGATAAAATCCAGTAAAGTCAGCCAGAAACAGGATGTTTTATTGCTGGGTCGGCTTTAACTGCAAAAATGCACGAAACTCGGCGAATCTCTCGTTTTAAATTTACAAAGTGGCTTTAGCCGTGGGGATTTGTAAAGTAGACCGTCTGCTAATCGTTGACCGAGCAATCATTATGTTAATGTAACATCATTTAAACAGGTAACGTAAAAGTAAACGAATTATTTTAATTTGCTTCTTAGTTTCGCCTCTGATCGGACAGAATTCAGATTAGGACAGTTAATTTCTCTTTCATTAATGCTTTACACGACTTTTCAATTTTCTAATTTCCTTAATGTACATATTTTCTTATATCTAAATGTTCAAAAATTATATGATGTTAATTAATAAAACCAACGATGGGCTGGGGTTTTGGAATAATCTTCGAAACAGGAAAACAATCTCATTGCCGAAAGTATTTCTATATCCTCAAAAAAGAGATTTATTCAGATATAGTAATTATAATATCAGTGTGTGTCTAGGCTTTCTCATTAATGGTTCATCTTTACGTGACTTCCAAATTCTCCGTAATTAACAGCGGAGGGCTGCTCTTATCTCGCCAATTATTGCGTTTGTTGATATTAACGGGTATGCCGGTACGTGGGATAATTAAGTGTATAGGCTCTTTAAACGTATACTTGTTTGTGTGTTATCTTGTATTAGATAAGAGACATGGTTGGTACGGGATGGGATGAAAAAAAAAACTAGCCTTCCTCCCTGGGAGGAGGACTGGTTCCGACCCACTCTTTCCTCATTATAACCGAGCCGGGTCCGTAGTTAGCTGAAAATTAATATTAAGCCGGGCCTCGTGTTCTTGAGTAATTGTCTCCTCGGGCTTCTATTTAAACATGGCCTTTTTTATGAGAGGGCAAAGGAGAGAATATTATTAATATTTGCGTTAAGGCCCTCAAATTATCTGCATTTGTCAAACGGGACTCCCACTCGCACCAATATCGAAAAGTAATTTTAAAAAAACAGTTCACTTTCTTTCTGGTTAAAAATAAAATATTAAAATTATAAAAGCAGGACCAATTATGTCTTTTGATGTGGATATGGTAATCATAATCATACACCTATTAGCATATATAAAAAATAAGTTTTATATATGGTTTCCTGCGTATAAGATCATTTCATTAATGGTAGCTGATCACTCATTAGCTTGTATAATGTATGCTTGTCACAATTAGATTCTACATATAATTTTAAAAAATTAATAAAGACATGATATTTACAAGTGTGAACAATGAATGATCAGATAATTACTAAGGATTAACACTATAGTGTTTAAAAAAGCTCATGTAAAATAATTGTTATCTATGCAAGAATCATAGATCAATCACGTTCTGGATAGGGTTTGGATTTATATAAGTTATAACCGGGTACCCAGGTACAAAGTGCTTTATCCATGAAATTTCACCCCTCAATAAGGTGAGACACTTGAGCAACCTTTCTCTGCATGCCGGACACATATGCGTTGTAAAATTAAGTGTCCGTGCATCCTCGCATGGCCTATTCTTAGACGGGTGTGGATGATTCTTCTCCGAGTGATATTATTCGCGAGCTTTCTGGATGGGAAAATTGCAGAAATTGTGAATATTTATTAAATTAAAAAACCAAAGACAATATTCATTCATTTGTTTGATCGAATAATGTCGAATGATTAAATTTAAATTGTGTAATTGTTTTTGGTTGAATAAATATATTGTGGATTCTTCCAATCCGATTTGTGTAAATCTTACCTTTATATTGATTCCACAGTCTCCAGTGGAAAACTTTGTTGTTCTTTAGCCTTATCCATAATTTCGTGGGTGTAATTTCAATAAATCTACATGTCGGCTGGCTGACTTTTATCTCAAAGTCCGTCATACATTTTTATGAGGTAATTTTTTATTTATTGCAGAAGATACGATTGACTCTTATGTGAATTATTTCTAGCGGGCGTATGTCTTGAACTGAATTTTCAAAGCGTTTAATTCGGTTGAAGATGGATTCTCGTGATAGGAGAAATTATTTTTCAACGTACACCCACGTTTTTAAGCCCGAACAAAGCCCTTTCTCACAATAATTAATATTATTCGGGATACGTGTTCCCACCTGGGTTTTGAGCTTTAATAGCTTTTCTTTTAAAAGTCTAATTGAGTTTTACTAATACTTTTACCAGGACAAACGGCGGCAGGTACGATGACAGTTCGTAACTGTAAAATTCACATACTGCACCTGATATACGAGTGAAGCTAAGTCAAGTATTGACAAGATAATTTCCCATGGTAAATTGTGTTGGGCCGTAGGCAAAGTCTTCCCTAATGCCCGTCGCTCTTTATCACTGGACCCATTTATCAATCTCAGCTCATCCACCCACTACCTCCAGCGCATAATTAACCCTAACAAAATGTTTTAATTATACAGCTGGAGTGAAATTAATATATATTCATTACAGAGATCCTAGCCCAGATTGCAAATGAGTGAATATCCAAGGATGTCAATATTCAGTTTTAAACTCATACAATTAAGGGTTTAAAACATTTTTAGTCGTTTCAGAACATATTGGTCTCCTAGCCTTTCCCACTTGGTTAAAGAAAAAGTCGGCTAGGAATCAAAATACATCTGAACAAAATATTCCTGAAACGACACAATTTCAAGTTCATCACCCCCACAGACCTTTAGATCAAATCTCACAATTTAAAACCTAATCCTTCGCCTTTTTGTTAAAAGAAATAAATAATAAATTCTCACTCTAGGAATTTTGACAGATTCATAAAGTGAAAACATAATGGGAGGAAACGTTGTTTTTTCAAAATTCCTGCATTCCAAAGAAAAAAAATAGAAGGAACATCAACTAACCCTCGCTAATGAATTGCGAAATTATGCTGGGTGGTCTGCGAGTCGATCGATGCTGATAATCACCGGTCCTGTTGCCTTTAGACAGACACGTTCGGCCGTGCGCCGTCACCAGGAAAAAGACCCCGGACCAAGGACCAAAAGTGATAATAGGCTGACCCAGTTGGATGTACTAGTAACCACTGACAAAAAAATGGTTTTCCGTTGACATTGAACAAACCTCTCGTTGACAAGGGAACGTCACGTTTGTTCGTAGAAGAAAACCTTGTTAAATGTCACGTGTTAATATTATTGAACAGAGCTTTTAGCGAGTATAATTTATTAAATTAATCATTAAAGCAATGAGATTAATTGTTTATTAGATGGCGAATTGTGTTATAGTTTTTCATACATAATATGATGCCAGTACAGTGTTTATATATATATTATCAGTAGAAATACTTCTAAAACTAGTACAGAAAACAATGATATTAACAAAAAACATTAATTCACTATTTTCGTGGTCGGCTCGACTAATTAATATACGACAATTAATTACGGTTTTTATTGGAGATGAAAAAAATTTAATGTCACGATAGCTCAGGTGGTAGAGCAGCGGCGTATCTAGCCGAAGGTCGTGGGGTCGAATCCCTCTCGTGCCATTAACATTTTTTCATCTCAACTAAAAACCGTAATTAATTGTCATTAAACGGGGAGACAAAATGAAAATTCGATTTTTTCATAGTGTTGGCGATGTATTCGCAATATAAATTGATTTTTAAAAAGAAAAGCTTAAAAATAACAGAATAGAATGAAATAATCTTACGCGGTATATATTTTTGACTATAGTGAAAGCCCAAACTATGAAATATAATATACACTAAAAGACAAAAAATTTTTTTTCAAACTATACTATCGCTATATCAATCGTTATTCCCACATATTTATTGTAACGTAAACCAAAATAAATGAGACCAGACATACGTGGTTTCAATAAAAGTGATTTAATTATGATGGTTAAAAAAATTATCAAAACACCGAAAAATCATTTAATCATCAATTAAAATTTAGAATAACTATTTATGTTAGCACTAAATTATGTACCTGTGCTTTAATGAATTTTGTTCAAAGTTATCGTAATTAAATATTTTTATTAAAACTCATGAAATATCCAATGATCGAATGAAATTTGGTTTACAGTGTAGAAATTAACATAACGATAATAAGCATGTAGTTTTTAATAAACAAGAAAATACGAGTGTTTTTTTTTTGTCTTTTTGCATACAAAACCAATCCTTAACGGCAAAAATATTTGTCAAATGAGTAGTTAGGTGATTATTTTCAATTTCTGTTCAAATCAAAAGTGTTTTTTTTACTTCTATGTTTAAAGTGGGTATTGACCGAATTAACCCTTTCATTCCTATAATGAATTTATCTCTGTATGAACATCAACATTGGGAGGTCATTGTAAACAAGCATATTTATTGAGATTACAACTAATAATTATATAGTAAATCAATAATTGTATAGTTTTTGCGTGTTTTGTATATGTAAGTTACAATATTGATGATAAAATTTTTGATTTTTTTAAGTAAATCAATAGTTCCCCAACGGTGTAAAACAAATTTCTATGTCTTTAAGATATTAAATAATAATGTTATTTTATATCATGTTAAAATGATATTAAATATAATAAATCATAAAAATAAGAATTTAAAAATAAAATTACCTGACGATGTAAATGGAAAGGAGTAAGAAAAATACAATAAAGACTTTTTTTTTAAATTTATATATTTTAAAGTGCGTATTTGCGTATGTTGGCCCTATTAGAAATACAAAAGATTCTATTTAAATCAGATTAAAGTGAATTTAATGATCTTATGATTTCTGACCCCTATTACGAAATTATCCAGTTAGTTTTAAAAGGACTTGTTTTCGTTCGTACAGATTAGCATAATTCTGTAATTTAGTAAAAAAAAGTTAAAACTCTACTTCAAAGACCTTTAATCAGATTGGCACTAAGTACAAATAGTGGAGGTCGTCCTTCTTCTACCATTTAAAGGCTCTCACATAAGCATTGTTCCAGTTAATAACCGTGTTCACACTTACAAATTAAACCGGAGAACAATTAAACCTTTCGGTGGTCCCTGTTATTTTATGAAGAAAAGAGCGCATTTACAACTATATATGGTTTAGAATAAGGGGTCGTTTAGTGGGTAATAATTTAATTTTCCCATTTCATATGTGTCGGCTAATGCGAAGGAATGCCCTGATTGCAGGAAACGGGTTCCGTTACGGGGCGGCTCACATGGTCTCAGCCGGTGGTTTCCACAAGTTTTTGCCTTTGGCAAAATCCCGGGAGACGGTCGAACACGTGTTCGAGCAGAACACATCCCTGACTAATTACAAGAGTGGAGACAGGCTCCGGGTCTTCGGATAGGCGCGACACAAACACAAAAGGGCCGCCGACCCACTCGACATCCTTGATCTCGACGTACAGACAATTGACTCTGAAAATACCGTCGCCTCTCGACCTTTTCGAGCCTTGCCTTCTCCTTGAAAGCAACATCGTATTAAACAATGGAGTATTCTGTTTAATTCTCCTCGGTGATAACCACTCAAGATATTCATCCACGTATCTACAAAACACTTCAACACCGACAAAGAACCTTAAAACAAAAATTCAAATGTAAACAAAAATTTACGATCCAACAATATTTTTTTAACAATAAGTGAAGGCACAATTTCTTGACGAGATAGTACAAATTATCCATAAAATACAAGTATGACAAACTTACGTTAATTTAAAACTACTGTGTTTTCTGGTGAAAGTTTAAAATGTAGAAAAACACATACTTAAGATACAGCGAAAATGTATACAGATGGCTTCTAAACAAGCGAAGGAACCGGATCGGGTGTTTTTTGTACAAGCACGAAATATGAGCAATCAAACTCACCAGGGAAGTACACTTTGGTCTTTCAAGCAGAAATGCATGCCTTCAACGCTTATGCCCTAGAAAACCTTAAAAGAGGTTTCACTGACAGCAAAAACCTGTAACATCTGATTGCCAAGCAGGTATTAAACCATTTCCATGTGGAAAAATCACGTCAGAAAGAGTCAGTAAATGCATCCCACATATCCGAAATTTTGTCAAACACAACAACCTCATGATATCATGTGTGCCATGGCACAAAGGGATTTTGAGCAACGAAAAAGCAGCCACACTGGCTAGAAGAGGATCTGCAAGACATCACATGCTCCAAACCTACACTGCATGAATCCAAATAAAACAAAAAGGAAAATGGATAAAGCGGCGTTAGATACAGTAAATTTCTGTTAAAACAAGCCTTGCCAAGGCTACTCAACTCACTACTGCGGTTGGGGAGGGCTAGATTGAAAGTAGTGTTAGTACCCGTCAATGACAACAAAAACATCTACACAACATGGGCATAGATAGCGTTGTTCCTAACTGCAATTATGCAATGAGAAGGAGAAAACAGCCATCAATGTTACCGCCCAATGGAGATTTAATCTAGCATAAAGTAAAAACGTAGGGAATAAAATTGTAGCAACAACAATGAATGACCTAATACGTCTGAGAAGAAGGATTGAGTCGATTGCACTGAACTAGGGAACTAGGAAGATAGAATAAGCCAGAAGTTTGCAGTGTCTTGGGATCACAAACCATGCTTCCTAGTATCTTCATTACCAACAAAAAAAACCGCATTCTGTCACACGAACAATTAAATATACAAATTTTTTAAATAAATATTGTAAATACGTAGGACTATACCTAAAGTTTATGTTCGGAAAATGACCCATCACTCTAACCGTGTCCGATTTTTGCTAGATTTATAAAAGCAAATCTTGTTTATTCATGTAGATCTAATTACGTTAATTTAAAAGTTATTTTAAACTAAAGCTATTTTGGTAATAAAATCTTAAATAAAATTATGCGTAGATACAGAGTACGAGAGTAAAAATGTTGCTATTCATGTGTTTTTGAAGATTTTCTGCAACTGAATTTTGGTCTGTAAATTCTCGCCGAAATTTCGCCATCTTCAATGTGTCTGGGATTGTGTTAAGACTCTTTATTGATAATACTATGGGGGCAGGGTATCGGTGTTTTCTTTTTTATTAATTAATTTGGTAGTTTAAGTCGATTTTTGTTGTTTGTCATCCCACTGAACAGTATAAATATAAATTTATCATCCTAAAACAAAACAAAAAAAATCTGTTTCGAATTCATAAACCACGCAGAACTAGCCAATGAATTTGACAAAAGCAAAAATATTTAGTTTTTCTGGAAAATGTTAATATTCAGCGGTTAAGGTTAAATTGAGTAAGCCAAACAAGTTACTACCTGGATTGGCTTTTAACTTAATTAAACATAATCAAAATATTCCCTAGTTGCGAAAAAATTACCTTGCTTGAACATCGTGTTTGTAAAAATAATAAACATCTAAATATGGTAATTGATTTTATTTACAATTACCAAACGTTGTAAGTGTATAATCACTAATTTAAATTTTTTCTTAAAAAAAACTCTCAAAAATCATGTAATATTAGTTATGAAATATTTCGGGATCGTCCAGTTTGCGAAACGTAGCAGATAATTGCTGTTTCAACGTCGAAACCAGTTCCAGTTCAATATAACTTCTATGTAATTTTAATAAATAAACAACAAAAGATAATAATCAGGTATGATGATTGTTTGCTTTTTTTTCTTATTAATATTTGTTACAATATTTATTTTTAATTGCGGACTGTAAAACTGTTTCAGCGAACTGGTTTGTCAATAAAATTTCAGTTATAATTGTTTAGTGTGCTGTATATAATATATGTTGGAAAATAAATTTCAGTGTTAAAATTCACATTGATTTTTCGGGAAAAGTTTCATTATTACACAAAATCATTATTTACCTATGTTATTATTATTTTTATTAATTGGTTGTTTTTAAGATATGCAGTGAAATTGTTGTAAGTTAAAAATCTAAACGGAAATATTATTTTAGTATTAAAATGGGCCTAACAGGGCGGCATTCTTTTGAAATAGGGAGGAACTGATTGGCACTCCTAAAAAAAGAAAATATAAGAGCAAATGATCTGAAGTTTTTTAATCTTTAATGCGCCTTAAAAAAATTATCGAGCCGCGCTAAAAAAGGTTGAAATGAAGAACCGTCTGTGTGTTTTTTAAAAGAATTATAATAACCCAAAGTAATTATAATTAATAAGGAATACGGCCTTGCTCTGGGCAATTGCTCGTGCCTTCGATTCTTTCCTGTTCGCGGTATGCAGCTGGTCATCGGAACGCCTTTATTATAGTGCTGGGATAGATGTTTATTTTAGATTAGCATCTTTTTCCCTATTGTTGGCCTGTTGTAATAAGTTTTACACATTTTAAGTCTCATGTTATTTTATGTTTGCCTTGTTTTGCCTTGTTCTCGGGGTAGTTGTTTTGCATGGTACTTAGCATGGCTATTAGTCGAACCTTAGTCAACATGGTTTTGCAGAATGTTTTTTTATGGTAATATAAAATTTAATTGCTGATTTTGCTTGAGACACTCACCCATGGAAGTGAATTAAACTATTAAAAACAAAAATGCTACGATTTGCATTTCATTTAACAACGGGATATGATGTGGACGAATATACATTTATTTAGATAATGGAAAAATTTTGTTTACATTTACAATGTACTAATATAAATTTCATTAATATAAAAATTTAAATGTTAAAAAAATTAACTATAAGAATAATTTACAATATCAGAATTAATTAAAGGTAAACGAAAAAAATTAATGTTCTTATATAATAAAATCGATTACCTGTATAATTGAAAATTCACGTCAAACTTGCATTTTCATTTTAGAAAGAGATATTTCGTTTGTTGATGTTGCAACTGTTGTATTTATTTATGAGTAAGTTATCTTGTAACGAAAAGAAGATAGGGTCATACAATTAGACTTTGTCAAATTTATTCAAAACAAATATTTTTCAAAACATTCAAATGCAAAGTGATATTGAAAATTACATTTTATCGTTGTAATAAACATAAAGAAATTGTTCGATTAATGTTCAAAGAACGATTTTTTAAATTAACCGTCAGAATAGCTGCAGTTTCAAAGGATAAAATAAAATCTTCCACGTCATATTTGACATTTGGCATTCGATATTGATTTATAGGGAACTGGATTTTATTGGCATGTTGTTTGTTTCTTTTTTCCTAATCCAAGTGTGGTGAATGATTGATGAATGAAATGACGAGGGAAATGTTATAAAGTTGGGATAAGTTAAGAGAAATTTAATTAAAACAGTTATTAGCACAGGGCCCACGTTGGCAAATCCTTCAACGATAGGAAACTATAAAGCTGTTATTATTTGAAAATAAAAAATACGCCAAGGTGGCTATATAAGGTTTAGTGGAGACCCCGAAGAGTAATCTTCCGTCTGAGGAAAGAAGTTGAAAAATTCGCCCGGACGATGGGATAGATTAAGGTTGTCAATAGTTGATGTTTTCTCCGTTATCGAAGGTCGGCTTCCTACTGGATAAACCGTACGACCTGATCAAATCTGGCTGGAGACTAATTGCTTGTGAATGTAATACTGGAACCGACGCCGGTACTGCTCCCACCGAGATAGCCTCCTATTATCCAGCGATAAACGACCAGACATGGGAAATAACACCAAATTATATTCCTGGATGGATAAACATCCATGCTCGGGTTCAAACGGTCTCGTCCGAGATGAGTGGATGATGAACTCCCGGGCCATAAAATAATATCTAATCCAACGAATTTATTCGAATTCCTTTCTTCAATCGTAAACGCTCACCTTCCGGAGAATATCACTTTTGCTTATTGATCCATTCAAACGGAGAAGTCTATACCCTTACTGAAATTGGGTTTCGTTCCAATGGGATTCCGATTACCTCAGAATGGAAACTTCTCTAATAAAACTATTAGCTAGTTGAGATTGACTGTGTATGGTATTAAACCGATTTTGTTCGGAGAATCAAAATTAAAGAGCACAACCTTTTGAAATTGAATTTCTGGATGAGAAGGCAAGAAAAGAGATCCAATTTTCAATGAAATTTATCTGCACGTAATGTAGTTTTGGTTGTTAATATTTTATAGCTTTGTATTTCGTGCCATCGATCGCTAGTCGTTGTGCCAATCTATCATTGTTGGAATTGTTTGGTTTATTAGATGAAACCTAGCGATAAATAAAAGAGTCGCTTGTGAGTCTCCTCTTGTGGTATGCGAAGTAATAAAGCTGCAACTTGGTCGGTTACAATTATTTTGGTACGCACAACAAAGCACACTCTCTGTGCCAGATTTATTTTCGCCACCCCTCGAAATGAACAGTTTGACAGCTGTATCCAAACGTATCTTGGCTTTATCCCTCCTTCCATACGAAATATTTCCTAGGCAACTTCCTTTACTAGTCCATAAATTCTCCTCACTCAATACATTTTACAGCTACTTGAATCAAATATTCTGTTCACTCTGTGTCCATTCTGTCCACCACACCCGATCATCTCTCAAAGACCTTCCTCCTCATAACACGTGAACATTTGAACGATCCTTCCTAGCTCGTGCCACAAATCTGTGGAATTCTCTCATTTGCCAATCCGCAAAGTCGCTCCCGTACCTCTCTTCATTTCCTACTGTACCAACACCTCGTCTCCCTCCAAATAGAACCATCATAATCTTCAATATTATAAGTATTCGCTCTCTCTCTCTCTCTCTCTCCCTTTCTCTATACCTTCTCCTCTTTCGTTGTCTCTCTATGTATGTCTAAATATCAATCGTTTACCAAAATTAAATTCATCATTAATCGCTTCAGTCTTTTTCATATCTGATAGAAACAGCAAATTTTACGAGATTGTACCTATTTCATTTACCATAATAGTTGGATTCATTCTTCAAATTTAGCCTGTTTAGATGATTTGATTAGAAAATCCATTTTCAGCAATTTTCATTTTCTAACAATGTTGATTTTTCCGAATATAATCTCCGGTCGTTTTCGTTTATAACAAATCAGTGATGTTTGGACAGCATTGTTTTCGTCAGTAAGTGCTTTTATAATGTTTTCAACATACGGCAACATTCTCACATCAGACCAGAACAGCATAAAATATTTGCTCCGAGACGTTCCTTTACAACTGTATTAACATTAATGGTGTAATTAATAAATAATTATCAATTCCTGAAATGGAATTTCTCGAGTTTGTTTTCTATTTATGAATCCCCTTTATCTGTTCCAATTATAAAATGGCATATCGCCAATAATTAAAAGACCAAGACGAGGAAGGGAATCGATATGTTATTAGTGTCCTATTTTCATATTGTCTAGGAATTTCTGTTGAGTTCAGATTATTTTTTATTGTGGTTGGATAAGCTGGATGAAATAAAGAAATATAAAAAAGCGTCTAATTAAGGAGTTAAGATGGAATTAAACAACTTTTACGACGGTCGTAACATCTTGTCTTTTAGATATCCCTTATCGATTGTCTTAATTTGTTGAAAAGAGATACGGAATGCTATAAAACTTTTACATCCATTGAATATCAGGGGAAATGCTATATTTGATTTTAACGGTATGGAATATTCTCAAAACCGTAAGAGTTTTATTTAGATATAGATAAAAAGCACCAACAGCATTAAAACCAAAGTTAGTCTGAAAAAGGAAAGTTTACCCTAGTGTCGCAGAAGGGTAAAGTATTCGCTCTTTTCGCTGAGACAATGAACAATTCAACAATCTTCTTTATTCATGATCATTTTCCTTGGAATGAGAGTAATGTAGAAGGATTCTTAATTTTTAAACAGTAAGCAGGATTATATTAAAAGACAGCTAATCGAGCTCGGTGTGTGTAACGCGATACTGCCCTTTTTGTTTGTCACTGCCAAATTTGGCCTCAGACCAAATTCGGTTGAGAAAAGCTCCATCGTAAGCTTGTTGCCTGTTACACTGGAGATTTTTTTTTTCTATTAAGCAGAAATAATATTTTAGGTTAAAAAAGATATAATGGCGTGTTTGGTTTTCTTATCGTGAACCATTTGAAACGATAATCCGCAAACTGATTATCCCCTCCTTGTTGAACTCTTTCCAGTACGACGTTGCGACCTTTTTTTCTTGCATGTACCTAATTGGTTCACCTTTCGACCAATCCTCCTTTGGGGATACGACGTCATTAACAAAACAAGAGGCGGGACCGGATATCAGCTCGCTGTTTCCTGTTGCCCTCACCAAAATACACACCTAGAACAATGGCGTTTAGTTATTAAGATCCCTATCTGGGCCTTTGTCATTAGATCTGGAGAATCCTGGCAGCCAGTTAAGACTTTCCCACCGAAAAAAGATGGATCGCCCCCTAACGGCCTGCTTCATTCTTTAAGTCATTTTTGCTTTAATTGCGCACTCGGAGAGCTTAGGGAGAGAGCATTAATTATTTTGTAATTGAATACTTCACCGTGTTTTTCCTTCACCGCCTCCGCCTGTATTTAGTTTTGTAAGAAAAGACCGAAGATGATTTTTTCTTAATTTGAAACCAGACTCACTCGTTTCGCGAAATTATTTTCGACGATGAAAAATTCTTCGATCGTGATTGGAAGAACCATTTAGGTACATTATAAATTTAATGAACGCGTCAGATTCTCTCGGACTTATATGAAACATACAAATTATCCATGTAAGGTGATGGATCCCCGTCGCTCGCTTCCGTAAGATTTATCTTTTATCGTATATTCATGACATTTATCATCGGACTTCTCCCAAGTACAGTTGTTTTCAAGCTAAAACTGGAGGTACTGTATTCACTTATTTCTTTTATACAATGAAACTCCCATTATAAATATTAACCCAATATACTACACGATTTTCGGAAAACTTTTTAATATAATTTTCGAAGTGTGAGGTTTCCACTTTCGATTTCTGTTCTTTTTATCTCTCCAGAAATTTGAAAACATTCCTGCCCCATTTACGGATTACATCACACTCCAAATTGTGGGAAAGTTGTTCTCTTTGAAACCTGTGCCGCCCGTTGTTTTAAAAGCATCAACTCAGTCGAAAATGTTTCTTAAACTATTTTTCTATTATTTTTTATTGTTTTTATTAAGTATTATCGTTTTAGATTAACACGCCTTTGTAAACGAGGAATATTTTTCCGTTTTCATTGGATGTTTGTTGTGACGATTATCCACGTTTGTCTAAATTTTTCAAATATTTACTTTTTATATAATGTAGTTTACCTTTGAATTATCTTTTTAGTAAAGCGGTTATTGCGATGGTGAAAGCATTGAAGAAAAAAAGAGTGTCTTAATTGCAAAGGAATAGAGCATGTTGGTTTCTAAGGAGTATAGTGTCTTTTCTCTCATTTTCGATAATCACTGATCCTTCAAAGGATTTGTTTCACCCTTAACATTTAAAAGCTCGTCCTCACAGAAACCTTTTAAACAGTTCGATTTTAAATGAAATGGCTATTAGAAAGGACTGGCTTGGAAATAAAATAAATTAACCCCCTTAGGGCTGTTTTCTGGAAAGAGGGTTTCGATAACTCACCTGAAGAAACGGCCCGGATCTTGTAAATTCGCGTACCCCCGAACTACCCGAGGGGTTAACCGGACCAATTATACAGGATATTAATCTATAAGAGTGGTCGGGGGAAGTTATTTCATGGGATCCGGCCATATTACCCTCTATGTCCCGCTTCATAAATTCCGCTTCCCCTTCGTTTTCAATTTTGATTACATAAGGACCTAAACAGGTTAGTGGTAAACTTTACCTATTAGACAGTTTATATCGGGCTTAAGTAAAGCCGGGGCCTTCCCATCGCCGATTCCGACATAAATGCGTTATTGCAAATGAACCTCGTTACTTACCTGGCTGTTTCCTTCATAATGGCCATTTAATGATAATGAGCGAATAAACTATTTCACATCAAGTGTAAATCAAGGTTGATCTATGTTCACTATTTTTGGGGTTAGCCAGGAAAGTGTTTGAAAAATTGTCGTTTCCTGATATTTCAGGGTTTGTCAGTTTGTATAATTGTTTGCAAATGTATAGTAAATATGGATGTAGCTTTGATATTGTAGTCAATAAATCCGCCGAAAGTATTGAAATTGGATCGCTCCACGTGGTTTCGTTTGAGCGCTAATCGGCGTTTCCTGTTTAATGATTGCCCCTGCGCTCTGTTCGTCCGTCGAAGCTTTTCCCTGTAATAATTACTCGCCTCGGGGCCTGGTAAAAATCGTTATATGAGATATTCGAAAGTCGCATGAGCTGAGATTAAACAGTATTACGCTTTCATTCAGATTTTTTCCTCTTTGTAATGGATCGTTCCGAGTTAAATCGGTGGTTAACCGGTTAATTACTCATCCGTTGATGCTATTCCGGGCAAATTCCGCAGGGAATCGGGAGCGTGAAATTAAACTTGGCGCTCGATTTCGGACGTCGAATATAGAACGTTATTGATGACAAATCCGGATTGTTATTCCTTTTGTTCTCCGCTCAGAGTAACGAAGTAGGGAGTTTTTAATCGATGAGACCGACTATTACAAACAGTCCCGGACGAGATCAAAAGGTGGCCAGCCGGTTTTTTGGTCCTAGTCCTAATTGGTCACACGGATGGTAAGGAATCAATAAATAACGGAATGTAATGCAATAAAAGTGGTTCGAGGGAGGGAGTAGAGAATGTAAGGCGAAAGAGGCGATTTCTCAGGGTTTGGAAGCTAAGTCTGTGCTATTAGTAACTGTGTAGGGCCTTAGGGCTTAGCGCCAGATTCCCTCTGTCTTCCTCCACGGTAACGCAATAAAACTCGGGCCCACCACTACACATTATTCCTCGACGGAGCCTCCGGCCATTTGCCCAACGAATTGATGGTAAAGGGATCCCACCACGCCCATGCTCTCCTACATAAATTATATATATTTCGCTCTCATAAATAATATATTAATAAATATCCCGTGCGACCGCACCGCCGTCGTACCGGCTGTCTACTTGATGGAACCCTTGAAAGGGAAAGAGAGTACTTTCAGGTTAAATTATATTTCCTACTCCACACTCGCTTCTGCTCTTGTAAATTAAACTTGCCCTCCACATTTCCTCTTAATTTAATAACCGGCCCTTTAATTAACGTCCTTTCTTGGATTTATTAAAATTCCTGCAGACACCCTAACGCAATTTCAAGGAAATTGTTGTGATCTGGAAGTTTCAATCTTTAGAGGTGTAAAGAAACCATGACTGTTCGTTTAGCATTCTGTGCTGTTTTTTAAATTATCAGCCTTCTAAATGTAAACAATAAAAAATGCCAAAAAGACATTATTATGAAATTTCTTCTTAGAGCATGCTGGGTGAAGAACTTGCTTGGTTGTTGCATCATCGGTTTGGTTACAAATACACAATGCCACAATATTTATATCATTATTTTGACATTATTGGCTTCTTTTTGTAAAACGTGATGTAGAACACAAACAGAATTATAATTAATCTATTGTGCGGTAATGACTCTTTTACAACTTCAGCAGAATAGGAATAAAATATTATGTTATTAATTCAAACAATCCGTAAAATTCCATTAGGAATGTGAAAACATTAAAATGCTGAGTACACTGCCATTACTATTACTGTACTATTTTAACCCAATAGGATGTAACCAATGTAGTAATGAATCTTTATTATGAAACCTCTACTTCCTACTACTGTATGCATTACTCGATTAGATGCAATTTGAAAATCCATTAACCTTTCTAGTATTCTCTATTCGAACCAATTTATAGCTCCTTTTTCTTCTTCCAGTACTTCTTACTCCGTCTCTTATTACCGTCGCTAACCTGCTGTCGGGCTTCCTGTTTAATATAATTATATATTAATGTCTGTGAAAGCGTTAAAATGAGCGTTAAGTACGATGATAAATTATTATTATCAACATCGCCTTCAAGTCATATGATTTGGAATATGCAAGTTTTTCAAAAATGGATATTTGAATAACCGTAAGTACAAAACGGTTATGGCTTTGGCTTCATATGTAACAACTTTGGAGTAATCGATAAATTTATGTAGTACGATACCTGTATTTTGTTGTTTTAATAGTTGAAAATGAAAGAAAATCAAGTATTCTTGAGTAGTATCAACTTTACAGTCTAACTATTCTTGATATTCCCATGTCCGCATACTTTAAACCTAAATTTACTTATTTTAGTAGAAACGTGTTTATAAAGTAATTGTTGTAAGTTGGCAACGTTCATTTTAACATTTGCCACGGTTAAACAAATGCGAACGGAGGCATAAAATTATGTTGACACCGGGCGAATGAAGGCGCGCAGCCGGCAGCCGAACAATTTCCAGGCGACATCTGACCCTGGCAAGCCGTAGCAGGAAATTAAGCCTGAACCCTTCTCTTCGTGTTCCCTGTCGTTTGTCCTTTCCACCTCCTAGTGTTAATCGTATTGTAAATAATGCCAGGAGTTGAAGTAAAACCGCAAAAATGGGGAGGCTTTGACAAAATTTCTTAACACTCGCTCTATAATTTTATTATACTTGTTACAGTAAATGTTGATTATATGAAACTAATCCGTTTTCAAGTTATTAATGAGTCTTTTGTTTGATTTCAGGTGTGCTGTGAACTGAACTTCAGTACTGTTCGTGCTTGGCATTTGTGATTATTTAGCCTGTGTAAGTTTCCGCTTCTAAATAGTGATATGTTAACGAATTAGACGACTGTAAATAATCTATTTGTCTAGAAGGTAAAAGCCTTGTTATGAGATGAAAAAGATAATATTTAAGAAAAAAAGGGAGGATTCAAGAAAATGATAAACTAAAGATTACCAGTGATTTTTTTGTGTGTAAATATGTAATTTTTTTGTTATTAATTTATTATTTATAATTTCCCTTGGACTGTGTATATTGTCATCTTAATATATTTTTGTCAAATGTACAACCTAAAGTTTCTCGATATGTATAATATTTCTTTTTTACACTTTTTACCGCTACTATGTACTTTTTATTTTATTCATGTAAGCTTTCATAAGACTGATAAACATACCTTTTGGTACTCGCCTCTCAACCTTCCACATGTCGTTTTATTATTGTTTATTAACTTTAATGTCTAATTACAAAATTTTGTAGACTCGTCTAGTTGTTAAAAATAGTAGACACCTACGTTTTTGGGTGGTCGTTTTTCAAAACCCTTCCGCAAGTCGTTTTTTATTTTGATTACTTTTTAATAATTTTTTTATGTGATTACAAAATTTGGTAGACTTATCTAGCTATAAAGAAAGGCAGAGTCAACTCTGGGGCCGTTTTCGATCGGCCGTTGAATTGTTACTATAGTTTCCCTACTCCCAAATATATTTTTCACTTTTGAAATTTGCGCTTTCATCTATTCCGCAGTCTTATTAACGACTATTGTACAATAAAATACAAACCAACCAGAAAAAAATGTATTAAACCGTGTGGAACATGGCCACAATTGGGTATAATCGAATTATAATATATTTTGAGGTAGGTTACTATGAGGAAGGAGTTGTTTAAAAGTTTAGGTTGTACACTAGTCTCATTGTATAGAAACAAATTGTAAAGTATAACAAAAAATGTGAAATTGATTATTATTCTCTCTGTTAAAATTTGGAAATTGTCGTTCTTTATTAATTAACATGTTAATAAAAATTAAAAAGACTGAATGGAGTTTTCTTGTGAAAGAATAATAATATTATTAATAATAAATAATAAATAAAAGATTTCCAGAAAGAGGGTCTTAGTACTTTATAAACTATATAAATAACGAAATGCGCTGTGCTCAATTCAAAATTATATTATTTTTGCTTCCCTTCCTATGATACTTTGAAAAAAAAAAATATATAGAAATTATCAATTAAAAAAAAACTTTTTTAATTGGTGCTCTTTGTCGAAAAGATAGATAAGTGCAGTTATATGTATTATATTGGCAAATTTGATTTGTTGTTGTAAATTTATATTTATTATAATAAATTGTCGATTTATGTAAATAAATTATTTCCAATTGTACATAATATGTTATAATTTAAACGAAAAAATGATGAACAAATGATAAAAGAGCATGCAAACTCGAAATAAAATATTTTCTATTGAATTGAACTAATTTTGTTATGATTTTTCCTGTCTTTCTCTTATTTTTAGCTTCTGAGGGGAAAAATGGCCATCTGCCTTTTCAGCTCGTTACAAACAGACATGATTACCGAAAAATAGAACAATCCATAATTATTCTGAAATACTGTTAACTGATAACTTGTACAGTTTATTGTACCATGCAATATAGAAATATATTCTACTAAATAATGAAATTTAAGTGAAGTCCTCCGGACCTGACAACCGCGACCCGACGCTCTGGCGCTAAAACTGTAATTAAAAACATGACTAAAAAGAAATGAAACCGTCGGTGGGACGGGTCGGCAGAGAAGCTATCGCGTATCGAGACGTCGGTCGATAGGTTGCCCTCGGAGGACCTAAATCTAATAAGAAGGATCATATTCACCCGACTAAGAATAAACCAAGTTGACGTACGGACCCTTATGAGCCAAAACCACCGTTTTCTTCGGCTTGCAGAGATTGCTCGATATGAACTGAAGTGTGCCATTTTTTGAATTTATATATATAGATTGTGATTGGAAATACCACCTGATGTGAGAATTGTCCTTGGCCATATTTTAAATTTTTGGAGGAAACAGGGCTATCTACTAATGAAATTGAATGTATTTAGAAGCATGATTCTATTGTGAGTGGAGCGGTCTATTGAGTAGTCATCTACCCTAGTAGATATATAATTTTTGCTTTTTGCACATTTGTTAATGCATAAGTACTTATAAAATATTCATTGAAATAGGTTTACTGTTTACATGTTTATAAATATTTATAGATCCATTAGAGTTCGTGGTCCGATTGAAGAATTAACTTTTTTCAATTAATTATATCTTTATGTATGGTATTGGTTGAGATAAAAAGGTCATTGTCAGGAGGGGGATTCGAAATTACCACCTAAATACATCGCTGCTCTACAACTTGAGATATTGTGACTTCGATCCACTAGGACGCTAACGTCCCATCTCAACCTACCTTTTCACTCTTTTTGCATTTGTCGCCGAGAATCAAATAGATTACACGACATTTGACAAATGGCAAAAAGGAGGGAAAATTCGAAACTTTGGGGTTGAAAGAATGATAGGTCAAGTTGTAGCCGGAAGGTCGTGGGTTCGAATCCCGCTCGCGACACTGATTTTTTTATCTCAACCTATAGCTTACATTAAGATTATTTAATCAAAAATATTTATAGATATAAAGTAAATTTAATTCCTCTCAAACTAAATGGCTTAACGTTCAACTATCCGTTGGGATGAGTAGCGAGCATTTCGGTGTTTTGTTTTGCACAGCATTGATAGATATCTTGTTATGTGTACATTGGGAGTTATTTGATTTATTAGAGTGAATGTATAGTGTGAACGAGATGATGTTTGATGTGGAGTACTCGTAGGTAAACAAGAAAGATTAGATTTAATAATAAGTGAGACTGGACTGTAAAAATTGTACGATGGGGCTAATTAAAATGACCTAGTTATCCACAGCCCCCTGAAGCTGACTAAGGGATGGAATAGACTTAGGAGTAACAAAATCCGAAGTAGGTTTTTACAGCTATTTGTGCTGTAATGAAATTATTTTTAACATTTTTACAAATTAAATTTTATCGCTGTTTCCAAATGTATGTGTATTTACCAAATGGATTTAATATATCAACTGTTAAAAAAATCGATATTTCCGATTGAACTGTTAATGTTACTTATCTATCCTGCTTGTTTTATGAAAAAGCTTGTTGCACACCTTATCAGAATGGCATTCCGGACTGTTGTGAACGGAATAAATCAAGCCGGACAAGGCACGATAAAAAAGCGAACCATAAGCGTACTGTCAAGGCCCATTCTAAGATGCAACATGATCCTCGTATGACGACGACATACGAGAGCTTAGTAACAATTCTGACATTTGAAAAACTCGCCCTGTATCATTTTTCCCTATAGTATTTTTCATGTCGAGAGGCGTATATTTATTTTGGCCGTCTTCGTTTGAAATTTATTTCGCGAAAAATCTTTTTGGTGGCAATATATTTTTGTAATCTGATTAAAATTCTAATGCAATCTAGAATTTTAACAGATCATTTTCACATTACCTGGCTATTTTAACTGTTAAACTTTTTGTTCGTAAATTTATTAACTTATCATCATTTAAAAGGGGACTGTAGGAAAATGTTAATTTGTAATTAATGTACCATAAACGTTACACATGATAAATATTTCAGTAAAATTGGAAAGTCAATTCACTTAAAAAACCGTATCTGGATTATAATTGAAAATACTCTCCCCATGCGAAAAATTCATACATCATGATTAATCTACATGCAATGTGTATATAAGGATTTGTTTTTGGTAGATTTTAATGTGGTCAGAATTTATTGGGTTAAAAAAACGAGGAATAAGAAAAGTATTTCACTCACAACAATTACACAATTCAAAGGGTTACAGTAAAAGCGCCTAGAGCAATTATATCAGTTCCGTTCTTCACAATGACAAATTATACAAAATTGAAAAAAAACGAAATGGATTTTCGAAAAAGTCGGAGGAAATTAGATTCGGTCATACTTATCATTCGAGAAAAATTATTAATTCCTAAGGGGAAATTTCTTCTTTTTTATGGATGGAATATATTTAATTAAATTATGAGCTAATTGGAAGATTTTTATTTGGATTCAATTTGGCAAATTGTAATACACTCAAAACAAAAATTAATTAATTAATTAAAAGCCGCACACGTTTTTCTTTGTTTATTTTCCGTAATAACTACATATAAAGATGAACAGTTGCCTTAAAAGGTAAACATAACAACAATATGGGTTATTAATCCTTTAGACATACTTTAGATTAACAGTTATGAAAATCAGTTCAATTTCATTCTTTCAAGACCTAACATGTTGGTTGAGCTAATTGTGTTTTTACTTGGGTTTGTTTTATGAAGCAATAAATGTGAGTAAAATAATTCTTTTTTATAAGGGCATGGTTTTAAGTCGAGTTCCCGCCTGGCTATTGCTTTCGCCAAAGACGCGTAACACGAGGCCTGGGTATGCCGCGCTTTCCTAGATAGCGTTAGCGGTTTAGGGACACCGGAAGTCTCGATCGAAGAAAAGGTTGTGATCGACAGCAAAATAACGGCTACAGGCGATCGTTTTGCTGCTCTTTCCGCACAGGAACCGACATTAACGACTTCCTTGATCGGTAGTCAACTCAAATGGTCCGTAATGTAATGGTGAGCTCTGAAACAGTGATCAGAAGGATCCGCTAGTCTGTCCGTTCTCATTACTTTAGATGCAGCGAGCAGAAAGGCGACTATTCGCAAATCAGCATCTCTTGGATAATAGGGGGCTGTTAACTTCATAGATGACCGCTGGTTTGGTTTGTGGCTATCATATAACCGGGTCCATGCGTGGTTGAGACTGGGAGAACATTTTGCGTCATGAGCCAAGCGTGATTCACGGCCTGTTTAGACATCCAGTTATACTATGGGATTGAATCGACGTCCATGCCCTTAACGAATTGATTATGACACAGAGTTTTAGATACATTGACGAGGTTCTTCCCATTCGCTTCATTTATTGGGAACAACTTAGTATAATGCTTGATACTGTTCGATCACATTGCTCGAGTTATCAACGATTAATTGAAGGATGACAGGATTATCACAATTGGCCAGCACGTTTTTTGACATGAAACCTATAGAATATTTATGGAACATGATGAAGAGACGGGTTAGACATTAGCTGCCTCCAACAAGCGTAGAACAGCTTCAAACCGCTTTTCTGTTTTTTCACAAGACGAAACCCGGTCGCTTATTTACTTGATGCCTAAGAGACTGGTCCCCCGCGAGAAAAAAGGATGGATGCATACAATTTTTTTGGTAATGAAGGCTTTATACTGAAAGGAAATACGAAAATGTATAGTAAGTATGTGTCTAAAAATAACTAAATTTATTATGATATTTGGTTTGTTACTTCCTCCCCACTTTTATAGCACCTTTATTTTTGTAAGCAAATGGTACAAAACACTCGCTGATATTTCGAATTTCTTTTTGACAATAATTCCTAATTGTGGCAATTGTTTATATCTATTCTGTCAAAAAAGTTGTTACGATATTAAACTGGTGTTTTTTGCAATTGTGAATAAGGTCGAGCCGAGGAGTCGAGCAAACACAGCATATCCTAAGTTTAGAAAATGAATACAAGGAGAAGACCTTATACCTCCTTAGAGTAAAATATTGAATTTCATGAGGCCTCTTGAATATTTTAAGTCCAAAACACCCGAGCTCTGATCCCCCGGCTTTGTTTCCCGGGATCCATGCCAAGGACATTTTCCTAAATCATCATGATGTGAATCCTACAAGTGAGACGGTTAAGTCATCCTTGTGGTTGAGTCGTGTGGAAATTTGTTATTCCGAAAATAATTTTTAGCTTATAAATAAAAAAGCCCCTCCATGAAAGATAAACTTGTTAGAACTATTTCCGGTTGTTATACCAAACAATTTTTCACACATGAGATGCCAGCCGTTAAAAAACCCGAACGAATAATCCCTTCATGGGCAATTCTTGTCAACAAAACTGACGTCAAAAGCTAAGACAGTTCAATAGCCTTTTCTTCTTCAGAGGTAACAACAGACATTATAATCACGTGTCATGTATTGTAAAAATACAGCTTCAATTTTACTTTGAAGGTGACTTGATATTTGAATATAAATAAATCTTATTAGCCTTAAAATATCCTCCTGAGATTTACTGGCTGATGAACCTACATACTGTCCTTACCGATTATCTTAGCCTGCCGAGCCTCGCTCGGTCGGTCGGTCAGTAGTACTTCAGCATTTCGCCACTTTCAGTGATTAGTTGAGTTAATAAGCGGGATTAGGCGAAACGAAAAACACGCCTGTTTTTATTTCTTACTATTATATCACTAGGCTAGCACTATATTCGAAGTCCTAACTAAAAAGATTGTTGGAGAGGAGGAAGTACCGAAACGCTTCTGACAGACCACCGAGGGTAGGCGGACCGAGATTTGTAAAAACCCAATTAATAATGTAAAAGATATACGTTTTATTTGTTCTATTGCTTTACAAATTTCTAAATATCTCAATAATGCACCTTTCCTAAACTCAATCTTAATTTTACATAAATAAATTAAAAATAAATTAACACCAGTGCTGACGAGCAACCTCGTAGTTGGATTATAGATAATTATGGAAATTAGTTAAGGTACACTGAACTGCTCACGCACGCGACAGTGTCCGTTGACGTCTTTTAGACTGTTAATTGTTCTATTCTTCGTTCTCAACTGATAGAAGATCAACACATCATAAATATCATAAAACAACCTTTTGATCGTATTGGTACTGGTTACATTATTGACTAGCAATATATTATACGTGTTTTCCAGATTAAACTTTCTATTTTAATTGGCTTTTGTCAACGGGGAGGCAGGCATCCCTGGAAAGATTTGGGATACGCATTATAAATACCTTGCAGAACTTGCTAGTTTTTATTAAATTTGTAGGACGTTTCCGGACAGTTTCCATCCAACAACGTATTCATTTATTATTAATATCTTATCGGTTTCTAGTTATTCCAGTACAAAGGATGGCTCAACTATTTCTGGATCTTCCAGTAATTAAGGTCGCTTAGCTGCAGATGCAAGCAGGGGGAACCGTCGAAATGTTTTTCTCGTTGGTCAATAGACAATAAATACTGTTACAATGAAATGGTTTGGTAGTATTTTGAATGGTTTGCTCGTATATGAATCTAAATTCCGTATAATAAAGAATTTTGGATGAATAGGACATTGCTTTGCTAGTTGATATAAAATGAGAATGACAAAAATTTAAAACTCTTTATTGAAAATGATTAGTTTTTCTAAATCTTCGAGATACTTTCCTTACTTTCCTGCATATTAAACGTTAATTGTTGAATTTTGGAGGATTCTAAACAGTTTTTAAATTTCTCGAAGCATTTTTTCTCGTTTCATGTTCGTTCAATTTTATTTTTGTGTTATCTTATAAATAATAATAAAATTCAGACCTGTCCATCGTGTTTGTCATTGTCAGAAGATGATTAGTAACAAAACATACGATCAAACTACATTTTCTCTACATTTTCCAGAATTTACTTTTTCAGCTGTTTTGTTTCAATTTACTCAATTAGATAGTTCAAAATTAATAATGTCATATTAAACGAAATGGTGTTTTTCTAGAAGGATTTTTGCATTGAATTACAATAACTTGGTAATACTAATTACTGATTTTTTGATATCCAATACCAATTTTTTAATTTTTTTCCTTCAAAATTGTATATCAAAAACTGATGAATCTGATGAATTTTTTCAAATCTAGAAAAAATGCACGTGGGAAAATTCATGCCTAATGAATCTTTTAATAAGCATGTAGTGATGTGAATGGCAGCCGCAGATAGAAGATGGCCGCAGGATTGTTCGGCAGTGTGGGAAATGCTTTAAATTCCATCTCTCAACATTTCACTTTAAAAAATCAAATATACTCTCTGGAGTCGTGTTATATACAATATTTTGTCTAATGATGTACATCCAGGAGTTTGGTCTGAGTAAGGCCAAGGCCCAAAACGTCTTTGGTTAACAGTGAAAGTACTCGTACACAAATCACCATCGGATCAGAAACATATGGTTTATTATAACGAGCCCACTAGACGAGGAATATCGTTGAAATCAATCATGCTCTCGGCTTGTGCAGGTCACAGTTGCAGCTGTGCTCACTCAGAATTTCGCAACGAATTGCGTCGATTTTTTTCGATCGAAGACCGTTGATGTCAGTTCTGTAAAATAAATTCCACGACCTTGAAACTCACAAACTTCAAAGCTACCAAGAAAACCCTCAATTATATGCCCTCCATCTACTCTTTATATTTGATATACTAACACATTCGACTAAGGCTAAACGAATTTATCACATGTTAAATAGGTGTTAATAGTTAGGACTTGTTACTTTTAATTAGGTTAGTTTAGCTTTAAAGATGCATCCTCTTAGAATGAAATACTTATTACCATTGGGACCTCGGTGGCTGAGCTTTAGGGTGATCAAATCGTTTTGTCACGCTAGAGGTTCTGGGTTCAAATTTTGGCACATCCCATTACTAATATGTAATAATAATGGTTCTAACCACTTCCCAAAATCCGATGGTTGGTTGACCATCCTGTATGACAGGACAACTGTAAATAATATTACTACCAGGGTCTGCTTTTCACTCGTTCACGTTACACACTCATGATACGAAATACATTCACATTTACAAAACAATTTACTTCTCAGAAGAACATAGACAAACAAAAATAATTACGGAACAAGGTATTGTGCTCAAGAGAATAGTCCTATACTTAGTCCCTTCTGCTGAAAATATAAAATAATTGTACAAAAAAAAAATAGTTTTCTATGGTACAAATTAATTATTTATATTCAAAATAAAATTATTGTGAGGGGTGGATAGATCAAACATTCGGATATATTCTGGCCAACATCTACATTCAGTCTCAAGAAACTCGACACAATATAAATGATATAATTTATTTAAAAAATCGAGATAGGCCGTCTAGAACTTTGCTTTTAAATAAGGAGAGCTTTTCTATTGTGTATAGTCTATATAATCATTTTTTGCGACTGTCTGGTTGGTAATACTTTATTTTCACATGTACAACTCATCAAGAGTGACCATTTTACAAGATCCGTCTATCCTAGATGGTTTATGTTTTGATCATATGGGTTTCGTTTAATGAAGTGATTAATTAACTCCAAAATACTCATACAGTTCTCACCAACCAACATTAATGTATTCATTCAATTCTAACCCATGAACTCCAAAGTACACATCAAATTCTGAGCAATGAAGAGCAACATACTCATTTCTTCTGACCAAAAAATCAATATATTCATCCATTTTTTATAAATCAACACCAATATGTTCACCCAATTAGGAAGTTAAATTCATTATGTCAAATTAAAACTATTATTAAACCTTAAGATGTTGTTCTATTTCATTCTTTCAATGATAACACACCGCGTTATTCAATGTGTATCCAATAAGTTATGATTTATTAATAATGGAAAGTTTAACAGAATTTGATTTAAAATTTTAGTTTTTAGTGCGTAACTTGGAAGATGTGATAAAGTTATGTTTTATTCTCGTCCACTGACCAACCTTCCATTCTGGAGTAGAAATAAATGACAAGCTAATTACAGGTCAGAAATGAAGTTTATTTTTTGCGTACAGAATACCCTAAACCTACCTGAACATAACAGGAAACAAGCATCCATATAACAAGAAGATTGCGCTTAATAGAAACCTTGAAAATAAAAGGTATTATGGTCCCCCCCCCCGGATAACTCGTCGCCGAGTATTATTTGAAATTCGCCGGGATGAATATATATTGGCCTCAGCCCGGAGAATCAAACAATACTGTGTGTGTTTATATTGAAGATGAACAGGTGTGCCTGGATGTATTATTTTTTTACTAACTTTTCCGGCTGGAGACAGGAGCACACCACCACACTTTTAGTAATAACATGGTCTTTCTTCGTTCATTTCTAAAAAAGTAGAAACGTGGATGTGTAATCAATGTGTATCAATGTTGATAATTTATTATGGTCAGCATGACGTTCAATGCTTTTAAAATGTTCTACACAAACAATGTACTGTTGAATGGCACTCGAAATAGATAAGGGTACGTAGGGTAAGGTTAAAGATGACGCATTCGATTTCTAGGAAATATGTGTTCAGCGGCTCCCTATTTCATTCTTGCATTATCAACGTTGATCAAAGTGATATTTTCTAAAACCACATATTATCTAACCATTTATGGCCTTTTAGAGATATAATGTTTTGAGTAAAAGGACATCCTAGGACAAGTTATAATTAAAATAGTTTATTCTCTATATTTATTCTTTTTACGAGCTACTTTTATAACAATTCAAATCGAAAGGATCAAATCATTCCAGGATCATTCGTTTGTCACTTACAATTATAATACTGCTAAGAAAATATGTTTTTTGTGGGTTAGTTTTCACGTATCGCTGTACAGTTTTTCTTCCACTTTCGTACTGCAATTTTTTAATAGAACATTGCATATTTGTGTTGTTATTATTTTATTACATGTACATTAGTGTATTTCAGCACCATCGGCCACTAAAATGTGACTAATCTCGAAGGATACTGTTTCAAGCGTTGAAACTTTCGGACCGAAACGGAACAAAGTTCCAGTACGTACGCACTTACATAAACTGCTTTACGTGCTGCCATGAATCTAGTACCTTTTGCTATTGAAGAAGAATTACGATTCTTTCCTCACATAAATGCAGGCAGCAATTTAGTCTAACTTTGATATACGTAATTATATAATAATAAGAGTTTTGTCATTAGTTGAATTTTATCTTTTTTATCTAATATTTTATATGAATAATGAATGAATATATGTAATAATGAACAAACGAGTCAAAGGAGAATTAAATTTATGTTAGACTTTACTAAGTTTTAATGGGCAATACCTATTTTTATGTAATCATTCAGTTTGCTTATGACCCAGTCACTTTCTCCCTCTCTCCTCTCTCTCTCTCTCTCTCTCTCTCTCTCTCTCTCTCTCTCTCTCTCT
>CM077105.1:30606943-30617481 GCA_039619505.1 Cimex hemipterus | reverse complement strand
AGAGAGAGAGAGAGAGAGAGAGAGAGAGAGAGAGAGAGAGAATATTAGTTTAACAGAAAGCTTTGTTTGGCTCTTCTTTGGTTTTTCATGCAAACTTCTACCGTTTATTTTAATTTTTGATATTTTCTACAATATTTGTATCCATCTACATACTCTGACACAGTGATTTATATTATTAAAGCATGTTTTTATTATGTAAAATTATGAGAAAGAAAAGCTGTTGTAATAAAGATTCTGTTCTCTTGAAAATAATTCAGACCTCAGATTTTTTTTTTGGCTGATATGTTGTATAAATTTACAAGTTAAAAACATTGGCCTTATGGAATAAACTGTGTTCTACCTACAGGTAATGTAAACAAAATAAAATTGATTACTCTTGTGTCTTCATTTTTCATGATTCTTCTATAGCGTGGTAGTAAGGTAGATCTTATTAAATTTTATGATTCGATACTGCAACTTTGTTTGCGCTCATTCCTCCAAGAAATAGTCGTAAATTGCTTTATTTTTATTGTTTATTTATTTTTATTTTTTTGGTATGAATTCAAAAGGCTCGTTTAGAATACGGCTTTCTTTAATAAAGCGAAATGATCTTTATGGAACATAAATTAAGATTAAACACTGACTCATGTTTCCGGGGATGTGTCAAATTGTTGATGTTGATTGTTTCGATTGTTCTCCTACGCCAAACTAGCAGTATTTCAAACGGGTCCACATTACAACCAAAACACAATAGAACTTTCCTGTTCGCAAAATGCGTTCTGTGTTAAAATATTGACCCGTGTATTTCTGAATACGTTTATTGAAACTTTATTAATATATTGTCAAACATATATTATAAGTAATTAGTATAATATAAAATATATTATATTGAATTATTATAATGAGTGTTCTCCTTTTCGTAAATTTTATGATTTTTTTTGCACGTCATTTTCAGTTGAGTTTTTTCATTAGGTAGTTTCTTTCGATAGTTTCTTCTTGCAGTGCACTAAAACTATTTTCTATTCGATAACAAGTACTGTTGAATTCCACTAATAGATTCGGTCGATATAAAGAAAGTTCAGAAAACCGGTTTCTGTTGGAAAAAACGTAAAACATACATGACAATATGTGTGTCTCTTAAAACGTTGTATATTCAATTTGGTCTATTGTGATGATAGTACAAAAATCATGTCATAAAGTAATTTTATCTCATCTGAGTATATACTTTTAATGCCACTAGGTCTCTCTCTACTCGTAAAAGCTCTCGAGCAAGTAAGATTTTATCTCTATTATATGCCATCACATGCGAAACTATGGTGGTAGGAAATCTCTGCCACTATATAAAATAGCGGGTTACACCGTATACGATATGAAGTGAAAATTTGTAACCAAAGGAGTGCTAATTTAGGGCCAGTTGGAAATATTGGCATATGCAATCTTCTGTAAAGATAGATTGTGAAATTGCAAGTCGTAAAATAGCATAAATGTGTGTTATTAGTGGGATGATTTTAAAGAATTTTAATTCTACATTGAAAAATTGGTTGTTCAGTAAAGGCGTTCGTATAACCGACGAAGTGATTAACTTGTAAAACAACAATGAAAAAGGGGGAGCCCGCCATTGGTTACAGAGTTAAAAATGCCGTAAAATGTGAAAATATTTTTAAAAAGTAAGGTAATTATCATTCAGGTGATTGTTGTTTAAAATGTAACCAAACGGCATAACTAGACGGGTTCCTATATTTGACGGACCGAGTAGACATTAAGTTCAAAATGCAATAAAAACTAAAAAGGATAGGAGTCCCACCATATACTCCATTAGAACTGTAGTGCTGAATTTATTAAACTTACGATTGAATTGTAGAATAAATAAAAGAATTTTTGAGAGCGGACAGTTCCCGATCGTTCTTTTCGTTGCTGTTTACATAAAGAAGTAGACATAGAGCGAAACTAGACGGACTTAATTGGTTGTTGACGAGAGGCAAAATGTAATAAATTAAACAATAGTCTCTATTATATAATTAAATTCTGTGCGAATATATAGAATTTGGTATTACTGATTGTTACAATTTTTGGAAAATTTTGGGATATCAATAAAAGGCAAAGAAAAATTGTTCTTTATTAGTGGGGGGATTGTTCTTTATATTGCTGTAACATTTCAACTGCTTAACATAATTTGTAGGTCAAACGAGATGACGAAGGATCTCATCTTCATTGTTCAACAAGCTGATAGTAGTGATTAGAAAAAAAGGTAAAATATTTTACATGGCATCGTCACTACTAGTTATAAATCTAAAACGTGCACACATTAAACCAAAAATAATAGCAATGATGTGAAAAATGTAGTTAACATACTATTGGTATTTGTTTTATTAATTTTGGATAATTAGTAATAGTATTTTCAGAAAATAGCCTACTTTTTATTACTAATTTCTCCAAACTAAACTATATTCATTTAAAACAGAATGTGCAGTTGAAAAAAAATTATTAAAAAAAATTAATTTTTTTTCAACAGGAAGTGAACATTTGATAACCAAATTTGAACGTTTTACCACCCTAATTGATGTTCACCAATCTCTAATTGAACTTTAGCTGTAAAAATGCAACTTTTTTCCAACTCCGACAGGACTTTTCAACCCTAATTGAATCTCTTCTGTTCAAAAGTAAACGTTTCTCAATTCAAATCTATCTTTTTACAATTGCACTTTTGCCAACGTTAATTGGGTTGTTGTATATATCTAAGTGACCATTTACCTAACGCAAAAAAAACCTTTTTTAAACCCAATATGAACTTTTTCTAGCCAATATTAAACTTTTTCCAAATAATTTGAACTTCCTTATAACCAAACTTGAATTTTTCTGGATATTTATCCAAACAAATTGAACATCTTCTTAGGAAATTTTCAACTTTTTCAAATCCAAATTGAACTGATTGCAAATTAAATAAACTTCTTTAAAAATTAATAATTATCCCCATTATATTTAGTGGTCGAATGACCAAATTACTTCTTTGAATTAATTAATTTTTTATGTAAGGTCTTGATTGAAATGAAAAATGTTAGCTTTACTGAAAATTGGCAGAAATGAGGGAAAATTAGAAGGTTGTAGGTAGAGAGGGGAGTTGATGTCCGAGTAATCGGAGTTGCTCAAGTGGTTAGAGCAGCGGGGTATTGAGCCGAAGGTTCGAATCCCGATCGTAACGCAAACTTTTTCATTTCAGCCAAAACCTTAAATAAAAATTTGAATTGACTGAATCAATAACTGTTAATTGTCGACTTTTTTCTAACAAGAAAACTTGTCCAACGCAAATTGAACTATTTCCTCCTTATTTTTGCCAAGCCAAATTGGTAATTTTCCTCCCCAAATATAGCTTTTTCAGTATAGTTGATTTTTTCCTAACTCCAATTGCACTTTAAGTAAAGCATTCTCTCCAAATTCATAGTGTAAGTTTGATTTTATTGTTTCTTGTTAGACTGTTGCTTCTCTTACTTACAATACCTCACGTTATTTGTTTATTAAAATAGATTTGATTTCACCTCAGTCTTTTGAAACTGCAGGACCCCGGTAGGAAATAGGGTGCACAAGTCTCATTCCCATTTTTGGGAGAATCTGAGATCGGAGAATCTCGGCAAAGCCCATGAATTTTTTGTTGATAATAATTTTATAAAAGAAAAAGCTCGTCGTTAAACAGTCCTGTATGCATGTTTTTTTAAACATCATAGATCCAATTATTAAATTGAAATCAAACTTTCTAAACTTAATAAAACCTGAAATAATTCGATCATTTATTGTTGAATTTGGTTTGCGTGACATTTTTTGCTTTATTTTTGTATTTTGTTTTGCAAATGTGTGGCGGTAGAAGAACTGATGTTGAGACACAAAATCACGTGTAAATGTAACTCCTTCCCATTAGTATCGTCTAATGGGATGTATTTACATACAATCCTTTGACAGGTGTTTTACATTATTAACAATGGATGCGTTAAGAAGGTTTTTAGAAAGGTATCAACAATTCAGGTTTTTAGAGATCACATTAACGTCATCCTTTGAGAATTCAAAGCTTATTGTTTTGTGTAAGGGAATAATATATAGGGCGATGAGGTGTTCGTATAAAACGTAGATAAGGTGTAGGTAAAGTTTACGCGTTAACTGTTTACATGGGTGTAATGTGACAATAGAGTTATTGCCCTACGCCCACTTTTACAGATCTTAGGAAGTAATAGATAGTCGGATATCTCCATGGAAATTAACATCTTTATTAAAAACTGGCTTGCGTGATTAAATATAATTTGTCCGTTTCGGATAGCTATATTGTTTTCGAAATAAATTTTCCTCCTTTCTTCTTCTTTTTATGAAGGAGGATGGTAAGCGATTTCCGATAAATTTTCTTCCAGGGGTGACGAAGGCAGACACGCGCGTGATAAAACATGGCGTGGGTCGTTGAAAATAGAGGAAACGATTAAGCGAACGTTAAAAGGCCTAAGAATTCAGGGATAATCGATCTTTTTAATATCTCTAATTTGTACCTGTTGAGTTTTAATCTATTGGTGATCTTTAGCCGAATGGCTGTCAAGGCTGAAAAACAATCGTTTTATTTTATTATTCAACCGAATCCGCCTCGGTCAAAGGGTGGCTGTATTTCTGTGACTCGGAAGTAGAAATTCCTGGGAAGTTTGTACCAGGGGCTTGTCGATTCTTCGGCCTTGGAGTAGAAAACTCCTGAAAAGCTCTTTATCGAGCAGAGCTGGATGGTCGACGAGGGGAGGATAGAACCAAAAGGCACTTTGCATAAAACCTTGTAATTACAGACCATTAGCGCGCTCGTCCATGTGAACTCGTCATCCACTTTTTAGAGAGTTAATGCAAGAAAAAAAAATTAAGCAGTTTTATTATTTTACCCCTTTCATGCATAAATCATGTGTGGCCTTAATTAGCACTTAATTTTTTGTTTTAAATTGATGTATTTTGACGTTTATTTCATTGAAAAAGCTTTCATCATCATAATGGACGAAGAAGATGTCAGAAAGTCATTATGTTTCTCCCGAATATACCTTTTATCATTATTTAATGGCCTTTCAAATAACAGCTTAGTGAGAAACATTTCATTTAGGCTACAGGTTATAATTAGTGAACAAGTTGGTAATAAAATGTTTATGACGTTTGGAATTTAGCGTTTCGGTGAGTAGTAGCACTATATGTTTAATCGATAAGACATTGTGCTATAAAATAAAATGAAATATTTTACCTACGTACAAACAATTATTATGTATTATTTAAATTTTATCATGCACATCTGACACATCGTTTGAAAAACCTCTATTAACTAAAATATACAGATTGAAAGACAAGTAAGTGTGTGTTAGTGAGAAGATATATCGGTAGACAGACGAAGGGACGAAGGAAGAAGAGAGAGAGAGAGAGAGGGAGAGAGAGAACAATACTACTAATAATTTATCGTATTACGACATCTTTTTTACAAGCTTAACGAACCAAGAGGCAGATTTTATAAAACGGCAGCCACACAGATAGGTTGAGCGAAAATTTTACATGATTATTTTCTTTCTTTTTTTTACGAAGAAAAATACATTATTGCAATTTGTTTGTTTTTGACTGACATGGTGCAAAGAAATCTTTCGGAATCACTAATGTCGTTTAAAAACCATCGTGGTGATCTCGCCATCCAATTTGTTTTTTACCATAGGCCATATAAACCCAAAGGCTGCCGGTGTTTAAAAAAAAAACATTTGTAAGTATGTCGGATTCGAATGCAGTGCCGCTGGATTCGAACCCGGGACCTTTACCTTACAGTGATGAGCGCCGTATCAAGGACGAAACCTTGCGGCCACCGACCGTGAAACATGAAGAGCAGGGCACAATAGTTCTTCAACCATTATGAGATGTCGACAATAAAATTCATGCATTGTCTTCGGCAAACCCGTTCCTTAAAACGCAGGGTTAAAGAAATAAACTTTTTGAGAACTGGTTAATGTTTTACCTCAGAGCAGGAGGATTCTCTACAACGGTATTACTAGACATTCATCTTACCGACCCGAAGTGCTGCTACATTGATAAAATAAATGGATAAGGTTGTTCCATTATGTTTGTATAACTGCACAGCCTTATCAGGATCACGTTTACCGCTGGAGATCGCAGATTTTGAAATTTATTTGAAAAGGGGATCACTAAATTCTATTAAATTCCTAAAGTTTGTTTCGATAAGGTCTGTATATGACTGTATTTAACCGATATTTTATCCAGTTACGTGGAAATTCTTGTTAACACTTGTATATTTTATGCGTCCTGGTGATAAAATATTGATTAACTATAAATATATATTTTTTATTTGTTCAGATAGAACAATGATAGCAATAAAAATAATGGTATATAGTATAATTCTTTGAACAAAATGTGTCCAATAAATCATCTTCTTTCACTTACAATGAACGTATAATCAAGCTGGTAAACGTGATATAATGTTCCTCCTTCAAAGAAACCATTTTACCAGTAATTAATATCAATCCATTTTCGAACTAAATAAACTTAGAAATTATAAACGATGGGGTGGGTGTAGCGTTCGATGCTTTTCCTTATTTGAAATTAAACCATTTTAAATGAAAATTTATAAAAAAAACCTATCTTGAAAACAATAAAAACTCAAGATAAGGTACCAAATAAAAGCGTGTAAAAAATTCCAATATAAGTGAGAAATTAAAAAAAATATTCGCCTTTTACAAGAACAAGGGAAAATTAATTTTGTTATTAATTGTAGTTAGTTGTTGTCATTAAAATGAAAACATAAATAAATAAAAATATAAAATTAACAAATTTTTTTTAAATGTGAGAAATCGAGGCTTTGGAGAGGTCCTTTTTATACGTTTTTCCTTTAAATTAACCATTTTCTTCATCCTATCAATCGTTCAAAATGGAAAATTCATCCTTTTTCATATCAAAATAAACCTCGTTATTCAAGTTTTTACCTTCAAATTAACAATTTTTAATTCAAAATTAACCTTTTTTCCAATTTAGCACTTCGTTGGAAGAATTAAACAGCTGGATATGAAATGTAATCAAGTAAAATAAAATTCCTGTGTTTGTGAGATTTTTTTATATATGAAATATATAGGCTCATGGAAGGCCATATCAAAATTACTTACAATGAAAAAGAAAAGTTATATAAATTGGAATATAAAAAAGTCAAATTGTTTTATATGAAAAATACTTTATTTTGAAAGATGATGAATTTGTTTTCTTATTTAACGTTGTCCCAATATTCTTTCCACCTAACCCCATTCCCCGTACAACCAACTATTTGTAGTTTGTTGCTTAATTTTTTGCATACCGTTTTCACTTTCAAATTATAACGTCAAATTAGCACTTTTTAATTTCAAATGAGTTCTTTTTGATTTCAAAGGACACTATGCTTCGTCGACTCTAACATTGTGGGACGGCAAGATTTAAAATTTACAAAACCCTTCTTTCAACAATTTAAATTCCAATCCAGGGTACATTAGCTGAATTATGATTTTACCTACGATACAATTGTAACCTTATAAATTAATTTTTTTAATTACTCATATTTTAGTTACTCGACCCTAAAAGGTGTTAGCTCCGTAATATTAATATATCAATACTAATTTTTAATTTTTGCTTTTAATTTTATTTGTCAGTTAAAAGTAAGATGGCATGATTTTTAATATTTAGAGTTGATGTTTATATTTGCTAACCGTTTAAAACTAGTTTTACACTCCTGATGAAATGGTAATATTTCTGGAAATTTAGACAAAGTAACTGTACGCTTTTTTATCTAATTTGCCCTATCTCAGATTTCATATATTCGATAAATATCATTAGCATTATTATTGTTTTCAGATAATTTTAATACCACCTAACGAGATTTGTATTTGCTTAATTATTTATTTCCGACTTAGAGCAGTAATTTGTTTTCGTTTACACATTTGGCTAAATGTTTTGGCAAAGATGTGCATACAAATTTAAGAATGTGTACATTAATGGATGGGTAAAGTCAACCGCCTCCCCTTTTCAAATAAATTATGCAAGGGTTGTGCGGAATTTTTGTGGTCCCAGCCCTCAACCGGTCAGAAGTCACTCCCCGCCCAGTTTCTCCTCTTAATTTTTAATGCCCCTTTGAGACAAATTAATGCGGATTGTTACACATTACCTTTGGTCTTATCAAATGGGGCTCGGCTCAGTTGGAGCGATTAATGTTGAACGATCCAATTAAAAGAAAAAAATACACAAAAAGAGGATTTTGAGAGAATTTAACGGTGATGTTTTTTAAAACTATTTATCTATTGTATTTAACAAGGCATGAGACACGAATCGTACTATTATATCTTTAAAAATATGCGTTTGTAATTTTTATTACGTTTATTCGATGTGTATTACTACACATATTGTATTAAGCGAATATGTTCAAAAATGTTTATTTTGTCATTTGAGTCGCTTATGGAAGTTTGCCGATTGGCACCACCCCTTCACACTGAAACCTCCACAATCTTCACTCAACGAGAAGATTCCTTCAATCATCTTGGAGTCTTTACAAGTAGAGTCGTACTAACAAATTTTTGTGTATGTTCAATGAATGATGAAATTTTGTATAGAAGGTTTTAATGAGTTCTTATACAAACGACGAAAGTCGTTATAAATAGTGTAATTTGAAGGAGAACTTCGAATTTGACGGACAATTTTCATTTAATTGATTGGAGACGTTGAGTATTGGACTTGGTTGACCCCTACACTTCTCAACCGTCCGCGCAGAGAGATCTTATCTTAAAAATATTCTATAAAATAGAAAAATATCAATAATAACGCAATTTCAAAACATGGATATTTTATTCCGATATCAACAAGGGACATTCACTGACATGATGCGAGGATGATTCGCAACCTTACTTTTATGACTCGGTGTGGCCTTATTTATGTCATCTGTTGGTGAACACATGTCACCCGATTAAATAGGAGAACGACCGCTATTAAACAGGGCATAAATTAAATAATATATCTTATGGCGGAGACACATGTCATCCGCCTTTTTAATATTCTTTAACACAAGGAATTGAAATTTTGCGGTTAACGTGCGGTTTTTCTTGCCATGTAACAAGTCGCATACCTCTATGTTTAAATTATAACAAGTGATTGCTGTTTTACATTATTTGAGAAGGGATTAATGCCAGTTTAGTTATAGAAATATTGCTTATGTTCAATTTATTTGTTGTATGTATCACATCACGTTAGGCGAGGTAGTCACAAGAGGGATCAACGATTTCAATTAAAATTGGTTTTGGTGATGGTTGGATGAAAAAAATTGCATTTGTCCAAGCCAATTGTCCTAGGAGCAATGACAAATTCCATCTTATAAGATATACCTATTTTGGAAAAGGGAAAACCGAGCTGCAAAAAACGAATCCATTTCAAATAAGCAAACTTAGTATAAAAATTATGTTGCTATTATAAACATTTTAATCCACCAACAAACACCTGATCATCGATTATTCGGACATTCAGCTTTCCTTTAATTGAAGTATGCCAGTTTTTGACAAGCGCTGAATTTATTTGAGTAATAAAATACGAGGGGTAGGTGTTAATTTATTTAAACTATCGATGGACTTTATTGTTTAAAATTGTCGACAGATTCTCTGTTCATAAATGAACAATCGAAGGGAAAATGTAATAGATTCATGAATTAATTGGAAAAGGAATAAATCAAATAAACATGGAAATATTTATTTTACCGACACCTCAACGACCTAAAAAGACTCCAGGATATGACCTTACCACTGGAGAAATACTAAAACAATAGCCTAAAAAGGGTAGTTAAACTAACATATCTATTTAATGCTGCAATCAGACTGAAATATGTTCCCAGCATCTGGAAATTCGCAGAAGTCATTATGATAAAAAAAAAACAGGAAAACCGGCTAACTAGGTCAAATCATATAGACCGATATCGTTACTAACAACAGTGTCTAAACTCTTCGAAAAGTTATTAAAACTTACATACACAACATACTACAGTAAAACACATCGTTGAAAAAAAGAAAATCATTCCTGACCACCAATTTGGATTCCGAACAAGACACTCAACAATAGACCCAGTTCACCGAGTAACAGATGTAATAGAAAAATCTCTCGAAGAAAAACAAATTTGTTGTGCTATATTCTTTGATTTCTCGCATGCTTTTGACAAGGTCTGACACGAAGGACTCATCATTCAACTAAAAGGTATGCTACCAACGCAGTTTGCAGATATTATCAATTCGTACCTAAATGACAGACTGTTTAGAGTCAAACAAGAAGATCAATATTCACAATTAAAAATAATAAATGCAGGAGTGCCACAAGGTAGCATATTAGGTCCACTGCTTTACTTGTTATACACCAGTGATGTTCCGAAAATAGCTAGAGTAAAAATTGCAACGTTTGCAGATGACACCGCGGTGATATCACTAGGACCGACTGTCAACCATTCAACCAAAATCCTCCAAAATGCATGTAGTAAGATAAACGAATGGACAAAATAATGGAAAATCAAGCTTAACCAA
>CM077105.1:30592816-30606543 GCA_039619505.1 Cimex hemipterus | reverse complement strand
AAAAAGGTATAAATAAATAGAAAGCACACGGCGATGTTCCCACACGAAATTAGAAACATATCAGTCTATTTAATGCAAGTGGTAATATAAAAAAATTACACACACCCATCAAAAAGATAAACAACCAGTGAATTACCAAGGAATAACCGACTGGTAGCAACTCGTTAGAAAGCTTTATCGGAAGTTTTATTTGCATACAGATCCAGACAACTTTTCATGTCGGTACGCACACAATAAACTTTGCTATTTTGTTTGAAATTGTTAGTAGCACTGTTAGTACTGTGTAAACGTAATATTGCTTTATCTTTGAAATTGCTTCATCATTTATTTAACAGTGTTTATAAAAACAAGTTTTAAACGCTATTGCTAAACCTTTATTTGTGAGAGGAGACCGCTAATTATATTTGTAAGCCCGCATTTGTTCAAATTAACTGCTCCATTATATCAATTATAATTCGCACAACTGATCGATTGCAAGGTAGCTTGAAAATTCGGAACGTGAATTCCTAACCTACAATGTTTCTACGATTTTATCACAATTGAATTATTAATAATAAAAGGCCTACCCTCCAGACCGGACCATCACGACCAAGCCCTCCGACGCCAAGCTAGCAGTAAAGAACATGATAAAAGAAAGATGGCACTGTCAGTGGGCCGGGTCGTCCGATAGGCTTTTGCTCGCCAAAAGCACGATTCGTAGATTCCCCCCCCCCCCCGAGAACCTGAGCCGGAAACAAGGAATCGTCCTTACACGATTAAGAATGGGCCATACACAGTTGATACATGGGCACCTGCTCTTGTGCCAAAGCCTGAGCAGGTCCTCCTTATTCAGAGTAAGGTAGGTTGATGTGTCCCACAAACTGGAAATGCTTTGGGTCCTACAGGGAGCGTGTAAGCTTGCCATCCAATCTGAAGATGGAACTCGAGCACTGCAGCCAGTTTCAGGGCCCCCTGTACCGCTTTGTGGGGGAAATTGAGCTTTTTTTAATTGTGTATAGTATATCTTATGTGTTGTGGGTCTATATGTCTGGGTGCATGTGTAGCCATCATCGCCTCTTGAACGTTCAAAGCATATGAGTGTGTGTTCGAGGTCGATGGAGGAATATTTATAAAAGTACTCCTTCTACCCAATCTAGATTAGTTTGAGTATAGGTCGGTGGAGGAATATCAAGTACTCCACTGACCAAACGGATTGAGTGTATTATATGGATGGATTTAAATGTATGAATGTAGTGTTTGAAAGTGTAAATAGAATATAGACTTAGTTGAGGGCTGAAATGACTTAGCTGTCGGAAGCCACAGTGAAAATTAATTAATTAAAAAAATAAAAGGTCAACGGGTCATATTATTCACCGAACAGTAGTGTTTTGGGAAAATTAAATAACAAAAGGATTCATAATATTCTTGAGAAGAATGAATTTCTTTATAAAAATGAACAAATGGAAGTGTAAAGAGAAAAATCGTATTCCCAAATTGTCAAAAACCTCTATCTCATGCAGATTTGATAAAACTTGGAATAAACATTTAAAATATAGTATGGTTTGTTTATCCCTGAACTCATATTACTAATTTGTCAAAATTATTTTTAAGTCCCCAAGGTTGAATACAATATTTTTATAAACTTATCTTTAATCTTCACGCGTATTATTTCGTTATTAGAAAACGTTCATAATCTAAAATGGTAATACCTCAACCCCACCTTTGAATTTTCCCTCCTTTTTGCCATTTTTAGGGTTTTAGTGAAGTGTACTTCATTTTAACTGATTCAATTCACTAGTTTCCGTGGTCCGCTTGATTAATTAATATCTTTCAATTAATTAAGATTTTTAGTTGAAAACAAGACAGTGTCACGAGCGGGATTAAACCCACGACCTTCGGCTAGATACGCCGCTACTCTACCACTTGAGCTATCGTGACATCGATGACTTAACTGTTGACAGCACCCGGAAGCCATCCTCAGTCCGATCCAGCAATGCCAACACCCTGGGTGAGCTATTCTCGAGGCCTTCCGGTAAAGTAGAAAATTTAAAATGTCGGAGGTCTGCGAGAACTGACAGGTGCATATGTGCATGCTTATGTATATTTGAACTTATGTTTATCAGCAATTGACATTATTTTTAATACAGGAATAAAATTAATTTGGAATTATATTTCTTTGCTTATAATCTCTGTTCTAGTATTATGATAGTTATTTGGAAGTCGTGAGATGCTGTCTCGTGTGACGTAGGTTTTAGAAAGCCATTTTCTTTATCGTGCCAACGTTTCCATCTTTATTGAATTTATCTTCAAAATACGCTTTATTACTTTATCAAATTCCTTTATATTAAAAAAAATCTTCTTTAATACAAAGTCATTTTCGTACTAATGATTAGCGTCGCATGTATATGACAAAATAGGTCGATAAAGGTCAAGTTCTGCACAAGTACAAATTGTTCACCTTGTATATAAGACCAAAGGCTGAACTGATTTCTCGTGTCTCATCGAGTCACGACCCATCACACTTCCCACATAAATCTCGAATGAAACCCTATACGGAAATTAGTTTAAAATTACCGTGCTGGTCCCAGTGAGGTGGGCGGGTCCAAAGGCTTTAATATTCTATTAATCGACTTTTAGACGTCAGCCGGGCAACATGAACCCGGGATTATCCGTGTCCACCGGTTAAGACCCCGTATCCGTCCCGGATAGGAATCGTGGTTGTTTTGTTTCCTTTGACAACCCACATGGGATTGATCAATCCGTGGATCAGTCTTGCCGCGTGTAATCCATATTTGTACCACTCGTACAACCCTCAATTCTGGCTTTCTTCCCATTTGTTCAAGTGTTATAGCATTTTCGACGTATAAAACTACTAGCAAGTTGTTTATTTTGGAAAGAATTTGCAGATGAGATTAATGATCATTTAGTTTTGTTTAGTTATAGAACAGTTTCACACAGTTTTTATGATGCACAACACTAGAATGTTCATGCTTAAAATTGAAAAGAAAACAATTCTGTAAACAAAGAACCAAGTTATAACAATTTTATAACCAAGTCTTAAGTGTAAAAAAGTAATCGGTTAAAAAGAACATTTTGTTGAATGATTACTTGGAGATCGTGAGATGTGGTCTCTGGTGTGATATAGATTCAGAAAACATTTTCTTTATCGTGCCAACTTTTCGATCTTTTTTGCGTGATTAGTGACTGTTAATAAATAATTATTCAGAAATCGTGAGAGGAACACCACGACATGCAAGATTGGCACAATTACATAGAAGAAACTTTCACTGAGTAGAACTACTTTGATTGAATATTAAAAAATATATATGTTTTACAATATACAAATCCACTTTTTTCCACATCCTACATGTACATGTTCAATTTAAACAATGTCAGTAAACCCCAGGCTCCGAAGATGATCTCAATAAAGATTGAACATTGGCACCATAAAGAAAATGTTTTTCTGAAAACTACATCACAGCAGACCGCATCTCGCGATTTCTGAATAATTAAGTTTTTATCTTTATAGCTATCAACTTCAGGGCCTTCGAATTATAAACATTATTTAAATGTTACAAATACAATATTCAAAAACTTTTTCTTCAAAGCATTAACAACCTAGGGGATGTATGAAATTTTTAATCTGAAGGAAACCCTTTTTCGCATCAATTGAATCCCTTTTTAATTATTTCAAATTAGCGGTTTTATACATTCAAATATATATTTTACACATTTTAATTTTAAATTAATTGTAGTTGCAAATTTTAATTTGAAATTACTTCTTCTTTATTTCGAATGACTGAAACGACAAGCATTATTCTAAAAAATTACGATACGACAAAGAATGTTATTAAAAAAAATACTTCCTTACTGTTTGCAAATCGCTTTTAAAACCAATCTAAATTTATAATATTAAACGTTATAGAATGTGGGAAAATTTTTAATCTTCCAACATTTTCAATCCAAAATCCACGTAGTCCTATATTAGGTTAATTACATGTTGTACCTGTTACAGAAGTATTTATTAAAAGCGTATAAAAGTTTTGATTTACAATGTGTATATTATTACTGGTATTGTTGTTGGCTTCCGAAATTATGATACAGATGCAGATGTGTTTGTCATCAATTGTTGCAATTGTACTGTAGAATAGACGGGAGGTTGATTTGGTTTTGTTCTCAGCAAAACTCATAAATTCATTAGGGTTGAACCCATAATCGCTTACACTGCAAGGAAATGTGTATAAATATTTTTAAACGGGTAAATCAGTAGGAAGGAGTAATTAGAAAGTCTGGATATAAAGCGAACTTTTTCGAAAGCTTGATCAAGGATCGGGATTCTTCTTTGTCTTAAATTCGTCTTGACTGATTTTTTTAAACAAGTGCCATATTAGGGATGATATAAAACACATGACCTATCTTCATGTGAAATTAATGAAAATTTAGATAGATTGATAGTTTCTAGACTATGGCTTAAAAAAAACAAAAACGAAATCAAATCAATGTTTTACTACAAAGTGTATTGGCAAAACAGGAGGATCCAAATTTGTTCAAAATATCAATCATTCGTTAGTATCTTAACTAGATACGCTAAAAATTTATGAAATCGTCCAGGCAATTATCATTTCCGTTGAATAAATTTCATTTAATTGTTTATTTTAAAAAATCAAGTTTTAATAATATTTTATTATACAAACTGCCTAGTTATAAGTCTTCCTGATTGAAAAGTCTTATAAACAAATTTCTAATTGTTAATGATTCCTCAAGATGAACATTTTAACAGGATTTCATAAAAGAATGACGAAATTATTATTTATTATCACTGGCTCTTTAACGATTTCTGACCTAATGGCTTCAACATTCCTGGTTTTGAATAAACGATGTATGTGTGTGCTAATCATGAAATCTGCGTATAGAAATAAAATTTATATTTATAGAATACATGCATATGATGCATAATGGTGCAATGTATTATGTTCAACAATGAAAGTCCTATTTTATTTCGCAGATATGTTCGCTGGAAGAAAGACGGACATCACTGTTTATGGTTGCTCGTGATTTTTGCAAGTGAAGTACTCTTTCTAATTATAAATTGCTGGACTGAATCAAAACAACTTGCCAACTTGTCTAGGCATAAGTAAGTGAGCCAGAAAAGTGTAATATTAAAGATAAAATATAGCGCAACTAATTAAACTGTCGTGTTGGACAGTTGTATATGGGTTGATCGCCGAAAAGTGAAGGTATTTGCACAAGTGTCGGAAGAGAGAAAGGTGATTTAGATAAATTTTAAAAATGGTGTTCTAAATAACCAACTTTTTATAAATAACAAATATAGAGAAAGGTGCAGAAAATTAATAAAATTTTCCGAATTAGTACCCTAGAATTCTATAACATTGGCGATAGAAAAATGAAAAAAGATTAAGTTTTGATTTCTTTTAATAAATATATTATTTATTTTTTCCATTAGTTCATCTGTGAATATCCTTCGGGATAAATATGATAAATTTTAAAAATTTAATAATTATTATGTATCTGAATTTATCAAAAAGAGAGAAATTAATAAAAGGATAATTTATTTTTTAATAAAAATTATCATTCACGCTCATAATTACATATTTTTCGCATTATCACTTATTTACATACCATTCTATCAATGATCGCGGACTGCCCTATATTTTATTCTTATTTTACACATACCGTATAACTAATGTATTTGAGCAGTCATAGGGTACTGAATATTTCGACCTCTCACATCACACATTCACTCTAATTTTCAAGTAATTAAGGTTTTTAGTTGAGATAAAAAGTAAGTTTCACGAACGGGAATCGAACCCACGATCTTCTGCTTGATACGCCGCTACTCTACCACTTGTGCAATCATGACTTCGATCCACTCGGACACCAACTTCCCATCGCACATTTGAATTTTCCCTCCTTTTTGCATTTTTCAAAAGATGGGGTCGAGATGGGAAGGTAGTGTCCGAGTGGATCGGAGTCATGATAGCACAAGTTGTAGAATAGCGGGGTATCTGCAGAAGGTCGTGGGTTCAAATCCCGTTCGTGCAACTGACTTTTTGATTACAACTAAAAACTTAATTAATTGAATGATATTAATTGGTCAAGCGTTCCTCGAAAACCAGACAACAAATATTTTCTCTTTTAATATACACAAAACAAGATGACCAATTAACATATACAATAAAACAGTCTTCTTTTCCTCACATACCTGCTGCTGTGCTCAAGCACAAACATCAGTTTCATAGGCATTTCTACAAGCTCATTGTACGGAGACAAGGAATTACACCCTTCAATTATGTGGGAAACATCGAGCAAACTTCCTCCGCATGACGAGCACATACGTGCGATTTTGCAGAAACGTATGTTCCGTGAGTCAAACTCGTATGGCCTTCGGTCCCGCTTCTTCGATTACAAAATTTCATTTCTTTTACAATAAAATCGTACGTTACGTTTCACAGTTGGTTTTTTTTTGTTTTTTTTTTCCCCCAAATGGAGTTTATGTTAAGAGTTTCCATTATTCAGGAGAATCATGTGTTTGTAAATGCGTTTCTGCAGTTGGATTTTTAATTTAAAATAGTGAACGAGCAGTGCATTTCGGTCAATTGCTAATGAAAATTTAAGTCAACTTTATATTAGCAACATTAATTTTATATACATGTAAATGTATTGGAGATGCTAATCGTTGGTACTTACAAAGAATAGTTTACGTGTTAATGTACAATAGTTGCATATTTACTGACGTATTTTTTTTTATATCTTTTTCTCCCTCTCCAAATTTCCGTTTTCATATTTCTTCTGCCCGTCTGTCTGTCTGTCTGTCTGTCTGTCTGTCTGTCTCTCTGTCTGTCTCTCTCTCTCTCTCTCTCTCTCTCTCTCTCTCTCTCTCTTTCTCTCTCTCTCTTTATCTATCTATCTATCTATCTATCTATCTGTCAGTTACTAAAAATATGTGTGTTCACTACATCTGTAATCTACTCGCCTAAGTACACTATGATTCTTTAATTTTTGCCAAATACTATGATTTACACATTTTAAAATTTGTTGATTTGTTGAAACAAAGTGGAGTATTTTCCCTGACATAATAGCATTGCAAAAACCATTACATCTATATTATACTGTTTCACATTTTAAAGTGGGGGTGAAACAAAAACGACTTTTACACGCTCTCAATCTGCATTTAAAATGCCGTTGTGTCGTACACACTATCTTTATAACAATATATATATATATATATATATATATATATCTTTTCTAAATCTATAAAACTATACAGTAATTTACCCAATTTTATAAAGTTCTGTACATCAAAGTTAATTATAAGAAACATCCAAAATCTGTTCTGTTCTCATTTCCATCTTTTCTCATTAACAGCACCAATAATATGTAAAAATGTACATAAACAGTAAAAAATATATATTTGTCCAATACGTACCAAATGTTTTGAATGAATTAAACTTTATTTGTATGTACTAATGTTCGTTAAATGAAAGAAAGAACCATGAAACCTATTTTTCGGAACGTTTATGAATAAAATGTCCAATTCCATTATTTCTCACTCTCTCCCCGGTTCTTTTAGATGGTAGTACTTCATATTATCTTCGCTTTGCATATATTTTCTTGCTCTTTCTATCGTATATTCCTATCGAAGTATTATTTATCTACACATTCATAGTTATAGGCTTGTCTGTCTGCCTAACTCTGTGTCAGTCAGTTAGTCAATTTATCGGACTCTCTCTCTCTCTCTCTCTCTCTCTCTCTCTCTCTCTCTCTCTCTTTCCAATTCTTTCTTTTGTAACAACTCTGTAAATATGAATGTGCATTTTGGTATGTCTTCTGTATTCACAATAAAAAATGCTATTAAATTATCTACGATGATATCCAATTAAGGGCTTGAGTGGAAAAAAGAAACACCGTGTCTCTCATACAATGTGTGGATTGTGTAATGACGCGTTTTGTATTAAGATAGCCAGGCTCATCTTCAATTTTGGTTGAATGGACACCGTTATTCGTTCTCTTGTTGGGAACGATTAGACGCCCGGGGCCGGGGGCTCAGCTTTCTATAACTTTCTAAACAACACTTGTGGGATTGCTGGCAAACGTAAAGGCCGGGGTTATTGAAACATAGGTACTCGTTCACCCCAGGGTCCGTTGATTGTTTTTTAATTCGCCCGATCGAAAACGCTTCCAAATACGTCCCGTTAAGTTATGGTCATTAAGACAATTATACAAGTCGGACATGAACGAGTTTTTTCGTCCGCTCATTCCGCCGCATCTGGTCCCCTGTAATTTCAGCCTTGGATAAAACAAACAATCAGCTCGACCTATAATGAAACTAAATAAGACACTAACATACCCGTTGGCTTATCTCGTATTTTCTCCTTAATGTAAACAGGTTCTTTTAGTCATAATTATCTCATTAATACGTCTTTATTTAAAATAAAATCTCAGACTAATTGGTCAGAAAAAGGACTTATTTAAATTATTGGCATTATCCTTTAGTATCACGTTAACAAATTCTTCATTCACAGCGTTAAATAAAGAATATAGATTAATTAAAAATTAAATAATTTAAGGAGTAAAGTTTTATAATTTCTGACAATAAACAAATAATGAGGACAAAGGTAAATTAAAAACCAACAAACTAAATTGAATACACTTAAAAGTCAGATTTAATCATAAGATGCCAAGTGGATCGCTTTAAGAAATTGACATGGTTACATAAAAGATTAATGTAAGCATGTTGCAAGTAACCTTAATTTCGTCATTTTAAGACTTTCGACCATCCCTAACCCATTAAAAAAATTTACGGTTATTATGTAAAATCTCGCTTTGAAGAAGCGGTTCAGGTCAACGAAGTTAAACACCTTTTCCTTCAGTTTGGTGATTAATATCTATTTTCATCTTCTACTTTTAATTTTGTTTGAAATTATGCCCAATATAGGCTCATAACTTTTGGTAGCACAATAGTAAATCTGTTACCAGGACTACATAAAATATTTTTAGTAATCGGGTCGGGTGTTTATCAGGAAGTGTAATGATTACCCAGTGTGGCTTAAAAACCACATCTACCATTCTTTGTTTAGTTTGGAATTTTCTTCGTATTACAAGCGTGATGTTGATAATCATTGACCATATTTTTATATGGATCTATGTTAGTTTATTTCAGGGTTATAGTACGTGATTGGTCAGTTTTATACCTATAAAACTTTATGAAATGTGTTAATTTGTAGCATTGCTGGAGATTTTGTAGCTGGGCGGTATCGGGAAAAAGTATTAATTTCCAAAACTTTCAACAGGTACAATTACCAAGTTTTAAAGCTGATGCGTGTTCTTTGCCAAGGGGTTCCACTAAATCGTGCAGGGCTGTTACCATTGAAACGGTTGTCAGGCCTTATTTTTCTTTTGTCTGTTTCATCGCACTGCATGCAACGTTTCTGTCGAGTCGTTCTTCAGTTATCGTGATGTGGGGCATACTAAATCCTGGCATAAAAAATCCATTTGATATAAAAATGAATAGGCAATTAGAAAATTAAAAGATCCAGTTAACAACGTAGCGTTTAATGTTGGTTAATCTTGCATAAAATAATTAAAAACACTGTTATTGAACCACGAACATGTTTTAAAACTAGGAGACTTTTGAGAATCATGTCACGTATTGTATAGGTTATCATTATCACAGAATGAAATTCTAACAAAACAGGAAGGTTATAATAAAGAATATAGATTCTTACAATAGTTTTGGTTATTTTTACAATGTATTTGTATTTTACAGGTGGTTCATTTTCTTATAGTTTCAACTGGCCGAAGGGCCTATTAAACGGTCTGGGCTAAATTAGGTTCTCATAGATTATTTGATATGATTAATGTCTGAGCAGTGCCAATATAGATGCGTTTGACTATAACTTTCGATTGTTGTTCCTTATTGAGAAATTGATTAACAAAGTTAATAAGACATGACACACATAACGGTCAAAAGAGTTCTCGGCAAGCTTTGATATATACAGGATGCCTAATGTGTATCTCAGGAGGGTAATGTACACGAGAAATTGGCTTAAAACCTCCTTACTGTCCAAAAATCAGCTTTCTGGATTTATTCGAAATATTTCAATTTTCAGGTTAGTTATACTTTTATGAACGTTATTCCGTAAATTCCTATTTCGTCCTAAAGCAATTAAAATTTTTGTTTTCTTTAAGTTACCATAAAGAGCGAATAGCGGTTTCCCAATCCTCCTTCCATTGTAGCTGTATTCAAATTTACAGTGGAATAAACGTTTTATGAGAACGAAGTGCTTTAAAGAAAAAAGTTGTGAACGGTTGAACTAGCTTGGAAAGTGAAATATCTTGAATAAAATTGAGAAAAAACCTTATACAGTAAGGACGTTTCAGTCCAATTTGTCATTTAGGTAAACTCCTAACTAATTAATTGTACTCCAGACGACTTGTATTAGAAACCATGTTTGCTATGAGATTAAAACAAAAACAAAAAAGAATTAGGCAATAGTAGACGCTAGATGTACTAAAAGATTTTAAAAAATACTTTAAATTTTTTAAATGTTGTGCCAACATCTTTCGGTTCAGTTTCGCCAATTCGCTGGCGTAAGCATGTAAAATGAAAGATTTTGAAGGAATTTCAATAATTCACTAGATTCGCTACGCCATGAAGAAACCTTCTAAATATTTGCGGATGTTGAAAAACCTGCATCATTTAATGAACTGTCGAATGGTATGATTGGGTAGGATCGGTGCACTCTATTTTTTTAATCGTAAGTAAATACTCTTAATAAGTAAAAATACTCTCCAAAAGTCTTATTATAGGATAACAAAAATTTTATGCAATGCGAAAGATTTATTTGTACGGATGACAGCATTTTTAATGGTTTGAAAAACCGAATAGTACCGATTAAAATAAATCGATCGTTTAAAAAAAAAAATATTATATTCATACACATAAAGTGGCTTAGTACATTTTTGAAATCCTTACTAGATATTTGGTCACGGTATTTTTTGTAAATGCATATCATTAAGATAATTTTATGTCATTATGGATACTATTAAATCAGTAAAACTCACAATTATTACACTAAAAAAGAAAAGCTGGATCGTAAGCAAAACAAAACATTTTATTGATGTACAATATAAAAAGAAATGATTCTAGCGCCATTCCCTGATGAACGACAAACTCACTCACGGAATCGATTATTTTTCAACTCGAAATCTTCCATTTAAATGAGTGATAATTAAATTGAACGATTTTCTACGAATTTAATAAATTCAATTAGTTTAAATTAATTACTTATTAATTAATGAGTGATGGAATTCAATGTTTCCTTACATACAAAAAAAGGCCTATTTCAAAGTTAAATTTATTTTTGTTATCAAAAATATGCTTCAAAATATCAAAAAGGGCATATATGATTTTGTGATGATGATAGATATCACCCTTTTGAAGCCAAATTGTCTATCCGATATTGGTATGTTTTTTCATGAAAGAATGTTTGGCGATTCTTTACAATGCAAGCGATTTATTAATATAAAACAAATGTATATGTCCTATTAACCAGAAGACGTCGGATCAAACATGCCGTCAAAAAACATAAATTCTAACTAAAACATAATTAAATTTATAATACAATTCAAATCAACAGGTAGGTTTAGTTAATTAACTGAATTAGATTTCATCGTTTTCAGTGTGTGATTTGTGTGAAATAACAATTTATGGTAAAATAAATTCCAAGGACTTGGTATTAAATTTCTTTTATAGTTATGCGCGTTAAATATACTTTAATACTTTCTTTCTTTGTAACTCAATTGCTATTCATATTTTTATAAAATCTTTAAAATACGTACAGTTGATTTTTAGTGTAGTTAGTATTATTTTACAGTAAAAAATTGACAAGTTGAAGCTCGAAGTTTGATCAGCTTGATAAACTCGGCCCTTCTGTTCTTGCTTTCTTTTTTTTCAGTTTTTCATAATACTGGCTTATCTTTTCCTGCCCATTTATTTCTTTGTATGGTACGACCATGATACAGTATGTGTTTAAACTGTAGCCTAGGGTGGGATCAAAATCGATTAACATTAATCTTGTCTATTGCCTATATTGGCTATTACATTTTATCAGATTTTTGGCACAACATCAAAACGTGGGAAGTCCTGTTAGTTTCATTCTTCCTAATAATTTACGCGTTCATAAATAATTTTATTTGAGGCATGCACTATCTTGAAAAATGTGAGTCAATATGCACATACTGAAATGGCCTGTGATAAAATGCGTGTAAGTAAATTCTGCGAGGTTTGTTGAGTCTTTGGCTTTATGAGACTTCTAACGTTTCGGATCCTTCTTTTTCAACCATATTCTTTGGAAATTTGATTGACATCGCCTTAACGCGCTTATAACTCAATATTGAATCTAATAAATATGAAGAAAGAAATGAGCCTGACAGATTAAAACAGCAAGGGTAGGCAGACCAAAATGGTCAAAAACAACCAAAATGCACGTAAAATATATTCATGATCTATCCATCTGCATAAAATTTAAACAAACCTTTAATGGTGAATGCAAAATATTTAACAACTTTTAAGCCAACCAAAATGGCTGTAATTTAAAATGTTAGATACGTAAGACTGTATTAAATAGGTTTGCAAGATGTAATTATTCATTTCGAAATTTGAATAACTCCTGAAAATTAAAATTAAATGATCTTTTTTCTAGAAACGACAGACAGGTGTTGACTCGTATCCTTTTGATTTGATCGAAGGTTATTTAACAATTTATCAAAATGACAGGCATTACTGGCAATCAATGGACATCAGTAAGAATGGTTTTCCTATTGTAAGGGAGGAATTCATATGAAAAGTTTCATATCAGGCTAATAAGAGAGGCGAGTCGTTGAAGGGGGAAAACGGCTTCTATTGTTGTACATTAGTGGGCTTGATCCAAATGCTCGTTGCCATGCAGAAACAGGGGGGTCGGTTTTTTTTTTCAATGGAACAAATCCCGACTATCAAAAAAAGGAAGGGTTAAAAGACATGTGTGACAAGATGGCTTCCCCCCAAAGCAGACGAGCGGAAGCATGGCCGTCGGGGATTAGTGGCCAGGCTTAAGATGAGAAGGGCTACTATAAATTTTATTGACAAAAGAAGGGGGCCTAAAATATGAAAACAAAGTTGACAGTAATGATCTCAACCATCTAGGACCTGCATGCCGTTTACGCCACCCTCGCCATAACGCCCTTGCTGCCCTGTTCGTAACGGCCTTTTAATAAATTGAACACAATAAAAATGTCTGATGGATCAAAATGATAAATTGGTGGCCCTTAACCTATCAATAGCCATGGGCTTAAGTTCACATCGATAAAAATGCCAATTTGCTATTGTTAGATAAATGAGGATAAATTTGTGCTCGGTCTTACAGAGGCGTTCAGGTTATTTACTCATACATTTTAATGCGTTTTTTTTTTCATAAAACAGTAAATCGATACAAGCTCAACATCAATTTGAAATTTCTACAAAGTTTGACCTGTTACGAGAACATTTGAAAATTTTATGTTTGACTTTATTTTACATTGATTTTGGCACCATTGCACACAATTGCAATAAGACTGCCTTTAAAATACAATTTCAAATTCAATTTTCATGGTAGTTTCACGAGTAAGCACTTTGGAAATATTTTCAATGTTTTCCATTAAGTTTGTGTATAAGCCCTTTTGTTATATATATATATATATATATATAT
>CM077105.1:30578345-30591894 GCA_039619505.1 Cimex hemipterus | reverse complement strand
GCAGTAATGAAGCCCTCTTTGGTCAATCGGAAAGGGCCCATTTTGTTGCATGACAACGCTCGACCACATGTGTCACGTGTAACGTCACAAAAATTATTGGAGCTTGGCTATGAAACTTTGCCTCACCCACCCTACTCTCCGGACCTCTCGCCTACTGACTACCATTTTTTTAGACACCTGGACCACTACTTACAACACATAATATTCAAAAATCAAACGGAACTGGAAAATGCATTTATTGACTTTATCAATTCTAAAAATTCTGAATTCTACTCAGACGGAATTAATAAGTTACCAACACGTTGGGAGAAATGTAGTGAGAGTATGGGAAATTATTTTGATTAAAGAACATTGCTTTAAAGTAACTAGTTTCTTTTTTTTTGTTTAATACCAAAATCCTGCATTATTTTCCGGACAGCCCAATACATCTATTAGGTTTCATGGTCCGATTGACCGAATAAATTCTTTTCAATTAATTAAGCTTTCATTAAGGTTTTGGTCGAGATACAAAGTTAGTGTCACATTTGTGGGGTTGAGACGGGATGTTTGTGTCCGAGTGGATCGAAGTCACGAAAGCGCAAGTTGTAGAGGTCGTGGGTTCGGATCCCGCTTGTGACACTAATATTTTAATTTAAAAGAATTCGTTTGATAAATCGGACCACGAAACCTAATATATATATGAATTTTACCAGGAATTTATTTATGTTCGGTAATATCGTGTGTACCTTTTGGTTAATTTAAGTATAACAAACAGGAAATATCGTGTATTATTGCTATACTGGCGACTCAGATTTGACGAGAATGGTATTATCCAATTGCGTGTAATAACAATCGTTTTTATGTCAGAAAATAAATTTATAAAAATTTTGCATCGTTCTGCCAGTCGTGATTAAAATATTGTGATACAATCGAAGTAGAGGACAAATCTCTTGCCGATAGGTGAACGATGAAGTCAAAATTTAACATTGACCTATTGGCATTGTTTTACGTAAGGCAGTTACAATTTTCATGTTGATTAACGTTGTTGGCTATTGGTTTTTAAAAACACTGTTAACAAACTGTATAATTTAGTTTTATTTTATCAGCATTTTAATCGTTATTTATCCTTACGGTACAACTAGGAAAAACATTTTTTACATGATTCTAGCCATGGTGATATGAATTAGTCGTGTTTCACCATTAATTGCGTGGCACAGGGTTTCCATTTGTCTGATATACGATATTTAAATATTCCAACATATTTATTTGGTCAAAAATTTTTGAACGCCTAATCAAATTATTAATCGATCTTAAATTTTCAATTGTGACTTTGCTAATCTTCGTATAACGTCGGCTGAGGATTGATGCCGATTTTGTACAAAAACATTCCCTCTTCGTTGTGTCGGCATCAAGATGTTGACATTCCACTCCATAATTGAATGCAAAGCCGACCGTAAAAGATAAGCCGCTCCTCAGGGAAAGTGTACATTTTTGTACTCACTAGAATTTTATAGTCTGTAGACGAGAGCTGAAAAATTATATATATATTTAGTATCGTCATGCATATTTGTCTTAAATTGATATTTAAAAAAATCAATCGGTTTTGATGCGAATTTAGGTATATTAAGTTTTATGGTTTGAAAACAATAATACACATTTTTTTATCCTTTTCAACTTTCAACTGACAATATCTGTTACGGTATGGCATATAAATTGTCTGGTCTATATTTTTACCAAATGACATTTTCAACATTAATAGTGAACGAAACACGATGAACTCTCTATAAAAATAGGCCCGAATGATGAAAGCCCGACAGCTCGAGGGGTTAAGAAACTTCCTGGGTCGTCCAAAGCAAACTTAGGCTCGCCGAGACTCGTCCTCGAGCGATTAAGAACAGGTCTCGGCCACTCGTTTGCATCTGAATCGACTTAAAATACATCTATACGAAAAATATGACTGCTGCAAAAAATAGATAAAAAGCAACCTAGTCTACCCTTCTGTATACAAATGGATTAGATAATTACAGCTTGAATATAAACGATCCAAGTTTTTGACAGAGCGGTTTGTTTATTAATACAGCTCTCGTTAACAATACAATTGACAGATAAAATAGTATCCCGTTTGATTATTGAATCAAACCGTCGTGGAATATATAATATAGAAAGAACAAAGCTCCCGCGATTAAAAATGTATTCAAACTCATAATTTAAATTTCATTTTATTCTCCGATTTCCAAAACCATTAAATTTAATCTGCGATGTTATAGAATATTTATTAATATTTTTAAATATTTAAATTAAATAACAAAGCTTAAACGACACTAAAAGAATAATAGATTAAAATTCAATCCCCAGATTTCGGCTGCAGTACGTACCAACTATTTGTCGTCCAACGGCAAATACATTTAAATTTAATCTGTCACAAAAGTATGTTCAATGTAAAATTATGTTAATGTCAATTCACAATGAGTCAAAAACCCTTCCACATTTATAAATCACAGTAGTACGTTTTCATAACATTAAAATCAATTTTACCACTATAATCTACCATTTTCATGTAAAGTATTCCGAACAAAAATTATTTATCATCCTCGTTGGGTTTATATCGATAGTATTTGAATGAAAACCAACATATTAGGAAATGGACTTTTACATACTTAAACGTCAATGTTACTTTCAAAAACGACGTTTTTTAATTACTACCAGTGGGAGAAATCAGCGCTCGCGTTTTCGACCTGACCATAGCATATCCGAATCATACCACGTCTTTGTGCTGCAAGAGATTTGTGGGTCACTAACCAATGCTCCAGGCCTAATCAATTTCTACGGTGGAGGGACCGTTGTGCTTTGATACAATACTGCTGATGTCAGGACATACTGATATCTACCGCAGAATATACGAATAACTGTGTTCATTGGCGTCTGTTCAAGTTAATATGTACTCTCCTCGCTCATTCTTGCAGTATGTGCGCATTAAAGAAGGTAAAACTAGAGAGAGAGAGAGAGAGAGAGAGAGAGAGAGAGAGAGAGAGATGATATAATAGAACAATACAGCAACGTTCAAATAACAACAGTAGCACTAGTCATAAAATTTAATTAGTATTTTTATATTATCCTTATTTCGAATAATTTATAAATATTTCCATACTATAAATGAATTTAAATGATTAATAAAATTACCTGGCTTGACAGACTGTTTTCAAATTCAATTGAATTCCATAATTTACCTTAGGTTTAAAATAGTTCACAATGAATGGCATGGTGAAAGAGGTCGACCACAATGGTGAAATGAAATTCTGAAGATGTTGGAAAGGGGGTTGGTATAGAGAAAATAAAAAATAAAAAGAAACTGGGCCAGCAGCTATTGTTCAACATCACCCAATTTCGAACAACAATCGTTGTCCATCTATTACCATGTGGTGGATGGTGTCTACAAGTGGACGTTCACATGTTGAACGGATCGACTCTGGTCAATTTCCTTTTTCGCGTATCTCCAAAAGAAAACTTAACTAATATCAATCAGTTCAAGAGTTGATAGTCTCGTTAGTATTTTTATGCCCTTATGTCGTTATAATTTCAGTTTTATAAAGCTTCAAAATTTTTGCCATTTCATAAATTTATGTTCGACGTTGTAAAACAGAAAGCTATTCGTATCGAGGCAAATTTTGATTTCGTTCATACTAAACTGTACATAGTTAACAGTTTAAAAAGCATACTGACTTAAATCATATATCTGTTGTGATAATTAAAAACCCACCAAACATCCTGTGCCTTTCGCTTCCTTCCAACTTGCTAACCCGGTCATTTGACATTGCCTCTGCATTGTCCCATTCCTTGGAATCCATCATGGTTAAGATTCCAGAAAGTTATTAGTAGGGTAAATGCTCAATTGAATACAAACCGGATCAGTTAGTTAGCGGTTGGAAACGTTGCATAGTGTTTTGTTCGTGTTATTGAAAGGACTTCCTGGGCGACCGTGTGATTAGCTGAACGCCCTAGCCGCAAACTATCACTTTCAGGACTCCGATCCTAGCCTTGGAATGAGTGAACGAACTGTTGGATCCTACAGAGTGAAAAAAAGAACTAACTGAAAGAGATGTACTGGGTTTTTACGAGTTCCTGGTTGTTTCTATCTTTTAATGTCAAAACCGACAACCTTTTGATAATTATCTCACTGCTATGTACCGAACGCTCATTATTAAGTAATGTCATTTACATAATCATTATTTAATCTAAAATAATACACTGTCGGTTTTGAAAAATCGCATTTGACCTCATTTGTCCTCCTTTGTATCAATTCCTATTTGTTATTAATTATCACGAACAGAAACCGATCGTTCAAAATTTTAAGGTAAAAAAAAGTAGTAAAAATATTAAAACATCAACCTCGTCGTTACAAACGTATTTGAATAAATAAAAATACACATATTTTGCACAATATTCACTCATTTTTCAGTAAGGATTTGAATGTATTGAAGTTCTATCTTTTAAATCCGAATGATGCTAGATCAAACTTTCACAATCGTATTAGTTTATACAGGTTGAGTAAAGCATAAAAAATGCAATAAGCACGTAGAGCAAGGTGGTGTTTCGGATATAAACAGAAAGAGCCAATGCGCAGAATTTTCAATTTCTTGGCACTTTCATATGCCGACAATGTGGTTTTTCAGTATTTTCCTTAAAGTAAGTCAAAGTCGAAATCTTACTAAAGTTTCACATTATGCGAAAATTAGTTGTAATATAGTGATGATAATAAAGTAAATGGCGAATAAAATAATAAATAAACCGACCACCTGGTTTCTACACGAAAGAATGGCCAACTTTGGAAAAATATGACTTTTCATGATTTATGCATTCTTGAAAATCGGGAGAGAATGATCAGTTTTTTTCCACGAGCTTGTAAACAACCAGGTTTTAACCAAAAAATCGCGAATAACTCGCAAACGGTTGAGAAATCTGGAAAAATAGAATGTGACCAATTGAAAGGTTTTTAAAGTTTCCTATCGATTACTAAAATGGGTCTCTTCAAGACGATTTCTCGATTCCACAGCTCAATTTGAAAGTTTTGTAAAAGTGGAAAAAATTACCAAATCCAGAATTTTGTTATTTACTGATGAATGACTGAAGCTAGGAAGGCTTAAAAAAAGCTATCTTGTTCCGCGTAAATTTTTCTAAAAAGTGGCACCTAGCTGAGAAAATGCTTTTCTCCTGAGTATTTTCGTTCGCAATTTTTCGTGCAAAAACTAGGTAATTACTATTATTTGATGGGCAGCGTAGATAGATAAAATATTTATTTGAGAAAAATATTGAAAGAAGATATATTTTTTGCACTACTAGCGATACGGTTTGCACTGACCTTACACAATCGGAGGTTTTATTTTAAAATAACTTCTTTACTTTTCTGTTGGTGACTGCAGGGACAATGGACGTATGTTTCAGCACATTTTCGTTATCGAAGCTATCTTTGATAAAAATTCCTCTACCCTCCCTCTGTTTATAACCCTGATCCTATTTCATCTATCACTGCATATAATGAAATGGTTATGACACAACTAGGAAGGACCGACCGGAAGTACCGACAATTAATTCAAAATATTGCCGTTATGTCGTTACCAATAATTCCGAATCTACCTATGCCTGCAGTTCGTCTTACCTCACTTTGCTTATAACCTGGACGGCCTATCTCATCATGAAAATAATATATTGAAACGCTGAAATGGATCTGAAAAATCAACCCAGCGAGAAAACAAAGACAAAAAATCTTGGCGATACAATTCGTCTTGCCACACCCAATTTATAACCCCACCGAATAATTTCACTGAAGATGGCGAAATGTCGTGTGTTGATAGATAAGTACATGGGACATTATCTTCTGTTACGATTAACCAAATATTTCATGTAAATTTCTCTTCTTCAAAACTATCTATTTTTAGGTGTTTTAGATTTTTTAGTACTTTAGTTCTTCCAAACAATTCATTCCAAAAGATTTACATGCTCTCCTTTTAAAAAGATTTCAGTCTGCAAGTTTGAATCAGCATTTGACAAAATTAAGGGTCCAATTGTTCTTCCTTGCTTTAAAATTCATTCATCTGAATTGAGAATTTCCGTGAGCTCTTTACTTGTGGATCAAGGATAATCTTTCACTCCGTGTTCTAAAAAAAGTCATTTAAATTATTTAAATATATTTAAATAATTAAAATTGTCAGAATTGAAATGTGATGAGTATGAAGCTGATTAACGTGCTCATTGTTGTGTGTATTAGAAAAAAAGACATAAAGGAATGACATTAATTACATGATACAAAAACACGTAATTATTTTGCATTACGGCCGACCTAGATTTCCCAACTTCGTTCGACCTGACATCGAAGCGTAATGACTGTTCATTAATTAACAACAATAGCTTTATTTGTGCAATGTGTAACGACCCTTTCGCAAAGGGTTGAATACAAGGCGGTGAGCATTGGTCACGGTAATATTCAATTATTACGGCCTGACAAAAGTGTAGGCGGTTCACAAATACTACAAAGAATGGTGCGAAATAGGTTCATTGTACTCGGGAGCGTACTCATCTGCGGTTTTCCATTACACCAGCTACCCGGTTGTTTTCTAAACCATTCGATTCACAGCACTGAAATCCTACCATCCAAGCTTACATCCGGCAATCCTCCGAGTGCAGCATTTACCGAAGAAGCTACCTATCAATTATTTGCCTGTTTACTTCAAAACCCAATTAGGAGTTGGCCGCCGTAAATAACAGGTTGCTCTTGCTCTTTCTTTTTCCCTCTATTTCCGTAAAACAACTAAAGAAAATAATTTAGTATGACCAATAGTTAATGTGCTTTTCATCTTGTTACTTTTAATAGAAATTCATTAACTTTCGACATGAGGAAATAGCTAAGGTCTCGTAAAATTTGCTATTTCAATGAAATATGAAAAAAAAAAAATAAAGCGACTAATGATGAATTTGATTTTATTAAACGATTCATATTTAGACATTTGCTTTTAAACACGCAACACACAGAGAAGAGGGTAGAGAGAAAGAAAAAATAGAAGGCGATAGAGTGAGCGAGTGAGGGAGAGGTAGACAGAATACGACTAAGAAAACTAGAAAAACAAACATTTAAAAACATTTAAATTATTCAAGGTGCATAGGTAATTGACCTGTGATCATAGAAAGTCAGGTAATTTTGTTACTGTAATCACTTGGATCCACTGCACAATCGGTCAAAGATAAATTCAAATAATTCAACATTAGTCCAAAATTTATTTCTTTTTAGCACTGACAGGAATTAATGGAGTGTAATTATTGTCAATAGTTTGACCATTACGGTTCCATTATGCGCTCTGAGTCCGCCGGTTCTCGCTTCAGTTTATACGATACGGTTGACAGCAGTTCCATTTCACAGCAGTTCCAGGGTAATTAGTTCCTTAATTACATCAATTATAAAAGAAAACTAGCTTGTTTTTTTCTTGAGTAAACAACAGAATTGCAGCCGATTGAATCTGCCGGCTTTGTTTTTCTTTTGGTATTTTTGACTGAAAATGATAAACTATCCTAGTTCCAGGCTGGAGAGAAAAAAAAAATCATTTGAATAATAAACAACATTATCCATGGGTGCATGATTTCTCCGAGAATTACTGAACAGTATACTCGTCTTATTTTATGATTTGTATTTTTTGAGCATTGCTTATCTGTGACTGAACCCAGGAGAATAATTGTCCAAAAATAATTAATTATAGGAATTTATAATTTGTCATTCATTTATTGCGTACAGTAATTATGTACATTTATGTTTTAATTTAGATATTTCCAGGTTAGATGAACAACTTTAAATTTGGTTTGTATCTAACTGTATGGTCTATTTTTTCCAATCCTTTCATTTCTTTGTTTCAGATCGATTTTAAACTTCATTTTAACTTAAAATTTGGGTAGGTTTGTTTTTTACGTTTATTAATAAATTTACTAAGAATGCAATTTTTTATTAACTTCCAGTTGAGTAATTACATAAACTTTCTTTTTTAAGTTATTAATATCATTCTGTTTACTGTTATTCCATCTTAAGCAAACAGTATAGCTGATTTCATATTTACATTCACGTTTCAATTGCCTCTGAGCGTATAAAAGCAATTGATACGAAGATCTTCTCTTATGCAACAGCCACATAACCGTAGTTAGCTCCGTTCCATCTGCGATCCCATTTCACTTTCAACTTACCCATTACCTCCGTAATTGTCCATTGTCTTGTCGGTTGCAAAGTTCATCCGATAAGGAAAGTTCAGTGCTTTTAGGTACAAATAGACATTTTACAACTGTTGATAAGATTTCTTAATATCCCATTATCAAGGAACTCATCGTCAATAAAAGGATTTGGAAATCCAACTTCGATAATAACCCCCGGCGTTCTGACAATTTAAATTCGAAAGCGAATTCAGATATTAATAAAATATTTAAAATTATTATTGCAAGGTTGAATTTACCGAGCGTCAGCGGTTTGATCAAAAATGGCCAACCTCAATTAATAAAAAGCGGTCAGCATATGATTAAAGTATTGTATTTAAAATCATGTCCTCAGATGACTTATCGGCCATGAATCACTGTCACTTTTGGCGACATAGTATCAATGGTGGGAATTTATCCCCCTACAATTGTGTGAATTCGACTTATTGATCATTGCTCAAAATTATTCAAATAAGTATGATAATGTTCGTACATGAATTATTATTTTATAATTTATTGTTTGAGTTTTAAGCTTACATTGTCAAAATATGTCGATGGAATATGTGGCAAGTTTTTAAATCTCTCTTTTGTCTTTTTGCTCTTTTAGTCGGATCCCTAAATCATTGAAGGACTCATAATACTAAACCAATATTCTATGTCGTTAACTTCTTTCTATATCTACGTTCTACTTCCCGTCTGGGGCAACACTCTTCGGCCAAGGTGCAAATAGTGAAAAGCAGTTAATTGGTCCTTTTTATGCCGTATACGACGATGCAGCACTTGAAACTCTTTTCAGTTATATTGAACACGAACTACTAATCAATACTGACTATGAGTAACATTGGCTTTACTCTGCAAACTAATGCAAACAGAAAATGGTGGAATTTTTTACTTGTATCATGCACCTATGTTAAATTTTTGTAATTTAAAAGCATGCCGAAACTCCACATATTCTTTACGTACTCATGCAAAAAGGTTTATCAATCGATGGTAACAAAACAAACAAAAAGCATGAACGAATAGCATTTTTTGCTTTCTCTCTCTCTCTCTCTCTCTCTCTCTCTCTCATTATTATTGGTTGTCCAGTATAATACATAGTGTATTTCATGAATTCCTAATCTTTTATCTCTTATTATCTTAATACTTAAGCATACTACGTACAATTGCTAATGGTAAAGAGATAAATGTTCTTTAAAAATAGGCGTGTACGCAGAAGGAAAGGACAAGTGTGATCTATGTTGTTCACTTGTTAAATAAATGTTTCAAATGTCGAGTATCTGTCAGTCTCAACCTAACATTCAACTTCTCTTCCCCGGTCTTTTACTTACGCTCATTCTCTTCCGCCAACAACGCTAATTTTGTTCTAACTCTCATTTTGTTTCTCTCTCTCTATCTTTCTTTCTTTCACCACTTCAACCTCATATTCGATCTCTCTCTTTTTCTCTCTTCCCCGGTTTCTAAGTTACGCTCATTCTCTCATTTTACGACTCTAACACTTACTTGTCTCACTCTAACTTTCTCACTCTCTCTCTCACACACACACATTCTCTCTCCTTATCTTTCTCTCTTAGTCTTAATCTCTCTCTCTCTCTCTCTCTCTCTCTCTCTCCCCTCTCTCTTGTCTCCTTTTCTTTCTCACCCAGTCCTTACCTAACGCTCACTCTGCCTCTATAATCCTCCAGCTCCGACACTTTTGATTCTCGCATTCTCTCACCATCTCCCATCCGTTCTCACTCCCTAAATTAATATATTCAGAGAATTTATTTGGTTGAAATTAAACCTTTTTATAATATCTTATTTTAAATTTCTATTTTTTTGTCGTTGTTTGCTATTTCTGTTTCAATTTAATTTATCGGTGAAATTATTTTCAAATATTTTTACACTTATATCAAATGTTTGCATTTGTATCGTTAGTATTAAAAAATCTGATTATTTCAATATACTGTTTTCCAATGTTATAATAGATTCGTTTCAATTAATTAAAGTTTTGGTTGAGATAAAAAAGTCAGTGTGACAAGCGAGATTCGAACCTATGATTTTCGGCTTGTAGGTAGATTTGTAGTTTACCGGCCGCTACTCAGTACCAATTTTCCCAAGAGGTAGGAGCAGCAGCGTATTTAGCCGAAGGTCGTGGGTTCGAATCCCGCTTGTCACACTGACATTTTTATCTCCACCAAAACTTTAATTAATTCAAAAGAATTTATTTGACCAAGCGGACAAGAAATGTAATAAGGAAAATGAAGTATACTTCAATAAAGCTGTCTGTGGCCATTTCATTGGTCGCCGAGAATCAAATAGATTACACGGCATTTGAAAAATGGCAAAAAAGGAGGGAAAATTCAAAAGGTGGGGTTGAGATGGGAAGTTAGTGTCCGAGTGGAAAGAAGTCACGACAGCTCAAGTGGTAAAGCAGCGGCATATTTAGCCGAAGATCAAAGGTTAGAATCCCGCTTGTAATACTGACTTTTTATCTCAACCAAAACATTAATTAATTGAAAAGAATTTATTTTGTCCAGCGGACCACGTAACCGAATAAATGTTAGAATGGATGTTCGTAATTTCATTTAAGAGGATTATCTTTTTGCTTTGTTTATGGTACTGATGTTTCATCATTTTTCAGATAAAGGTCCGTTTATCCATCTTCCATAAAGTTATTCATGGCAATAAAATGAATTGGCAATAAAATCATATCAGAAAAATATAGGGTACTTGTCTGAAGCTCATGTTTTACTAGCCTTCAAATTTGTTAAATTCCAATGCAAAACAAATGTTTAAAATTTCAAAAGTATCAAGAAGGTTTGCCAAATTCTTATTTGATTGATTCGGATATTTGACAATAGTTCTTTTCTACTCTAACCGTAGCATAAGAAACATTTATGCCAAATTTACATGCTTTTATTGCCTGTAAATGATTACTGATGAACCTGATTACTGTTTTCTAATTGATTACTGTATATTTATGTTGGGAATATGATAACTTTTTTTAAAATTTTTCATTGTTCCTATTTGTGATTAGTTGTTCGGCCTTTTATATCCAGTCTAATGATCAATTGTTATCGGAAAAATAAATATTAGAAAAAACATATGTTACACTTTTGATGGTGGCTGGTCTTTTGTTGCCGTGTTGCTCTATAAATTAGACGAGTGTCAATCATATCCAAAACAAAACTCGTGAGGATTTCACTTCATCTGTAGTTATGATTCGCACATTCTGGAATTGGAAAATCCTTGCGAATAAACTATTATCCCAATAGTAATATATTTCTATCGACAATGTCAACAAGTTAGTGGAATTTCGACTGTCAAGCCTATGTTTCAATGTAAAATTGCACAGGGCACTATTTTCCAAACTTTCACAAACAGTTATCCAAATTAAATGGTTTTATTGATATTCAAAGGACCTGACATATTCAATGGCTCGGTTTTCTAATGTAATATTTATTATTGTAATTAGATATATGGGTCTTTGACAGGTATTTATGGTTGGGACCTGCTAATGAAATAAGAATATATCCGTAATTCACTATTTACGTGGTCCGCTCGACCAATTAATATATCACAGTTAATTACGGTTTTTAGTTGTGATGAAAAAAAGTTAAGAACACGAGAGGGATTCGAACCCACGACCTTCGGCTAGATACCCCGCTGCTCTACCACCCGAGCCATCGCGACCTCGATCAACTCGGACATCACTCCCCATCTCAACCTCACCTTACGAGTTTTCCCTACTTTTGCCATATTCCAAATGTCGTGTAATCTGTAAATCTAAAAAAGTAACTTGGTCAATCGGATTAGTCCAAGTTACTTTTTTCAATTAATTGTTTTGTATGTAAGGTCTTGGTTGAAATAAACTGAATGTATTATGAATATAATAGATCAAATCTAATTTGCCTTTAGAATGTTATTGGACTTAAGCTATTCTTGTTTCGGTATAAAGCCCAACTTTCACCAACTTTTGACGAATTTTAATAACAGTGTTGAAAATTTTTAAAAGGCCGTAGGCTGTAATAACGCATTTTTCCTTTGAAACCATTCACGAGCGACACCATTGCGCCCTCATTACATAAATTAACTATGGGTCATTCAATGCGTACACCACTAGTGAATGGGCACAATTTCTTAAGGGAAAGCTCTGTGTCCCAAGATAAAATTATCGGAAAGGAGGTTGCTCGCACTCCGTTATTTCTTTGATTATGAAAACACACCGGCTCAAAATGGTACGGGTAATTAAAAATGACTATGTGACAAAATGTTGGGGGTGGAGCGAGAGTGAAGAACAATTGTAGCGTCGGCGACATGAGAGGATAATCACAAGGTAAAGGCATGACCGATTCGTCCCGGACTACGCCAGTGTGGGAAGCACCCACACCCAGCATTTATTAACATATTATAGCCAGTGTTTTTATTTTTATTTTTGTCAGGCTCGTCATCCCTTTTACTTTTTCATTATACTGCTCGCTTTTAAATGTTTATATCATGAATAAAATGAGCGTTACGGGGCTCTATTCGTCGCGAGCCAATATTTCACCCGGTTTGAACCTCATTTTGCAACGGTGATTTATGCCTCCGACGACCTTTCGGTGAATTATTTCGTTCGAACGCATATGCAACTAGGGTTGGAATCGTGAATTCACGAGATTAACGCGTGTTTACGCGTTTCCTAGAATATCGCATCGTTATCATGGAAATAATTTCGAGAGAAAAAAGAAATTTATTAGTTTTCCCCTCTAAAACCAGTTGGACCCAAATCCACCACACTGATGGGTAAGATTTTCAAAACTTTGTAATTTACAATTTAAACCGTTAATTTAATCTTATGGTTCCATTGGTATGAAAAGCGTATTACGAATATTTATTTTATTAAATATAATGAAACTGACTCTGTTCGGAATCGGCCCCCAGAATATACATATATTTAATAATAAAAAAAAATTTTGTCACTGAAAATTATAATATGCATGTTTCCTCAACAAAGATTTGTAATTTTATTTATTTACTTTTGCATTTGAACAATGTATGATGTTTACGTCAAGAGTAATCAAGTAGCTTATGCTTGCGAGCCTGTGCTTCTTTATGTCATTTTTCCATTTTTATCGTACAGTACTACAAATATCCAGTAAATCCAACTAAAACCCAAGTTTCGAATCATATTTATTTCTTTAATATTATCCGTTCAAGTTTGAAATTATTTCTAAACGCTGTCGTAAAAAAATATTTGTTTATAGCTCGGAATAAAGAAGTAATATGTTTAAAACAGAACATGTAATAAAAAGATAAACTAAATAATGTTAATTTATAAAATCATGTTAAATAAAAGAAAACTACATATTAAGTAGCTTCAGGCTTGCGA